>CAJRSG010021364.1:87535-138541 GCA_907169655.1 Acomys percivali | reverse complement strand
AGAGAGAGAGAGAGCAGTTTTACAAGGACAATAACAGATAGATGGGTTGCAGAGAGAGCTCAGGTGAAGACAGAGCAAGCCAGAAAATAAGAAGAGAGGAGAAGATTAGAGCAGAATTCTGAGCCAATCAGAACAATTGCTGGCTAAGAGAGAAGCTCGATTGCATAACTCAGCTTGGAGAAGAGTTTGAGCCAAAACATCTGTGTTGAAAGAGCCAGCCCAGAGCTCAGAAAGAGCAAGTAAGGGTGAGCTTATTAAACAGTAAGTCTCAGAGGCTGAAAATATTCTAGGCCTAGGTTAGATTGTATCGAGGTTAGAAGCTACTAGGACTAGGCCTAGGTTAGCAGAAAGAGGCAGTAAGACTCCCAGACTACAATTGAGTCAGGAGGATAAAAGTACTTCTTCATCTATCTATCTATCTATCTATCTATCTATCTATCTATCTACATTTCCATTAAATTCTCATTATCCACTCTTTTTTTGATGAATATCTAGGCTGCCCTCATTCCCTAGCAATTTTGAATAGAACAGCAATAAACAAGGCTGAGCAAGTGTCTCTGTAGTAGCATACAGATTCTTTGATATATATAACAAGGAATCATATAGCTGGGTGATATACCACTTACTCTTATAGGCTCATGGGAACCTTTCACACTGAGTACCACAGATGTTACATCAGTTTGTGCCTCCAGCAGTGGTGAATGAAGGCTCCATATTTCCCAAAATGCTCACCAGCATTTATTGTTGATTTCTTGGTAATAGCTATTCTGAATGGGATGTGATGAAGTCTTAAATTAGTTTAACATCCATTTCACTGATGACTCATGTTTAATGCTTCAGTTAGTGGTCATTTGTACTTTTCTTTTGAGAACTCTCTGTTCTGTTCTAAAGTCAAGTTTTGATTGATTTTTTTCATCATTTAAGTGTTTTTTTCTATTTTTGTTTATTGTGTTTTTTTCAAATGCTTATGTGGAGCACATGCTTATTTCCTTCATCTTTGAGCTTGGAGCCCAATCCAATTATTCACTTATTGAAGATCTGCTCATGATTCATGTATATCAGGGCTGGAGAATTGTTGTTTTAAAAAATATTTTTGATATGACATGTTGTATTTTTGTTTTTTAAATTTGTTAAATGAGTAGCTGTCAAGATTTTCTATTGTTTGTATGTTGTTTCTTTGCTCAGTTAACTGTCTCATTCACTGCCTTCTTGTATTTGTTTGTTTATTTATTTCTTTATTTTTGAGACAGGATTTAGTTGTCAAGCTGAAGCTGACCTAAAATTCTTAGTTCTCCCATTTTACAACTCTAAGATATGGGATTGACGGCTTGTGCCACCATAAGTATCTCCATTTATTACTTTTTAAACTGAAGTGCTAAAAACATCCCCTCTCTTGGCATGTTCACCCTGGTACTCACTGAAGGTTTACCACAAGCTAATTCAGTAGTTCTGGTTTTTATCACGTTATCACATGGTATCAGATCTCCCTTAGAGTTAGTAATACACTTCTTTTTCTTTAGTCTTTCCAGACAGTGTTTATGTAGTCTGTGTAGCCTGTGGGTTCAGAAATTCTGAATAGGAGGGGTTGGATGTATCATTCACCGCACTCCATGCTAGTAGTTTATTGGGAAGTAAATGGCTTGATGGTTAAGTTACAAGTAGCTGCCTACAGTTTTTTTCTGCTTTATATTTATGTTCTGAAGGAATTAAATATTAGTATTATTTAGAGTGTTATTTTTGGGTAACTGATATATTAAAGGCAATAAAGTTATATAAAAGTTAATTTATTATTTATAAAAATACTTAATACTTAATAATACTTAATAGTAACTTAATATTCCACCTCTAAGAAGGGTGTAATAATTTTAATTGTCTATATTATTGTAAGAGTAGATATAATTAACTATTGGCTTGTTAAATAAGATTTCATCTTGTGATAGTTGAATACTCTTGGAATATTTCTTATTTGCTCCTTTCTTCCATAAGGACTTTGGTAGAGAAACAAGTTTACTCTTTTAAAAAGTATTTTATTAATTTATTATATTACATATAAATTGTTATCCCATCCCTTGTATCCTCCCTCCCTCCTGTTTTCCCCCACTCCCCTCCTCTATGACTGTGACTGTTGAGGTCCTCCTCCCCCTGTATATGGTCATAGGGTATCAAGTATCTTCTTGGTAGCCTGCTATTCTTCCTCTCAGTGCCACCAGGCCTCCCCATCCAGGGGACGTGGTCAAATATGGGGCACCAGAGTTCATGTTAAAGTCAGTCTCAACTCTCCACTCAACTGTGGAGAATGTCCTGTCCATTGGCTAGATCTGGGTAGGGGTTTGATGTTACTGCACGTATTGTCTTTGGCTGGTGCCATAGTTTGAGAAGGACCCCTGGGCCCAGATCTACCCATCATAATGTTCTTGTTGGTTTCTAGGACCTTCTGGATCCTTCTATTTCCCCATTCTCCCATGCTTCTCTCATCTAAAGTCCGAATAGAAAGTATTTCCCTCTGTCCCACTTTCCTGGTAAGTGAAGACTTTCATGGGACATGCTCCTTGGGCTAGTGTCCAGATATAAGTGAGTATACACCATTTGAGTCTTTCTGCTTCTGGGTGAACTCATTTATTATGGTCATTTCTAGTTCAATCCATTTGTCCACAAATGTTGGGAATTCCTTGTTTTTAATAGCTGAGTATTATTCCATAGTGTAAATATACCACAGTTTCTTTATCCATTTTTCTACGGAGGGACACTTAAGCTGTTTCCATGTTCTGGCTATTATGAATAAGGCTGTTATGAACATTGTTGAGCATATGTTCCTGTTGTGTGGTGGAGCATTTTCTGGGTATATTCCAAGGAGTAGAATAGCTGGGTCTTCAGGAAGCCCTATTCCCAATTTTCTGATATAGCACCAGATAGATTTCCAAAGTGGTTGCACTAGACTGCATTTCCACCAGCAACGAAGGATTTTTCCTCTTTTTCCACATCCTCACCATCATTTGGTGTCACTTGAATTTTTTATTTTAGCAATTCTGATGGGGGTAAGATGGAATCTCAGAGTTGTTTTGATTTGCATTTCTCTGATGACTAACGAGGCCAAGAATTTTTTTAAGTGTTTCACAGCCATTTGATATTCCTCTGTTGAGAATTCTCTGTTTAGCTTTTAGCCCCATTTCTTAACTTGGTTATTTGGTTTGGTGGTGTTTAATTTTTTGAATTCTTTATATATTTTGGATATTAGACCTTTGTCAGAAGTAGGGTTGGTGAAGATCTTTTCCCAGTCTGTAGGCTATCGCTTTCTTCTGTTGACAGGTCTCCTGCCTTACAGAAGCTTCTCAACCTCATGAGGTCCCATTTGTTAATTGTTGACCTTAAGGCCTGGGTTGTTGGTGTTCTGTTCAGGAAGTTGTCTCCTGTGCCAATGTGTTCCAGGCCCTTCCCAGCAAGTTTACTCTTGAGTGTCCATTTTCTTTACAGTTGATGGTGTTGTGAATGGCAAGTGTAACCTACATTTTACTGTTATGTATTCTATTGGTTTTAAAAGAAAAGATATATTTAGGTGATGCTGAGCTATTATCTAATTTCCTCAGTAGCATTTAAAGGCATATCCAAAAATATATGGTTTGTAGCTCCAGTGATAGTTTTTTACAGATCGATACCTTAGTACAACCACTGCCTATGTAAATTATGTATGTGTGAAAATTAGCTAGTTAAAATAATAGGATAAATTAGATGCATACTGCATCCTAATATATGAAAAACACCTAAAGGACAAAAAGTGAAGAACTGCAAAGGAGAACATGACAAGCAGTGGCTACTGTCATTGAAATTTCCACTCTGGCAATCTTGGATAGGCTGTCTGCCTCATGCAGGTGCACATGTGTATTAAGGACTCAGAGTCAGCTCTCACATGTTGAGGACTATGTAGATTTTCTGGCAATTAGTTAAGATCAGTTAAGAGCTTATATCTCAGTAACTTTCTAACTACTGTTATATAAGGCTGAATGATGTCATACTAGTTGGTAAAAAGGCAACCAAGGGAAAATTTCTTATGCTTTGTCTCTGAGCTGGTTGAGAACAGTATCAATGGGGTAATTTCTACAAGGTTCACTGGTGTCTGTCCTCTGAATTGGTTTTAAGGCACCACCTCACCAAGGCTCAGATTATATAAGGAAAGAACAGGAAGGACACCTTTTTGTCGTGCAGATGAAGAGACTGCACATTATTAGTTTATCTAGAAAGTAGGCAAAAGGATTGGAATATATGTTGTGATAAACCTGAATGTGCAGGTGTCTCTCTCCACTTATTCTGACTGTGATTCTTTCAGGAATATACACAGGAGTGATGCTTTGGAACCATATCATAATTCTATATTTAGTTTTTAATGAAACTTTATAGTGATTTGCATTCTAGTTTAACAAATGTACAATCACATTAGTGATTCACAAGGTTCATTTCTCTTATGTTCTCACCAATATTTGTTGATTTTTATTTTCTGGAGATTATCATGTTAATCCAAAAAACTCAGACTCAGAAAGACAAATACTGATGGTTTCCTCTCATATTAAGAATCCAGATTTGGATGGGGATCCAAGATGTGGGTGAGCGGGGTGGACCTTGTTTAGAAACTGGAGTACTCGAGTCAGAGATTTGGAATATTTTCCTAACCAAGAACACTAAGCTTCCGACTCCACCACAGCGGGAGAATTCCACTGGTCAACAGAAATAAACTACAGAAACCATGCACATCCCCGAACACATGGAGAGCACAGACCAATTGGCAAGGAGATGCTGCAGCGGTGGCAGCCGCTTCTACAGGTAGCCGGGGATTCAGGCACGATCACGCCTGCAGAGGGGTTTGGTGCAGTGTCTGGAAGACCTGGACAGTAACAGGTCCAGAGATATCAGAGAGCGTGCTTCTGAGGGTCTACAATGAGACCCTAACCAGCGCAGAACACGGATCCCCTATAGAGCAACCGCCGCGGCTGCAGACACTCAAACAGGTAGTAGAGATCGCTGGGAAGGCCCTGCCTACTGAGGTGATTTCTGAGGAGTCTGGAAGAGCTGGACAGAAATAGGTCCATGTGGAACAGAGAGCATGCTACTGGGGGTCCACAGTGCGACCCTGAACCCAGGCGGAGCACAGAACCTCTAGAGAGCAGCTGCCACACCTGCAGACACTCAAACAGATAGCAGAAATAGCTGGCAAGGCCCCACCTACTGAGACGATTGCCAGGGAGTTTGGAAGAGCTGCAGACTCTCAAGCGGGTAGCCTGGAACAGGCAAGGTCCCACCGGCTGAGGTGACTGGCATGGTGCCTGGAAAATCTGGACAATACTTATCCCAGTGGGAACAGAGTGTATTTCTAGGAACCTACAGAAAGTTTCAGAGCCTGTGCGTAGAGCTTGGACCGCCCTGTAGAGCAGTCGCCAGGCTTGCAGCCACCCAATCTTGTAAATAGAAACAAAGACAAGGCCCTGCCTACTGAGGAGATTAGTGTGATGACCTGTCTGCAAGTGTGATTGGCACAGTGTCTGGAATATCTTGACCATACTAAGTCCAGGGGTATCAGAGAGCATGTTTCTGGGCTCACCAGTCTGCAAAGAGTCCCAGAACTCGACAGGAGACCAGGCAGGTGGGGATACACCCACCAGCTGCAGTGCTAAAGCTGCGCTTACAGCTTGTCTAGTCTGTTCTAAGAATTTAGAGGAAGGGTGCACTCTTCCCAGCAGTGGGACAGGTGCCTGTCATTGTTAACTGGGAGCTCTGTATCTGAGACTGAACTGTGGGCGGTGTATCTCCAGGCTGGAACTACTGGCCCAGAAAAAACACAGGACAACAGGTGGCTCTGATGCCAGAACAACCCACTAGTCCTGAGAAAGCCCCAGGGGCCAGTGTCCAGGTGAGTAGGAGTGCAAAACCTAAAACCAGAGCCGAGGGTGTCTGCCTCACCTGCGCCCCTGTCTTCCTCTCAGAGCATTTGTGGGCCCGTTGCCCCAGGGGGTAACAGAGAATGTGGATCTGAGCCTACCAGTCCACAGAGAAACCCAGGGCCATCACAGGTGACCAAGCAGCTGCAGATATTCCCCCCAGACACAGAGCTAAAGTGGTACACCCAGATGGTCTAATCTAAGAACCTGGAGGAAGGGTGCACACTGCTCAACAGCTGGACAGGTTCCCACCAGTGATAACCAGGAACTTGGTATCTGAGACTGGGCAGTGTTACTCCAGACTGGGGCTACTATCCCAGGAAAAACACAGGAAAACACGTGGTTCTTATCTCAGAAATACCGGCAAGTCCCGAGAAAGCCTCAGGGTCTGGAAACCAGTGCAATGTGAGCACAAAACCAGAACTCTGAGCCAACGGTATTTGCATCAATTGTGCCCCCTGTCTTCCTCCCTGACCACCTGTGGGCACACTGGCCCAGGAGGAACAGGGAGTGTAAATCAAGCACAGAGACACCCAGGGCCCACACAAGGTCTCAGGCAGCTGCAATCACACCTCCAGTCACAGCTTTAAGGCTTCCCACTGCTGAGCAGGTGTGCCTGTGGGCGTGTCACAACTGCTCACCCTTTGTCTCCCTCTCTGGATGCTTGGTGGGCCTGTTGGCCCAGGCGGAACAGAGAGGGTGGATCAGGGTCCCAACCTCAGAGACAGCAAGATAACTAGAGGTCAATGCAAAACCTTAAACAACAAAACCAAAAAAATTATGGCATCTCTAGATTCCAACTATCCCAAGGAAATCAACCCTAAGAACTTAAACATAATTGAAATTCAAGAAAATAACCTCCAATCCATAGTAATGAAGATGATAATGGAGCAAACGGATAATATCTGAAAACAAACGCAGGAAGATGCAGCCAAACAAGTTAAAGACATTAAAAAGGCCTATAAAGAGGAACTGGTAAAAATCCAGGAAAAGACAAACAACTAGATGATTGAAATCAATAAAACAATTCAAGATCTGAAGGCCCATAGAAAGCCACTGGAAGAAACTCAAGAAAACACAAACAGCCATATGAAGGAAATCAATAAAATGGTTCAAGATCTGAAGATGAAAATGGAAACAATGATAAAAACACAGACAGAAGAAAGACAGAAACAAACAAACTCAAAGAAGCATGCAAGTAATACAGACCTAAGCTTCTCTAACAGAATTCAAGAGATGGAGGAACGAACTTCAGCAGTAGAAGATTCTATGGTAGTACTTGAAACATTAAAGAAAATGCTAAATCTGAAAAGTTCCTGACACAAAACATCCAAGAAATAAAGGGCACCATGAAAAGACGAATGCTGAGGATAATAGGAGTTGAGGAAAGAGAAGAAACCTGGCTCCAATGACCTGAAAAATTCTTCAACAAAACCATAGAAGAAAATTTCCCCAAGCTAAGGAAGGAGGTGTAAATAAACATACAAGAGGCCTATAGAACACCAAATAGAATAGACCAGAAAAGAAAATCCTCCCACCACATAATAATCAAGTCACAAAATATACGGAATACAGAAAAAATATTAAAAGCGGCAAGGGAAAATGTCCAATTAACATTTAATGGCAAACCTATCAGAATTACACCCGACTTCTCAACAGAGACCATAATAGCCAGAAGGGCCTGGACAGAGGTCCTGCAAATCCTAAGAGACCATAGGTTCCAGTAGTCTTCCTATATTCAAATGACAAACACGCAGAGGAAGAAATTAAGAAAACTACAACCTTCAAGATACCCACAAGCAATATAAAATATCTCAGAGTAACTCAAACCAATTGAGATGTAATATGATGATTTTATTTTTCAATAAAAAAAGAAAGAATACAGATTTGAAAAAAAAGCCATGAAAGTAAAGGGGTGCTATTTGGGAAGACGAAGTGGAACGTAGGAAATTAGAGGATAGACAAACCTGGGTCATGGAGGATGGATCCAATTAAAATACATTATTCACATGCATGTTATTTGTGTAACCAGCATTCATTAAGGAAGTGAAAAATACACATGGTTTGATGTGCCAGTGTGCTAAATGAAGAACCTAATAAGCAATGTGCTGTCTGGTGCAATGGTGATGTTGACTATTTTTAGGGCCAACCAACTGCTTTCTCATGTGATGAGAGGCCTGCTCTGTGAAGGAGGTACATCCCCACTATGTCAACCTGCACAAAAGTCTGTAGCTAAGAAACTGTAAGAATAAAAAGGAAAGAAGAAAGAAAATGTTATTTTAATAGATGAGTCTATGTCTTTTATAGATCACAGCGTGAAGAGCACATTCTGAAGCAACTACAAGTGTTGCCAGTGAGGGAAAAGCAGAAGGCTCCTGGTCCGTTACCATGAATTATAAGAGCAAAGGTTCTGAGCCACAGGCTGTCACTTACAGAATACATTTGTAATGTGAAAGCAACAAGATTTAGAAAAAAGGTGTGCACAAAAGTGATAAAGAACAGCGTTGAGAGAAGACTAAATCTGTCAGTGAGAAAAATTACTAAGACAAATTCAAAGATAGCAGCAGTTCCACAGAAACATGGCAGCCATTAAAGTCAGTCTCAAGAGTGGAAGCTTTGACTTTTTTTTTTTTTTTGCTTGTATGTGTGTGCTCAGTAGCTTTCACTCAATCGAGCTATTTTTCTTTCTATTTATAATGCTTTAAATATTTATCCATTGCCTAATCTCAGACAAACAGATTGTTCAATCATATCATGACCTAAAATGTCATTATTGTAAGGAACAAGATAAAGATACTTCTTAAAACTGTTAGTAATGTATTTTATTCTGGAAATTTGTTAATACTCTATTACATTGTAGCACCATACTAATAAAATAAAGAATATCTACCTTTAAAAGATATATGAAATGGCTACTAAATGTTTTAAAATAATATTTTACAATGTAAATACAATGTCTTTTTATCACTCTCAAAAAAGAAAAATTAAAACTAGTTACAATTTGCAAATCAGATTTAAAAATTTTAAACATCAACACTTAACAACCAAAGGATTATCCTTACATATTGCTGGTAGGTGTGAAAAAGAAGACAAAAACAAATTCTGTAAAAACAATGATCTCTACAACACTGCCAGCACCATGGACAATGGTAAAAATCAGAAAAAAAATATAATAAATGGAAGAATTAAATCAAGGTTACTTAGATCACTTAGCCTATTGTGTGATTAGGCCAAGTGTGTTTGATGCAGGCTGGACTAGATGGCTTACTCTTGTAGTACTGACTGTAGCTACACAAGCAAAGGAATATTTTCCATGCTTCCTTCTAATCCCACTAAACAATATCAGTGGAATGGAAGCTTGACTCTTGAAGGAAGAAGCTTTTCTGAAAACACTGATGTGAGCTGGATGCCAGGGATGCCCTCTGTAGGGTTAGGGTTAGGGTTAGGAAAGAGCCACAAATGTGTTGCCAATCCTGGATGACAGTCAGATTCCTGTTTCCCAAAACAGCCACCACTGGCCACAATGACAGTTACAGAAAAGAGCAATGTACAAGGCCATAACCCACATTTGATGCAGATTGTGGTACAACACGTGAGCCTTGCATACCACAGATGCTTCCTTTGTTGTGGCTGTCCTGTGCAGTTAATCTTCAAACATTGTTTCAAGACATCAGTGATCTAACTAAATGGGCAGCACAAACATTTATTTAAAAATTCTAGAAGGTAAATAAAGCAGATTGCAATGGTTATATAGTCTTAGGGCCAATTTATAATAACTTAATTTTATAACACCTTTAAGAAATTAAAAAATATTCTGTTTTATGGACATGATTGTTTTGCCTGCATTTATGCTTAGGAATCTTATGTGTGCCTGGTGCCAATGGAGGTCAGAAGAGAGAGTCAGTTCTTACTGGAAGTGGAGTTACAGATGGCTCTGTCATCGTATGTGTTCTGGGAATCAAAACTCAGTCCTCTGCATGAACAAGAAGTTCTATCCAGTCCTGAGCCAATCCTCCAGGACAGCATAGTATCTTAATACAAATTTGAATCAGTGAAAATAAGTTAATAAATCCTACTTTTTGCCATTCTTTTTATCCTATGGTAAAGACTAAAAGAAATAGACCATCAGTTGCTGTACTGGAATATGTACTCTACTCTCATTCCAGGCAGAATCCTAAGAATGACAGCAGGGAATATGTTAATGGACACTGTTTTTGTTCTTTACATTGGTAAAGGCCAAGTAAAGTCTGACACTTGCCTTACAATTGATGTTGAGAGTGAGAGGGTGAGAGTGCATTTCTGTCTCTGGGAAGTATGCAAGAGACACTATTGAATCTCTGCCCACCAGGGGGTGGAGTTTCCTAACACAAAAACAGTATAAGCTTTGTGAACTATAAGCTTTGTAAGTTCATCATTTGATGTCATTTTACCATTTTTTTTCATGTGAAGAGTCAAGAACATTACTTTGGTGACACTGAAGATGAACATTTCTCCAGCTTTCATGAGTGTGATGTTGTTCATGCTTGGTAAGTAAAGGGACTTAAAAAGTGTACTCTTTCTTCTATTTTGACAGAAAAAGATTTAAGTTATTATGAGCATTGTCCTTAATGTGACACATATGTCCTGTTCTTCCTCCAGGCAGGACCCATGGAGACTCAGTGACCCAGAGACAAGGTCAAATGACCCTCTCAGAAGGCAACTTCCTATTTATAAACTGCACTTATTCAGCCACAGGATACCCAACTCTTTTCTGGTATGTCCAATATCCTGGAGAAGGTCCCCAGCTCCTTTTGCAAGTCACAACAGCCAACAACAAGGGAAGCAGCAGAGGGTTTGAAGCCACATATGACAAAGGAGCCACCTCCTTCCACCTGCAGAAAGAATCAGTGCAAGAGTCAGACTCGGCTGTGTACTACTGTGTTGTGAGAGACACAGTGGCAGACACTGCAGGGGGAGCTGAACACAAACCCTGAGAAACGAAAGAAAGCCTGGTTTCAGATCATCTGCATTTTGGATCACCCTAATTTTGAAAAGTAGTCTGTGTGGTTGCCACAATATTTTTCTGGTTAATTAAAATTATACAAATGGCCAGAGAGGAGTAAAAAGGAGATGTTACCACAGCTGGATTTTAATAGGGAAAAATGAAGCCCTAGGTTTTCCGTGGTTCCTCATGGAGGCTCACACTGATTTCACAGGAAAGCCATGGAGACAGTGAAGTGGTCAATTGTCTTCATCTTCATATATAAATCATTATCTTCATATTGCTTGAGGTCACCTCAGGCCTAAGTTGTTCACAGAGACCAAATATGCCCCAAAAGTGGCAACTCAGTAATGTCTGGCTAATACTATGGAAGGACAGACAATAAGAAGGCCACAGTTTTTCATTCTTAGAGATTTCTAATAGAGAAATGTTGGTAGCAAAGAGAGGAGAAAGGAAAGTTGGAGCAAGTTGGCAATCTTTGGATTTTCAGTTCCTCCTCGCCTGTGAATCCAACCTCCCAGTCTCATCTACAGCCCTGTAGTTGATCTACTTAACCATTTTTTTGCCCTGGTTGACCTTTCTTGTTTCTCTTTCCCCAATCCCAGTGGACTAAGAAAATCTCCATGGCACACTCTAGTGTGGATACTGCAGCTAGAGCTTGCTACTTTGTGGTTTCTTCTTTCTTCTACCCTTATCCACCCCTTTCCCACTCTTTCAAGCCCATAACACTAGATAGTAGGGAAAAATGATGGAGGAGAAGCGGGAAACATTATTGTTAGACTACTTCCTGCTGATTAGGGGTATTGAATTTTGGGGAAAAATTTTATCTTCACTGTCTGGATTTCTAATTTCTTCTTGTGGTTATTTGTTCTTGTGTATGACTACTTAACAAACTGCGGCCAGCAACAACCAACCAACAACCAATAATCAACAACCTCAACTTCTCTGGTCTGTAGCATTTATATACACTCCATAAAGTGTCCAGGATTCCATATGTCAGCTGATGCAGAGACTATATACTGCTGGCAACATCCTGCCCCTGACAGTGCAGGAGGCAGATCATAGTCAGCTGCTGTGGACATTTTAAAGCAGCCCATTATCCCTCATTTGGGACTGAAGTGAAAACATATTCTGAGTTTTTTTAATATAAAGAAAAAATCATTACAGGATGTCTTCACCCCACTTTTTTCTAGCCCATCTCCATGCCTAAGTGTTTGCACCCAATACCAAGAAACTCATTATTCTTGGAAATCTAGTGTTGACATCTGGCAGAATATCAGAAATTCCTTACCAGGAAAATGAAAGCCACCATGTTCTATGAATGACGAGAGAGGGCAACAGAAACAGAGGAATAGAACACACACACACACACAGGCACACACACACACACACACACACACATACACACACACACACACACACCAAAGACAAGACTGGATTTCATTACTAAGAATTACCATGATCCCAAACACAGATTCCTATGTGCCAGCACAAAACAATCGAAGACAATGAGTATGATATGTCTTCACTAAAGCCCAGAAACCTTACTATAATTGGCTCAGAAAAATGCTGTATAACTGAAGAAAAGGACTTCAGAAGAACTTCTATGAATATGTTAGAGGTCTTGAGAGAACAAATGAGTACATCTCTTAAATAAATCTATGAAACACAAACAATAGGAAGAAATGAGAATACAGTTCAAGACTTCCAAGTGGAAGTAGAATCAATTTAGAAAACAAAAACTGAGGGAAAACTGGAAACCAAGAAATTTAGAAACTTAAACAGGAAGCACAGAGGCAAGCCTCCCCAAGAAAGTATACAAGATGGAGGAAAAGATCTCATTTGTTGAAGAAATGATAGAAAAAACGGGTATGTAGAACCAAGAAAATGTTAAATCTAAAAATACCAAGGCACAAAACAACCAGGAAATCTAGGGTACTTTGAGAAGGCCAAATCTATGAATAATAGGAATAGAGGAAGGATAAAAAAGGTGAAAGGCACAGAAAACATTTTCAACAAAATTATGTAACTAAAATGCGTAAGCCTAAAAAGGAAGTGTCTATTAAGGCACAGGGAGCACACAGAACATCAGACAGACTGGGCTAGAAAAGAAAGTTTAATGGTACATAGTAATCAGAATACTTAATGTACAGAACAGGGAAAGAATATTAAAAGGGACAAGGAAAAATATATAAAGAGAAATAACATATAAAGGAAGGCATCTAATATTAACACCTGATTTTTCAATGGAGATGTTAAAAGCCAGAAGGCCCTGGACCAATGATACAAAGTCTAAGAGACTGAAGATACCACCCAGACTGCTATAACCGCCAAAACTTTCAATTTCTATAGATGGAGAAAGACATTCAATAAAAATCAAGTTAAACAGACTCCTCTACAAATCCAGCTCTACCGAAGGTGCTAGAAGGATAACTTCAACCCGAAGAGGATAAGCACACCCATTGAACCCCAAAGAATAAATAATGTCAGACCATTGAAACAAAAATAAGAACAGAAATAGACACACAAACAAATGAACAACAACAATCTCAACAACAACAACAACAGAGAGGAAGAAACCAATCACTACCACAAAATCTGAGAATCAACAAACACTACTCATTGATAACTCTCATTATCAAATGGTCTCAACTTCTCAAGAAACTGACACATACTAATACATTGCCTTAAAACTCAGGATCCATCCTTCTGATACATCCAGTAATACAACTTAACATTAAGGACCTCAGGGTAAAAGAATGGAAAAGGACATTCCAAGCAGAAGGACCTGAGAAGCAAGCTTGTATAGCCATTTCAATATCTGACTAAATAGGCCTTAAACCAAATCTGCTTAGGAAAGATTTGGAAAGATACTACATCCTCATCAAAGGAAAAATACATCAAAGCGACTTGTTATTCTCTAACATCTATGCATCCAACACTAGGTCACCCAAGTTCATAACACAACAAGAACAAAAACAACACTACTACAACCTAAATCACATATTGATCCTCCCACAGTTATAGTGGGAGACTTCAATATTATACTTTCACCAGCAGACAGGTCATTAGGACAAAAAATAAACAGAGAAATCCTGGAACTAACTGATGCCATAAATCAAATGTACCTAACAGATAATTGGTGAACATGTTGCCCAAATACAGAATATACCTTCTTCTCAGAACCTCTAGTAGCATTCTCCAAAACTGACTATATACTCTGACACAAAGCAAATCTCAATATAAATAAGCAAACTGAAATTTTATCTTCCATCCTTTCTACCTACCATGGATACCATCATCAACACAAAGCTTGCAAACACATGGGAACTGAACAGATCACTACTAAATGAAAAATGGTCAAGGCAGTGATTAGAAAAAATCCTCATGAAATTGAAGGAAAATGAAAACACAACATACCCAGACTAACTGGACATAATGACGGTAGATCTAAGAGGCAAGTTTATAGCACTAAGAGCCCATATAAGAAAAAAATGGAGAGATCTTACACTAGTGACTTAACAGCACAGATAAGAGTTTTAGAACAAAAATAAGAAATAACATCCAAAGGAGTAGGCAGTGATACATAAGTCAACTGGGTTTTATTAGATAGTTTATGGCTCTTGTGGGAAGGATTGTCAGCCCAAGTGGTACAATTCAGTTTAAGTGTGTGTGTGTGTGTGTGTGTGTGTGTGTGTGTGTGTGTGTAATTTTAAGTGAACATAAATTATTACAATTCCTTGACACTTTATCAAACATCACTTATTCTATGTTTCTCCTCCTCCACCCCTCAGCTTCTGTACCGACTTCCCTTTCTCTCCCCCAATTAAAGGCCCCTCCTCATTTTTATGTTTCCTCCCTCATATCATCTATACTATATCACCCTCTGTAGAGCTCATCTCATATGTTCCATTTTTTCTTTGCTAGCGTGTGAAGTTACTTCAGTTTACAACTCACACCTGAAGGTTTTGATCTCAGAGCAACAGATAACATGTGACATTTGTGATTGTGGGTCTGGGCTATTACTGAAAGGTGTGTGCTGTTGTCATTTTGTGATTTTTACTGTTTGCATTCTTAATCATTCTTTGTGCTTCAGTAATTTCCACTTCATTTGTCTTCATCCTATACTTTGTATGCAATGTTCATACACCTCTTTATCCTGTAGTATTGCTTCCAGTGCTCTCTATGTGGAGGGTCCCATGACATGAGTCCTTTTAGCCTGTTCATTTCATGGACAGTTTTTCTTTCTCCTTCAACTATGGAAGATAGTTTTGCAGGGCACCATAGTCTAGTTGACTTGTATACTTGTTTAGAATTTGTCTTACATTGTTCCAGTCACTGATCACTTTCAAAGCATCCATTGAGAAATCATGTGTTGTTATGATGGGTTTTCCTTTATGTATAACTTGTGTTTTTTCTTTTGCATACTTCAATACTTTTCCTTAGTTCTATACGTTTAGTGTTTCCATTATAATATTCTAAAGACAATTTCTATTCTTATCTTCTTTATTTGGTGTTTATGGACTTGTATCTATATAAATGTGTACTTTCTTAGTTTAAGGAACTTTTCTTCTATGACTTTTTTATTTTATTACTGTTTTGTGTTTATGTGTTTTACCTACATGTGCGTCTGCACATCACATGTGCATAGTACACAAATAGGCCAGAAAAGCATGTCAGATCCCCTAAATCTGGAGTTATACCTGGCTGTGAGCCACCTTATGGGTGCTTGGAGATAAACCCAAGTCCTGTGGAAGAACGACTAGTCCTTTTAGCTGTCAAACCTTCTTTATCAACACACAGTTTTTTATGATGTTCTACAGTTCCTTTCCTGTGTCTGAAAAATGTTTTTCATATTCTTTGTTTTTATCTTTGACGCCTGATATTCTGTCTTGTATTGATGTTTTCTATTTATAAGGGTTTCCCCTATATTCTCTCAGTGGCTTATAAAGCTTTAAATTCTATTTTCATTTCAGCTTGAATTCTCTTCAATATTTCTCTTTATTGAATTCAGTTTTCAAACTCTCAATTGTATTTATCATTTCATTTAGCCTTATATGTCATTTTCTTGGGCATCATTCAAGCATTTATTTCATTTGAGATAATTTTCTTTAAGTGCAGGAGCTGTGTGCTTGGGTCATCTTTAAACTCCTTGTATTCTTTAGTGAAGTTCATTATTATTCCTTTAAGTTCTATTTTCTGAGGCTCACTGATGAAATTCTATACTTGGGCGATAGGCAATGCTGCCTTGACCCTTTATGTTGTTTGTGTGTTTGTGATTAGATAGGGCATGTGGACTTCTTTAGTTGGTTGTGTGTCCTATGATGATACAGTAGGTTGAGCTGGTACACAGGTACACAGGATTTGCCACATGGTCATAACTCATGGGTTGGCCAAGTGGGACTTAGGACTAGGCTAGCCTAGACTAGGCTGGGTTCATGGTTGCAGATACAGGCTTGATCTGGGGTTGGAGAGGATAGATGAAGTGTCAGACATACTGGGCAAGCTGTGCTGATGTATCAGTACTATGCTGGGCCTTCAAACTGAATATCAGTGGGAAGACTTTTTCCAAAGAAGTTTCTCCTTTTTAAAACTTAAGGAAACACAGTTGATTGGAAGCATTCCAAGATGGCATCGACCAGTATGAACTGTATCCGATCTACTGCGAGGAGACCAGGGACTTGAATGGAGCCACAGAGGGCTGGATCTTGAGAACTGTAGGTGAGTCGGGTCCCACACTCTGCAGACCACTGGTAGGCATAACCCAAGGACAAGCAACAGCCCAGAGGTGCTAAGAACACTCCCCAGACTCTGGAATGGATTTCACATGCGAGCTGCAGCTGGCATATAAAGCGCAAACTCACTGTGTGGGGAGGTGGTCTTCCAGAGCCCGTGGCATGAGGAGTCTCAGGGAATAGGGTGAAACTGCCCTTGGATCCCTCCACCCACCCCACGTCAAACTGCAGAGTTCACCTGCCCAAGCAGAGTGGAAACACAGGCAGCAGGGCCTCACCAAAAACAGTTAGAGAGAGAGTTCAGCTCTTGGGCCATCCAGGGCCCAATCTAAAGCCAGACACAATGGTTTGAGCCTGCAAACAGTGGCAGTTAGAAACCAGCTTGGATGCTCGCACAGGCCCAGCAGGATCTCCCATGCCATTGGGAGATGTGGGTCGAGCCTGCAGTGTCTAATTGCTGACCTAGAGAGAACTCCAAGCTTCCTGGCTTACAAAGGCATGGAAAGTGCTGCTACTTTAGATTCCACCAGTGGCCTGAAACTGCATTGCCTCTGACCCTCCGGGTACTGATCCTGCACTACACAACAACCAGAACCTAGCTGGGGCAGCTCCCGCAGGCCTGGAAAGATCTCCCATGTTGCTAGGAGAGTCTGCATACTTCTACAGGGTATAGAGGTAGAGCTAAAAAACAGCTACAGCCCAGAAGATCTGACCCAGTTGGGGTCTTGGCTACAAAGTGACAGGAAAGACAGGCAGCTGGGACCATCCTACCCAATCAGAGTACTTGTGTGCTGTTCTTGTTCTAGGTCCCAAAACTGCTGATGTAAATTATAGCAGAAAGGCAAAAGGGTCCAAACAGAAACCTATTTTGGCTGACTCAGTCTGGAGCCTAAGGTGTAGAGAAAAATCTCCAGGAGTGGAAACCGGATTACCTGACTATTTCAGAAAATACTTGCTGATCCCCAGAGGCAAGGGCGCCTGACCTATACCCAATCATCAACTATCCACTCTCAACCAGTGAAGGTCACTAGAAGCTACCTCCCAACATTAGAGATTCCAAAATGACCATAGGACAACAAAAGAACGCTAACAAAAATCAAAACAATTTGGCATCTCCAGATCCCAGCAATCCCAATGAAAACAACTTGGAGAACCCAAAAACAATCGATATACAAGAAAATGACCTCAAGTCCTTAGTAAGGAATATGATAACGGAAGAAAAGAATAAAATCTGTAAACAACAGCAGGAGGAGGCAAACAAGAGGGCTGAAGATTTAAACGAGTCATATAAAGAGGCACTTGAAGAATTTCAGAGAAATATAAATAACCAGATGAAGGAAATCATAAAAACAGTTCAAGATCTGAAGGTAAAAATGGAAGCTATGATAAAGGAACACACAGAAGAAAAATATGATCAAGAGGCATCAGAGAAGAAAGCAAGCATCTCAGAGGTGGCTTTATCTAACAGATTGTAAGAAATGGAGAAACGAATATCGGGACTTGAAGATACAATCACAGAACTTGACACAACCATCAAAGAAAATGCTAAATCTGAAAAGTTCCTGACACAGAACATTCAAGAAATCAAGGACACCATAAAAAGATGAAACTTGAGGATAATAGGTGTTGAGGAAAGAGAGGACAACCAACTCCACAGCCCAGAAAATATCTTTAATAGAATCATAGAAGAAAATTTCCCCAATTTGAAGAAGGAGATGCATATGAGCATACAAGAGGCCTACAGAACACCGAATAGGATAGACCAGAAAAGAAAATCTTCCCGCCACATAATAATAAAAATACAAAATATACAGAACAAGGAAAAATATTAAAGTGGCATGAGAAAAAGGCCAAGTAACATACGATGGCAAAGCTACCAGAATTACCCCTGACTTCTCAGCAGAAACGAGGAAAGACAGAAGGGCCTAGGCAGAGGTCTTGCAAAACCTAAAATAACACAGATGCCAGGCAAGATTACTATATCTTGTGAAACTTTCAATAACTGTTGATGGAGAAAACAAGATATTTCATGACAAAAACAATTTCAAACAGTACCTAGCCACAAATCAGGCTCTACCGAAGTTACTAGAAGGAAAACCCCATGCCAAGGGTCAAATTGCAATCAAAACTACAAAGGAAATAGATAACTACACCATCACAAAATAACAATCTCACAAAATCTCGACTGTAACAAACAGCAAAAATAAAGAGACTTAGCAGTCACTGGTTATCAATATCTCTCAACATTAATGGTCTCAATTCTTCAATAAAAAGACACAGACTTACTGATTGGATGTATAAACATGACCCAATATTCTTCTGAATTCAAGAAACACATCTCAACCACAAGGACAGACATTGTCTCAGAGTAAAAGGTTGGGGAAAACATTTCAAGCAAATGGTCACAACAAGTAAGCTGGGGTAGCCATTCTAATATCTAATAAAATAGATTTTCCATCAAAATTAATAAAAAGGAATGAGGAAGGACGCGTCATGCTCATCAAAGGTAAAGTCAACAAAAAAGACATCATGATTTTGACAATCTATGCTCCTAATACAAGGGGACCCACATTTGTAAAAGATCTATTGACAAAGCTTAAACCACTCATCGATCCAAACACATTAATAGTTGGAGACTAAACACCCCAATTTCACTGAAGGATAGGTCTTTTAATCAAAAATTAAGCCAGGGAATAATGTCATTGACCAATGTCACGAACCAAATGGATCTCACAGATATCTACAGAACTTATCACCCAAACGCAAAGGATTATACCTTCTTCTCACCACCCCATGGAACATTGTCCAAAACTGACCACATAGTTGGTCATGAAGAAAACATCAACAGATACAAGAAGATTGAAATAATACTTTGTATCTTATCACATCACCAAGGTCTAAGGCTGGTCTTCAACAACAACAGAAATAACAAAAATCCTACTCACATGTGGAAACAAAACAACTTTCTACTTAATGACACGTGGGTCATAGAAGAAATAAAGGAAGAAATAAAAGACTTCCTGAAATTCAGTGAAAATGATGGAACAACATACCCAAATTTGTGGGACACATTGAAAGCAGTGCTAAGAGGAAAATTCATAGCACTAAGTGCCTTTAAAAAGGAATTGGAAATATCCCACATAACTAACTTAACAACACATCTGGAAGCGCTAGAAAAAAAGAAAAAGAAGCACCCAAGAGAAGTAAACATCTGCAAATAATCAAACTCAAGGCTGAAATCAATAAATTAGAAACAAAGAGAACAATTCAAAGTATCAACAAAACCAAGAGCTTGTTCTTTGAGAAAATTAACAAGATAGACAAACCATTAGCCAAACTAACTAAAAGACAGAAAAACATTATCCAAATCAACAAAATCAGAAATGAAAAGGGAGACATAACAACAGACACTGAAGACATACAAAGAATCTTAAAAACCTATGTTAAAGGCATTTATGCCACAAAATTTGAAAATCTAAGGGAAATGGACAATTTTCTGGACCGATTTCATTTGCCAAAATTGAATCAAGATCAGGTAAACAAATTAAAAAGCCCTATTTCACCTACAGGAAGAGAAGTGATCATTGATAGTCTCCCAACCAAAAAGAGCCCAGGACCAGATAGCTTCAGTGCAGAATCCTACCAGTCCTTCAAAGAGGAGCTAATACCGATAGTCTACAAGCTATTCCAAAAAATAGAAACTGATGGAACATTACCAAATTCTTTCTATGAGGCTATAGTTACATTGATAGCTAAACCCCACAAAGACCCAACAAAAAAAGAGAATTTCAGACCAATTTCTCTTACGAACATTGATGCAAAATTACTCAATAAAATACCCACAAAGCAAATACAACAACATATCAAAGACATCATTCACCATGACCAGGTAGGCTTCATTCCAGGCATGCAGGGATGGTTTAATATACGGAAATCCATCAATGTAAACCAACATATAAACAAACTGATAGAGAAAAACCACATGATCATCTCCTTAGATGCAGAGAAAGCATTTGACAAAATCCAACACCCATTCATGTTTAAAGTTTTGAGGAGATTGGGAATACAAGGCACATATCTAAGCATAACAAAGGCTATATACAGCAAGCCAATAGCCAACATTAAATTAAATGGATAGATACTCAGGGAAATCCCTCTAAAATCAGGGACCAGACAAGGCTGCCCACTTTCTCCATATCTTTTTAATATAGTTCTTGAAGTTCTAGCCAGAGCAATAAGACATCAAAAGGAGATCAAGGGGATCCAAATGGGAAAGGAAGAAGTCAAATTATCCCTATTTGCAGATGATATGATAGTGTATATAAGTGACCTCCAAAATTCCACCAGAGAACTCCTATAGCTGATAATCACCTTCAGCAAATTGGCAGGATACAAAATTGACTCAAAAAAGTCAGTATCTTTCCTCTATACAAATGACAAACAGGCAGAGGAAGAAATTAGGAAAACTATACCCTTCACGATAGCCACAAGCAATATAAAATATTTAGGAGTAACTCTAACAAAGCAAGTGAAGGACTTATTTGAAAAAAAACTTTAAACCTCTGAAGAAAGAGATAGAAGATGACATCAGAAGATCGAGGAATCTACCTCGTTTGTGGATCAGGAGAATTAACATAGTAAAAATGGCCATCTTGCCAAAAGCAATTGACAAATTCAATGCAATTGCTATCAAAATACCTACAAAATATTTTGAAGATATTGAAAGATCAATACTCAATTCATATGGAGAAAAAAAACCCAGAATAGCTAAAACAATCTTGTACAATAAAAGTTCCTCCAGAGGAATCTCCATACCTGATCACAAGCTTTATTATAGAGCAACAGTCATTAAAATAGCATGGTACTGGCACAGCAAGAGGCTAGTGGCCAATGGATTAGAATTGAAGTCCCAGATATGAATCCACACACATTTGGTCAATTGATTTTTGAAAAAGAAGCCAAATCTATTCAATGGAAAAACGATAGCATCTTCAACAAATGGTGTTGGTCTAACTGGATGTCAACATGTAGAAAAATGCAATTAGACCTCTATTTGTCACCATGCACAAAACCCAAGTCCCAGTGGATTAAAGACCTCAGCATAAAACCAGAGACATTAAATCGGTTAGAAGAAAAAGTGGGGAAGATCCTGGAACATATTGGCACAGGAGACAATTTCTTGAACAGAACACTGACAGCCCAGGCATTAAGGTCAACAATTAATAAATGGGACCTCATGAGGCTGAGAAGCTTCTGTAAGGCTAGAGACACTGTCAAGAGAACAAAGCGACAGCCTACAGACTGGGAAAAGATCTTCACCAACCCTACATCTGACAAAGGTCTAATATCCAAAATATATAAAGAACTCAAGAAATTAAACACCACCAAACCAAACAACCCAAATGAGAAATGGGGCTCAGAAATAAACAGAATTCTCAGCAGAGGAATATCAAATGGCTGAGAGACACCGAAAGAAATGCTTGGCCTCTTTAGTTATCAGAGAAATGCAAATCAAAACAACACTGAGATTCCATCTTACACCCATTAGAATGACTAAGGTCAAAAACTCAAGTGACACCACATGTTGGCGAGGATGTGGAGAGAGAGGAACACTCCTTCATTGCTGGTGGGAATGCAAACTAGTACAACTACTTTGGAAATCTATCTGCTGCTTTTTCAAAAAACTGTGAATAGGGCTTCCTCAAGACCCAGCTATTCCACTCCTTGGAATATACCCAGAAAATGCTCCATCACACAACAGGGACATATGCTCAACCATGTTTATAGCTGCCTTATTCATAATAGCAAGAACATGGAAACAGCCTAAATATCTTTCAGTAGAAGAATGGATAAAGAAACTGTGGTACATACTATTCAGCTCTTAAAAACAAGGAATTACAGAAATTTGTGGACAAATAAGTTGAACTAGAAATGATCATAATGAGTGAGTTAACCCAGAAGCAAAAAGAAACAAATGGCATCTACTCACTTATATCAAGATGCTAGACCAAGGGGTATGTCCCATGAAAGACTTTACTTACCAGTAAAGTGCGTCAGAGGGGAGGACATCCTATTGGGACTTTAGGTGAAAGAAGCACGGGAGAATGGGGAAATAGAAGCATCCAAAGGGTCTGGGAAACCTAGAAGAAGAACATTATGATTGGTGGATCTGGGTCAGGGGTCCTTCCTGCTCAAACTATGGCACCAGCCAAGGACAATACTTGCAGTAAACTTCGAACCCCTACCTAGACCTAGTCGATGGACAGGACATTCTCCACCATTGAGTGATGAGTGATGTCTGACTTTCATACAAACTCTGTGCCCCTATTTCTGACCATGTCCTCTTGATAGGGAGGTCTGGTGGCAGTCAGAGGAAGGATAACAGGTCACCACGAAGAGACTTGATACCCTATGAGCATATACAGGGGAAGGAGGTTCCCCTCAGTCACAGATGTAAGGGAGAGGAGCAGGGGAAAGCAGGAGGGAGAGAGGAATGAGAGGATAAAAGGGATGGGCTAACAATTGAGAGGTAATATGAATAAATTAATAAAAAAGAAAATAAGTAAATAAAATTTTAATAATTTATTCAGATTACAACTCAACTTATCCCCTCACATGTATCTTCCTGTCCCACCCTTCGTCCCTCTTTCACCCTATTCCCCTTGCCTAGGTCTGTGACAGAAGGGGACCACCTCCCCCACCTTATGATCACAGCCTATTAGGTCTCATCATGGTAACATGCTTATACTTCCTCTGAGAGTTACCAGGCCTCCACACCAAGGGGAAGTGGTCAAATAGGGGGCATCAGATTTTGTGTCAGAGTTACTCCCTTGTCTCTATACAATTGTGGTGAATGTGTTGTCCAGTGGCTAGATCTGAATAGGAGTCTAGGTTTACTGCATGCACTGGCCTTGTTTGGTACAGCAGTTTGAGCAGACCCCCTGAGTCTAGATCTGCCAGCCAGTAGGAAGTTCCAGGATTCTCACCACAGCTCCAGTGAATAAGATCGTAAGTGGAGAGGCCCTGTTTTCCAGTTTCTCCTTGCTCTGAGGGTCACTGTGGAACCTGCTCAGCTCTGGCATTCTTCTGTTACAAATGGGTTGATGATGACTTAAGAAATGGAGAATAGGATAAAGTGAAAGGGTTAGGGAAGAGGAGAGAGAAGAAAGAAAGGGGAGAAATGGAGGGGGGCTGAGTCAGGAAGAGGGAGGGGGAGAGAAAGCAGATCTATAATGTTCATGACCAATCCCTCCATAACAGGATCTTATTCAAGAGAAGAGAATTTACAAATTACACAAATGAACAAATTTCTAGGTTTCATTTAGAGTTTAGGTCCTGAACACAACGCCATCTCTCCTGCACCATCCTGAGTAAAGTTCTCTTTGGACACAAGTGCACTCCTGACACCAAATGCAATGAGTTCCAGGCCTTTCTAGGTTCTGACCTAGAGAAAGAGTCATCCTAGACCATCTGTATATTTAATGACATGTCACAGTTTGTCCCACAGTATACCAACAATGCAATAAGTTTAGGTTTTGTTTTGTATATATTTTATTGTTTTTTATTTTTGTGTGTGTGGGAGGGAGTTTGTAAGAGTTCAGGGTAGATACCAAAGGATGGCAGATGAGTAGGATTGGAGTACATGATGTGAAACTCACAAAGAATCAATAAAAAGTTAAATAAATTCAAAACTCAAAGATGGGTTTGAATGGGGATGTTTGGAGTGACAAGGATTAGAGTTATGGTATACAAAACACCTCACTCAGATTTCTATGGCAGATTTTTCTTACTTTTTCAGTGCAGGCGATTGCCTGTGTGTGATACTTGTTCTTAACAAGAAAGAAGACAACAACTGCCCTGTGTGTACACACATGCTCACATCTTCATCCTGAATTATGGCAAATGTCTCTGAATACTAAAACTAAATTCTCAAGTGCTTTACTTTTGAACAGTTAAGCTAGAAGAGTCTGAAGATTGTCTATTTCTTTGGTATCAAGAGTCCACAAGGTGGCAGTGTTTCGCAGGTGTCTTGAGCAAAGGTCTCAAGTGGGAGAGAAGAAGGTGGAGTAAGTGGAAGAAGGAGGGTGCAGGAAGAGGAGAAGGGGTGGAGGAATGGCTGGGGGAAAGGTTTGGTGCTGCTCAGGTTGTGAATAGTCTTTTTTCTAGTTGCTAACTTAATGTTGAGAGTCTCAGTCCTCATTGAGAGCGAAGAGGACAGTATGACATCCTTGAGTGTGTCGCTAGTGGTCCTATGGCTTCAGTTAAATTGTAAGTGTGGGAATGTCTTCAGGAGTCAGGTGTGTGATATGTAAAGTTGTTGCCTCTTCCAGGCTAATGGTAGAAAAACAAATACTTTTAATCTCTTATTAGGGGTGGGAGACACATGGAAAAAGGCATCTTGGAGTCTTGGCATCTATGTGCATCCAGGCCTGTTTGTCTGATCTTTGTCTTTCTCCACAGGGGTGAGCTGCCAGCAGAAGGTGAAACAGAACCCAGAATCCCTTAGTGTACTAGAAGGAGCCATGGCCTCCCTCAACTGCACTTTCAGTGATTCTAGTTCTCAGTCCTTCTTGTGGTACAGACAGCATCTCGGGCAAGGCCCCAAGCTACTAATGTCCATCTTCTCCAATGGTGATAAGGAAGAAGGCAGATTCACAGCTCACCTCAATAGAGCCAGTCTTCATGTTTCCCTGCACATCAGAGATTCCCAGCCCAGTGACTCAGCTGTCTACCTTTGTGCAGTGAGCACACAGTGCTCTCCAGGCACCTGCAGCCTGCACCCAAAACTACTGTGCCCCTTCAAGGCCTGAGATAGGGCGCAGAGCACACAGTGGAGAAATTATGTTTCTATTCCATATGCAGTGGAAGTAAAAAACAAGAGTAGAGAGGTCTTGAATCTTTGGAATAATATTTTAACATTTTGAAAATAAGTATTCCTGAAGGGAAAGGCAAACTTTTATCTTGGTTGAAATATTTTCCACTTCTCTCTTTTCACATACTGATGGTTATCTTATGCACTCACTCTAAGTGTGTGTATGTTGCTGAGTTGGAAGACTAAAACATGGCCCTGCGACTCCCCACATGCTATGCCATAACATCCACCCTCACCCCTACAGCACAGCTTGCTCCTTGATTTTTATAATATTTTAATAAAAAACTTTTTTTCTAATTTTTCAAAACTAGCTTACAAATTAACAGGTTTCTCTAAGGCATTTTCTTACATATGTACTTTTGGTTGACCCCTCACCAAGCCCATCCCCTCGTCCACCTCCCAGTTCCCCAACCCCACATAAATGTTCTTGCTCACTGAATTCCTGCATCTACTTTTGTATCATGTGGTCTGTTACCTCCTACTTAACTTCCTTAATGCTTTTTTCCCCATATTGTTGACAGTTCTCTAGTTTTGTGACATCTACACAGACTCGCATTCACATGAATATATACAAATAAAAATTAGAAGCTAAGATTTGTATGTACTTTTCTCTCTGAGTTTAGATAAGTCACTTATAGTATTTTCTAATTGTGTCCAAATAAGGCAAATTGTATCATTTCAATTTTTATTGCTGAATTATATTCATCTATGTATCTATGCATCTAAGTATCTATCTATCTATCATCTATCTGCTTATCTATCTATCTATATCTATCTATCTTTCATCACATATGTATGTATGTATGTATGTACCTATCTATCATCTATCAATATACGTTTCCAGTACATTCTTCTTTTCCATTCTTTTGTTGATGAACATCTAAGCTACCTTCATTCCCTCACAATTTTGAATACAGCAGCAATAGACAAGGCTGAGCTATTATCTCTGTAGTAGAATACAGAGTCATTTAGATCTATAATCAGGAATCATATAGCTTGACCACATAACACTTCCTCTTTTAGGCTCAAGGATAGCTTACACACTGAATACATAGGTGTTACATCATTTCATCCTTCCACCGGTGGTGAATGAAGTCCCCCTGTTTCCCAATATACTCACCAATATTTGTTGTCACTTGATGTCTTTATGGTAGCTGTACTTTCAGATTAGCTTAACTTCCATTTTAATGATGACAGAAAATGCCCAGTGCTTCATTTTTTGGCCATATGTCTCTGTATTTTAAAAACTCTGTATTATGTTCCAAAGCCCAATTTGGATTGATTGTTTTTATTGTTTATGTGTGTGTGTGTGTGTGTGTGTGTGTGTGTGTGTGTTCTTTTATCCTCTGTCAGATGAGGAGCTGGCAAAATTTTCTGTCATTTGTAGTTTGTCTCTTTTCACAGTTAACTGTTTCATTTGCTGATTTCCTGTACTTATTTTCATTCATTTATTTATTTTTGAGACAGGAATTTCTTCTGGAGCCTATGCTGGATTAAAACTCTTGATCCTCTTATTTCATCTTCACAACATATGTGGTTATAGGCATGTGCCACCACGAGTATCTCCATTTATTACTTTTAAAGTTGAAGTGCTTAAAACATCCCCACACCTGGCATATACAAGCTAGTGTCATTGGTTTATTTTATCAGTGATTTGCCACCAGTTAATTCAGTAGTTCTGTTTTGTTTTTTATTTTAAATCATGCATTGATATATGAAAATGTTATCATATGGTAACAGATCTCTCTTGGAGTTAGTAATCTTCTTCTTCTTCTTCTTCTTCTTCTTCTTCTTCTTCTTCTTCTTCTTCTTCTTCCTCCTCCTCCTCCTCCTCCTCCTCTTCTTCATCTCCTCCTCCTGCTCCTCCTCCTCCTCCTTCTTTTAAGTCTCTTAAGACACTGTGTGTGTAGTCTATAGGTTCAGAAATGCTGTATAGGAGGGATTGGAGAGTTTCTGTAGATGTGCTCACAGACATACTTATGAAACATATGTAACACAATCAGGTTCTTCTATACATTCTCAATGTTTAGAAGTGGGCACTCTGCTCAAATATTTCCAAGTCTCTGAAGAATATTTATAACTGTGCTTATCTTTTTAATTGTATACTTTCTGGCTTTATTGCATTTTGGTAAAAATCCAGGATAAGGTTCCAATTTGAATATTGATTCTCTTACTAAGGGGCCTGTGGTAGTTAGAACGAGAACGTTCCTCATACTCTCATGTGTTGAACCCTTGGTCCCCAAATGGTGGCACTTTTGAGAGGATGCACAGGAGGTGTGGCCTTGCTGGAAGAAGTTAGTCACTGTGGCTGGGCTTTGAAAGCTACAGCTTTACCCTACTTCAGGTACACTCTCTGCCCCATGCTGTTTTTTGAAGATGTGATCTCGCAGCTTTCTGTTCTAGCTGCTATGCCTGCTCCTTGCTGTTATGACTTCCTGCAACTAATATGAACTTTCCGGAAATGCAAGCCAAAATAAAGTCTTCCATAAGTTTCTTTTGGCTTCAGTATTTCATCATAGTAACAGAAAAGTAACTGATTTAGGGACATTTGCAATGGGATTTAGCATGATAAGTATTTCAATATTTGTTTCAAGATTAAAATAAATTGCACATTGCCTCAGACTGTGTTTCTCAGCAGGAGCAGGTGAACTTGGAATTCCTTTGCCTGTGAACAACTGAGGAAAACTGTCTGAGATGAAGGGGGCAGCTCTAGGAACTGCTACAGCTGTTGCCTTAAGTCAGCCTGATCATACAAGGAGCTCCAGTGCATGAAACACATCCCAGAAATTCTAAAGAAATTATTGAATACATGTGTGGAGTTTTTTTGACACACCAAAGAGATCAAGCTTATTACATTAAAGTAACTTTTCATCATCATTTTCTTTTCTTTTTTTTTCTGGTTCTCATTTCTTTTTTTTTCATTTTTTTATTAATTTTTTCTTGTTACATCTCAATGGTTATCCAATCCTTTGTATCCTCCCATTCTTCCCTCCCTCCCATTTTCCCCTTACTCTCCTCCCTTATGATTGTGGCTGAGGGGGACTTCCTCCCCATGGCTATGCTCATAGAGTATCAAGTCTCTTCTTGGTAACCTGCAATCCTTCCTCTGAGTGCCACCAGTTCTCCCCCTCCAGGAGACATGGTCAAATATGAGGCACCAGAGTACATGTGAAAGTCATACCCCACTCCCCACTCAACTGTGGAGAATGTCCTGACCATTGGCTAGATCTGGGTAGGGGCTTAAATTTTACCGCCTGTATTGTCCTTGGCTAGTGCCTTAGTTTGAGTGGAAGCCCTGGGCCCAAATCTACCTATCATAATGTTCTTCTTATAGGTTTCTAACACCCTCTGGATCCTTCTACTTTGCTATTCTCCCATGCTTCTCTCATCTAGAGTCTCAATATGATGTCCTCTCCTCTGTCCCAGTTTCCTGGTAAGGGAAGACTTTCATGAGACATGCCCTTTGGGCTAGTATGCAGGTATAAGTGAGTATATACCATTTGAGTCTTTCTGCTTCTGGGTTAACTCACTCATTATGATCATCTCTAGCTCAACCCATTTGTCCACAAATTTTGGGAATTCCTTGTTTTTAATAGCTGACTAGTATTCCATAGTGTATATGTACAACAGTTTCTTTATCCATTCTTCTACTGAGGGACACTTAGGCTGTTTTCATGTTCTTTCTATTATGAAAAAGGCTGCGATGAACATGGTTGAGCAAAGTTTCTTGTGTGCTGGAGCATTTTCTGGGTATATTCCAAGGAGTGAAATAGCTGAGTCTTAAGGAAGCCCTATTCCCAGTTATCAGAGATAGCACAGGATAGATTTTCAAAGTGGCTGAACTAGTTTGCATTTCCACCAGTAATGAAGGAGTGTTCCTCTCTCTCCACATCCTCGCCAACATGTGGTGTTGCTTGAATTTTTGATCTTAGCCATTCTGATGGGTGTAAGATGGGATCTCAGAGTTGTTTTGATTTGCATTTCCCTGATGACTAAGGAGGTTGAGCATTTCTTTAAATGTTTCTCAGCCATTTGATATTCCTCTGTTGAGAATTCTCTGTTTAGTTCTGAGCCCCATTTCTCAATTGGGTTATTTGGTTTGGTAGTGTTTAATTTCTTGAGTTCTTTATATATTTTGGATATTAGACCTTTGTCAGATGTAGGGTTGGTGAAGATCTTTTCCCAGTCTGTAGGCTGTTGCTTTGTTCTCTTGACAGTTTCTCCAGCCTTACAGAAGCTTCTCTGCTTCATGAGGTCCGATTTATTAATTGTTGACATTAAGGCCTGCGCAGTTGCTCTTCAGTTCAGGAATCTGTCTCCTATGCCAATGTGTTCCAGGCTCTTCCCCACTTTTTCTTCTAAGTGACTTAGTGTCTCTGGTTTTATGTTGAGGTCTTTGATCCACTTGGATTTGAGTTTTGTGCAAGGTGACAAATATGGGTCCAGTTGCATTTTTTACACATAGATACCCAGTTAGACCCGCACCATTTGTTGAAGATGCTATCCGTTTTCCATTGAATGGATTTGGCTTCTTTGTCAAAAATCAAGTGACTATATGTGTGTGGATTCATATCTGGGTCTTTGAGTCAATTCCACTGATCAACCAGGCTGTTGCTGTGCCAGTACCAGTCTGTTTTAATTACTGTTGCTTTATAGTACAGTTTGAGATCAGGTATGGAGATCCCTCTGGCGGATCTCTTACTGGACAAGATTGTTTTAGCTATTCTGGATATTTGTTTTTCCATATGAAGTGGAGAATGGGAACGTTCAATGTCTATAAAAATTGTATAGGTATTTTGATAGGGATTGCATTGAATCTGTAGATTGCTTTTGGCAAGATGGCCATTTTTACTATGTTACTTCTCCCAATCCACAAGCAAGTAAGATCATTCGATCTTCTCATGTCATCTTCAATCTCTTTCTTCAAAGTTTCAAATTTTTTTTCAAACAAGTCCTTCACATGCTTAGTTACAGTAACTCCTAAATATTTTATATTGCTTTTGGCTAATGTGAAGGGTGTGGTTTTCCTAATTTCTTCCTCTGCAAGCTTGTCATTTGTGTATAGGAAGGCTACAGACTTTTTTGAGTTAATTTTGTATCCAGCCAATTTGCTGCAGGTGTTTATCAGCCGTAGGAGTTCTCTGGTCGAGTTTTGAGGGTTACTTATGTACAATATCATATCATCTGCAAATAGGGTAATATATTTTCTTTGTTCTGTATGTTTTGTGTTTTCATTGTTATGTGACGGGCAAATAGGGATAACTTGACTTCCTCTTTTCCCATTTGGATACCCTTGATCTCCTTTTGTTGTCTTATTGCTCCGGCTAGCAATTTGAGTACTATATTGAAGAGATATGGAGAGAGTGGGCAGCCTTGCCTTGATCCCGATTTTAGAGGAATTTCCTTGAGTATCTCACCATTTAGCTTGATTTTGGCTATTGGCTTGCTATATTATAACCTGTATTATGTTGAGGTATGTGCCTTGTATCCCCAATCTCTTGAAAACTTTAAACATGAATGGATGTTGGATTTTATCAAATGCTTTTTCTGCATCTAAGGAGATGATCAAGTGGTTTTTTATTTTCAGTTTGTTTATATTGTGGATTACATTGATGGATTTTCGTATATCAAACCATGTCTGAATGCCTGGAAAGAAGCCTACTTGGTCATGATGAATGATATCTTTGATGTGTTCTTGTATTCGTTTTGCAAGAATTTTATTTAGTATTTTTGCATCGATGTTCATAAGAGAAATTGGTCTGAAATTCTCTTTCTTTGTTGAGTCTTTGTGAGGTTTGGGTATCAACGTGACTATGGCCTCATAGAATGAATTTTGTAATGTTCCATCCAATTCTATGTTCTGGAGTAGCTTGAAGAGTATCGGTATTATCTCACCTTTGAAGGTCTGGTAGAATTCTGCACTGAAACCATCTGGCCCTGTGCTTTTTTTTGGTTGGGAGACTATCAATGATTGCTTCTATTTCTGTAGGGGAAATGGGACTATTTAGCTTGTTTATCTGTTCTTCACTCAACTTTAGCAAGTGGTATTGGTCAAGAAAATCGTCCATTTCCTTTACATTTTCAAATTTTGTGAGATATATGCCTTTGAAGTAGGATCTTATGATTCTTTATATTTCTTCAGGGTCTATTGTTATGTCTCCCTTTTCATTTCTTATTTTGTTGATTTCGATACTGTCTTTCTGCCTTTTAGTTAGTTTGGCTAATGGTTTGTCTATCTTGTTGATTTTCTCAAAGAACCAGCTCTTGGTTTTGTTGATTCTTTAGACTGTTTTCTTAGTTTCTAATTTGTTAATTTCAGCCCTGAGTTTGATTATTTCCAAACGTCTACTTCTTTTGGGTATTCTGCTTGTTTTTTTCTAGGGCTTCCAGTTGTGTTGCTAAGATGCTTATGTGCGATGTTTTCAATTTCTTTTTAAAGACACTTAGTGCTATGAATTTTCCTCTTAGCAGTGCTTTCAATGTATTCCACAAATTTGAGTATGCTGTTCCTTCATTTTCATTGAATTTCAGGAACTACTTTATTCCTTTCTTTATTTCTTCCCTGACGCAGGTGTCACCTAGCAGAGAGTTGTTTAGTTTCCACGTATGTGTAAGCTTTTTGTTATTTCTGTTGTTGTTGAAGTACAGCCTAAGACCATGGTGATCTGATAGGATACAAGGTATTATTTCAATCCTCTTGTATCTGTTGAGGCTTGCTTTGTGACCTACGATGTGATCAATTTTGGAGAAGTTTCCATGAGGTGTAAAGAAGAAGGTATATTCTTTCTTGTTTGGGTGAAAGGTTTTATAGATATCTGACAGATGCCGTTTGACTCATGGCATTGGTTAATGATGTTGTTTCTCGGCTTAGTTTCTGTTTCATAACTTATCCTTCAGTGAGGGTGGGGTGATGAAATCTCCCACTATTATTCTGTGGGGATCGTTGTGTGGTTTAAGCTTTTTTAGCAGATCTTTTACAAATGTGGGTATCCTTGTATTGGGAACATAGATGTTCAGATTTGTGATGTCATCTTGGTTGACTTTACGTTAGATGAATATGAAGTGTCATTCCTCATCCCTTTTTTATTAATTTTGGTTGAAAGTCTATTTTGTTAGATATTAAAATGGCTATGCCTGCTTGCTTCTTGTGCCCATTTTCTTGGAATATTTTTTCCAACTTTTTACCCTGAGGTAATGCCTTTCATTATGGGTGAGATGTGTTTCTTGAATGCAGAAGAATGTTGGATCTTGTTTATGCACCCATTCAGTTACTCTGTGTCTTTTTATTGGATAATTGTGACCATTGATGTTGAGAGATATTAATGACCAGTGACTGCTAAGAGACTTAATTTTGATGATGGTTCCAGTCGAGCATTTGTGTAGTTGCGTTTTTGCCATGGTATAATTATCTATTTCCTGAGTAGTTTTGGTTGTAGCTTGTCCCTTTGGGATGGAGTTTTCCTTCTAGTACCTTCTGTAAAGCTGGATTTGTGGATAGGTACTGTTTGAATTTGGTTTTGTCATGGAATATTTTGTTTTCTCCATCAATGGTTATTGATAGTTTTGCAGGGTAAAGTAGTCTAGCCTGGCATCTGTGCTCTCTTAGGGTTTGCAGGATCTCTGTCCAGGCTCTTCTGGCTTTTATGGTCTCTGCTGAGAAGTTGGGTGTAATTCTGATAGTTTTGCCATTAAATGTTATTTGGCCCTTTTTCCTTGTAGCTTTTAATATATTTTCTTTGTTCTGTATGTTTTGCGTTTTGATTATTATGTGACGGGCACTTTTTCTTTTATGGTCTATTCTATTTGGTGTTCTGTAGGCCTCTTGTATGTTTCTAGGCATCTCTTTCTTTAGATTGGGAAATTTTCTTCTATGATTTTGTTGAGAATAGTTTCTGGGCCTTGGAGTCTGATATCTTCCTTTTCTTCAATGCCTATTATCCTCAGATTTCTTCTTTTCATGGTGTCTTTGATTTCTTGGATGTTTTCTGTCAAGATTTTTCTAGATTTAGCATTTTATTTAATGGTTGCTACAGGATCTGTGATTTTATCTTCTAGACCTGAGATTCGTTCCTACATCTCTTGGATTCTGTTAGAAAATCTTGCTCTTTGTCGCTCGCCTTCTTCTCTGAGGTCTCACATTCTCGTTTTCCTTTTGTCTGTGTGTTTATCAATGAATCCATTTTCATCTTCAGATCTTGAACTGATTTTTTAAATTTCTTTCATCTGATTGCTTGTGTATTGCTGAGTTTCTTCCATTGCCTCTTTGTAGGTCTTCAGAGCTTGAATCGTTTTATTTATTTCTTTTATATGGTTGTTTGTATTTTCCTGAAAATTTTCCAGTTCCACTTTATGTGCTTCTTTTATTTCTCTCACATGTTTGGCTGCGTCTTCCTGCATTTGATTACAAAATTTATTTGTTTCCTCTATTATCATCCTCATTAGTAAGGATTTGAGGTCATTTTCTTGTATTTCTGTTGTGTTTGAGCTCTCTGGGTTGTTTTCTTTGGGATAGCTGGAAACTGGAGATGCTGTAGTGTTTTGGGGTTTTGTGTATGCTTTTACACTGTCCTTTAGACACCTTGCCTTCTCTGTTTTTGTTCGCTAGCTTCCAGAGTTGGGTGGAGGAAGACTGATGATAGATTCACTCGTTTTCTCATGATTTCCCTAGGTCGGAAGCTCTGATGCTTCACTGGTGTGCATGGCAGGAGGCTAGCTCTGTCGCTTTGGACTCTCACAGCCAGTGATCCTCAGCCCCCATCTACTGTGGGTCCTGCAATCATTCTGTGTCTCTGAATGAGTGTTGGGTCAGGCCAAAGTGTCCACACTTCTGGGTACTCTGCCAAGTCCAGCCAGGGACACTGGTTCAAAACTATGTGCCTAGCTCAGTTAGATTCTCTGTGCCCAAACCATTGTGCTGAGCTCAGCTAGGGGCTTTGTGCCCAAAGCTTGTGGTGTGGTCAGTTATAGTCTAAGTGCCTGAAACTTCCACCAAGCTCAGCCAGGAATTCTGGACTCAAACTGCGCACCTGGTCCAACCAGAATCTCAGAGCCGGAACTATGCCAAAAGACCAGCTAGAGTCTCTTGGTCCAAGCTGTCTGCCAAGCGCAGTTAGAGACTCTGGCCCGAAATTGCACACTGAACTCTACCAAATCTCAGGGGCAGAATTGCGCACTGAGCTCAGCCAGGGACTCTGGACTCTGGACACTGTGCCCTAAAATCAGCCCGGGACTCTGGGCCTAAACTGCTCGAGAATCAAGTCAGAGTCTCAGGAAGACGCCTGTTTGCAAAGCTCATCTAGAGTGTCTGGGCCCAACTTGCCAGGAAAGTCAAGCTAGGGACTCTCAGCCTGTGACAGAGCAGCCTAACTGTGTGCTGAGCTGAGCTAGTGTCTCTGGCGGAACTGCCTCTGAGCTGAGCCTGTGTCTCCGCGTGGAACTGCATGCTGATCTGAGCTAGCCTCTCGGGAAGAACTGCACGGAGAGCTCAGCCTGCATCACAGCAGGGGAACTGAGTGCTGAGCTGGGCTTGGGACTCAGGGGCTGAAATGTCCACCAAGTCCAGTTTGGGTCTCAGGGCACCACGCGACCCTCATCCTGCCCAGACTCCCATCTCCCGCAGCAACTCCCACCAGCCACCACACCAATCCCCTCTGCCAGAAGGCTCTGAGCTGCAAATCTCAGCCACCGCCACTGCTGATGCTGGTGCCACTGCTGCCACTGCTGCTGTTGTTGCCTCTGCCACTGCTGCTCTGATCCGAGAAAATCCATGTTCCTCCCATGTGCGGGGGAATGCAGGTCCTTTGCACCCTGGTCCCTTCAAACTGTGGAGCACTCCTGCTGCAGTGGTGTGGAGACCTTGGTGTTCCTGTTTAGGAATTCTGTGCAATTCCCTGAATTGTTTACTAGAGCTTCTAAACATGGTCCACACTGCACGCCGCCATCTTGATCTCATGTGTGGAGTTTTTATTAATTAAGAATGTTGAGACTTCTGGAAAGCACAGACAAATTATTCAACAGTAAAAACGTTATCTTAGAAACCATGAAGCTTTTCAGATGAGGAAAGGATGGAGAACAAAATGGAAATAACCAAAAAAAAAAAAAGGCATAGTAACGTGAAGTGTGAATGGTCTTAGCTCACCTATTAAACGACTTGTTTTTTTCTTGATAAAACCAAATGCTCAGCAGTTTGCTATCTGCATGAAACTTACCTTACTGACACATATACACATACTGAAAGGGAAAAGGTAGAAAACGTTATTCTAGGAAGTTGGAACTCAAGAGAAAGCAGAAGCAGCTGTGTTTATACCCGACAAAGCAGATTTCAATCCACAACCAGTCAGAAGGCACAAAGGCACGTGGACCAAGGGATCAGTCCAGCAAGAACATAGAGCAATTGTAAATGCTTGCCAGTTGTCAGTGCAACCAATTTTATAAAACAAACTATACTGGCCTAGATGTAATAAAGAGTGTAATAATGGTTGACTTCAAACTTATTCCATACAAGTTTTGTGGTTAGGTTGGCATACTGGTATCACCACTGCAAGTTGTCTGGTTACAAAGGATGGATTTCTCAGGCTCCATATCCTCCTTACTAGGAGTCTTCACTAAGGTGACCCTTGTAGAACCCTGGTCAATTTCTCCTGCTCTAGGTTGACACACAGCCTCCCAAATGTCCTCCAATTCCAGTCTTCTTTCCCCATATTCTCTCCCACAATCCCCTACCACACCCCATTCCTCCTGTTCCTAGTCCTACATTCTCTGAGCCATAGTGGCTTTATTCATGACAGTCAGAAACTAGAAACAACCTAGATATTCCTCAACCAAAGAATGGACAAAGAAAATGGGATAGATTTACACCATGGAGTGTTACTCAGCAGTTACAAAATAACATCATGAAATTTGTAGACAGACAGACGGAAATAGAAATAAAATCATCCTGAGTGAGATAACCCAGACCCAGAAAGACAAATATGGTATGTACTCACTTATAAATGAATGTTACCTGTTAAGTAAATTATTATCAAGCTACAATCAACAGACTAATAAACTCTAAATAACAAAGATGGCTCTAAGGCCAAAACATGCATCTCCTTGGGAAGTGAACTAGAACAAAACAAATCTTAACAAATTAAAAATATTGAACTTCATATATCCTATGTAATCACAATGCAATAAGACATAAATTTAGGAGATCCATGATGACAGCAAGCAGCACGGACCGTGTTTAGAAGCTCCAATAAACGATTCAGAGAATTGCCCAGAATTCTGAACCAGGAACACCAAGCTCCCCACCACACTGCAGCAGGAGTACTCCACAGTTTGAAAGGACCAAAATACAGAAAACCTGCCTACCCCTCCACCTGGGAGGAGTGCGGATGTTCTCAGACCAGAGCGGTAGTGGCAGCAGCTGAGGTTTGCAGCGAGGAACCCTCCATCAGGGGCTATTGGTGTGGTAACCAGTGGGAATTGCTGCGGGAGAGGAGAATCAGTGCAAGATTTGGTCCTCGCAACCCAAACTGAACTCAGCGTGCAGTTTGGGCCCCATAACTCAAACTCAAATCGGCGTGTGGCTCTTGCCCTGAGACCAAAACTGCACTCAGTGAGCCGTTCCGCCCGATACCTAGCAGAGCTTGGTGTGTTGTGTGGTTGGGACCCTGAGACCCTAGCTGAACTTGGCAGGCAGTTTGGGCCCCAAATCCCTAGCTGAGCTTAGCAAGCAGTTTGGGCTCAGAGTCCCTAGCTGAGCTTGGCGCATGTTTTGAACCCAGAGACTCTAGCTGAGCTTGGCAAGCAGTCCCAGCCCTGAGCCTCTGGCTGGATTTTATGCACGGTTTGGGCACAGAGTCCCTGGCTGAACTCTGTGCGCGGTTTCGACCTAGAGTCTCTAGCTGAGCTTGGCGAGTGGTTCAGCCCCTGAGACCTAGCTGAGCTTGGTCAGTTTGGGCCCAGAGACTCTAGCTGAGCTTGGTTTGCAGTCCCAGTCCTGAGACTCTGTCTAAACTGGGTGAGCAGTTTGGGTCCAGTGTCCCTAGCTGAACTCAGCACATGGATTGGGTCCAGAGTCCCTGGCTGAACTTGTCAGGCAATTTGGGCCTAGAGAATCCAGCTGAACTCAGCGTAGAGTTTGGACCATGAGACTCTAGCTGAGTTTGGTGCCTAGTTTGGGCCCAGAGTCCCTGGCTGAACTTGGCAGGCATTTGGGGCCCAGAGACCCTAGCTGAGCTTGGTTTGTGTTTTGGGCCCAGAATCCCTTGCTGGATGTGGCTGGCAGTTTGGGCCCAGACACTCTAGCTGAGCCTGGTGCACAGTCCTGGTCCAGGCCCTTAGACTCAAACTGAACTCTGTGAGCTCAGTGTGGGGTTTGGGCCTGAGACCCTGGTTGGACTCAGAGCTAACTGGACGAAGTGCATGGATTAGGCCGTGAGACTCATTTGGGTCCAGATAGATGAACTGGACTCAACACTCAAGTTGGGTCCATAGATGCTAATAGAATCAGTGTGTGTGTGGTTTGGGCCCCATGACACTAATCTGGACTCTGCGAGCAGTACGGACCCCGACGCTAGCAGGAACCACAGACTAGCAGAGCATCAAAGCTCCAGTACTAAGAACTCAGGGAGACAGGGAGTAGAGTGGCCATCAGACCCCCTTTGCTCGACCTGCTTCAGTCCCTGGAGAGCTCCGGTGATACAAGTGGACCCAGAAGGCTGTGGACACTTTGGCCTCACCCAAAGCACATTCAGAGGCCCAGAACAATTATAGGGTCCACAGTACATGGGGAGCTGGGGATCACTGGCTGAGAGAGACCGAAACTACAGCGCTAGTCTCCTGCCATCCAGACCAGTGAAGCATCTGAGCTTCTGGCCTAGGGAATCAGGAGAAAATGGGAGAATCTACCCTCAGACTTCCTACACTCAACTCCGGAAGCTACAAACCAAAAACAGAGACAGTGAGATGACTAAGGGACAGTATAAAATAATACGCAAAAATCCCAAAACTATATGGCATCTCCAGATCCCAGTTATCCCAAATAAAACAACCTAGAGAACTCACCACAATGGAAATACAAGAAAATGACCTCAAATCCTTAGTAATGACAATGATAATGGAGGAAACAAATAAAATTCATAATCAAATGAAGGAAGACGCAGCCAAACAGGTGGAAGATATAAAAGAGGCCTATAGAGAGGCACTGGAAAAAATTCAGGAAAAAAACAGCCTAAGTGTCCATCAGTAGAAGAATGGATAAAGAAACTGTGGTATATATACACTATAGAATACTACTCAGCTATTAAAAACAAGGAATTCCAGAAACTTATGGATAAATTGATTGAGCTAGAAATGATCATAATGAGTGAGTTAACCCAGAAGCAGAAAGACTCAAATGGTATATACTTACTTGTATCTGCATACTAGCCCAAGGGGCATGTCCCATGAAAGCCTTCACTTACAAGGAAACTGGGAAAGAGGGGAGGACATCCTAGTGGGACTCTAGATGAGAGAAGCATGGGAGAATAGCAAAGTAGAAGGATCCAGAGGGTCCTAGAAACCTAGAAGTAGAACATTATGATAGGCAGATTTGGTCACAGGGGTGCCGCTCAAACTAAGGCAACAGCGAAGGACAATACAGGTGGTAAACATTAAACCCCTACCCAGAACTAGCCAATGGACAGAAAATTTTCCACACTTCAGTGGAGAGTGGGATATGACTTTCACATGTACTCTGGTGCCTCATATTTGACCATGTCCCCTGAAGGGGGAGACCTGGTGGCACTCAGAAGAAGGACAATAGGTTACCAAGAAGAGACTTGATACCCTATGAGCATATACAGGGGGAGGTAATCCCCCTCAGGAACAGTCATAGGGGAGGGGAATAAGGGGAAACTGGGAGGAAGGGAAGAATGGGAGGATACAAGGCCTGTGATAACCATTGAGATGTAACAAGAATAAATTAATTTAAAAACATTTCAGGAAAACACAACGAACCATATGAAGGAAATAAATAAAACTGTTCAAGCTCTGAAGGCATATAAAGAGGTAATAGAAGAAACTCAGGAATATGCAAACAGATGAAAGAAATAAAAAAATCAGTTCAAGATCTGAAGATGAAAATGGATTCAATGATAAACACACTGAAAAAAGAAAAACAAGAATGTGAGAGCACAGAGAGGAAGGCAAGCAACTCAGAGGCAAGCCTAACAGAATCCAAGAGATGGAGGAACAAATCTCAGGTTTAGAAGATACAATTGTAGATCTTGGAGCAATCATTAAAGGAAAATGCTAAATCTGGAAAAATCCTAACACAAAACATCCATGAAATCAAGGACACCATAAAAAGAAGAAATATGAGGATAATTGGCATTGAGGAAAGAGATGTCAGACTCCAAGGCCCAGAAAAATATTCTCAACAAAATCCTAGAAGAAAACTTCCCCAATCTAAAGAAAGAGATGCCTATAAACATACAAGAGGCCTCCAGAACACCTAATAGAATAGACCAGAAAAGAAAAACTTCCCGTCAGATAATAATCAAACCACAAAATATACAGAACAAAGAAAAATATAAAAAGTTGCAAGGGAAAAGGGTCAAATAACATTTAATGGCAAACCTATCAGAATTACACCCAACTTCTCAGCAGAGATCAAAAAGCCAGAAAGCCTTGGACAGAGACAACAGATGCCAGGCCAGACTACTTAACCCAGCAAAACTAAAATAACCATTGATGAAGAAAACAGAATATTCCATGACAAAAACAAATTCAAAGAGTACCTATCCACAAATCCAGCCTTAAAGAAGGTACTAGAAGGAAAACACCCCAAAGGGACAAGCTATAACCAAAACTACACAGGAAGTAGATAACTACACCATCGCAAAAACACAACCACACAAATGCTCTACTGGAACCAACATCAAAATTAAGAGTCTTAACAGTCACTGGTCATTAATGTCTCTCAACATCAATGATCTTAATTCTCCTATAAAAAGACACAGACTAACTGAATGGATGCGTAAACAAGATCCAACATTCTTCTGCATTTAAGAAACACATCTCACTCATAAAGATAGACATTATCTCAGGGTAAAAGTCTGGAAAAATATTCCAAGCAAATGGTCACAAGAAGCATGCAGAAGTACCCATTTTAGTGTCTAACAAAATAGACTTTCAACCAAAATTAATCAAAAAGGAAGGACACTTCATACTCATCAAAGGTAAAGTCAACCAAGTTGACATCACAATTCTGAACATCTATGCTCCCAATACAAGGGCGCCCACATTTGTAAAAGATCTATTAATGAAGCTTAAACCACACATCGAGCCCCACATAAAATAGTGGCTGACTTAAGCACCCCACTCTCACTGGAGGTTAGGTCATTGAAACAGAAACTAAGATGAGAAATAATATCATTAACCAATGCCTTGTATAAAATTCCTTGCTGTAACTCTACCAAGCAAGTGAAGGAGCTGTATCACAAGAACTTCAAATCTCTGAAAAAAGAAATTGAAGAAGATATCAGAATATGGAAATATTTCCCACATTCATGGATCTGTAGGATTGACATAGTAAAATGGCCATCTTAATAAAAGAAGTCTACAGATTTAGTGCAATTTTCATCAAAATGCCAATACAATTCTCTAAAAAGATGATAGAGCAATACTCAGCTTCATGTGGGAAATGAAGAGAAGCCAGGACAATTAAAGCACTTCTGTGCAATAAAAGAATTTCTGGATATTAAATATCTCTGATATCAAGCTGTACTACAGAAAAATAATAATAAAAACCACATGGTATTGCCATAAACAGCTAGGTTGATCAATGGAATTGAATCAAAGACCTAGGAATAAACTCACACACCTACAGAAACTTGATCTTTGACAAAGAAGCCAAAACCATACAAGGGAAAAAAGAAAGCATCTTTATCAAACTATACGGTCCTCATGTAGAAGAATGTAAGTAGGTCAATATTTATCACCCTTCACAAAATTCAAGTCCAAGGGAAATAACTCAAAATTAAACTGGATACACTAAGTCTAAAAGAATAAAATGTGGGAAATAGCCTTGAACTCATTGGCAAAGGAGACAATGTCATGAACGCAATACCAAGAGCTGAGGCACTAAGATCAAGAATTAATAACTAGGGTCTCATGACACTGAAACGTTTTTGTAAAGCAAAGGATATTGCGAATAGGACAAAATGGCAGCCTACAGAATGGGAAAAGATCTTTGCCAACTCTACATCAGACAGAGGGTAGATATACAAAATATATAAAGAACTCAAGAAATTAGATACCACCAATCAAAATAACACAGTTAAAATAGGGTGCCGATATAAACAGAGAATTATTGACAGAGGACTCTCTAACTGCAGATAAGCACTAGAAGGAATGTACAACATTCTTAGTCATCAGAAAAATGCAAATCAAAATGACTGTGATGTTCCACTTTACACCCATCAGAATGGCTAAAATAAAAAAAAAATTCAAGTGACAGCTCATGCTGGCAAGGATGTGGAACAAGAGTAAGACTATTCCATTGCTGGTGGGAGTGCAAACTTGTTCATCCACTTTGGAAATCTGTTTTGTGGGTTATCAGAAAATTGAGAATAGTTCTTTCTCAAGACCCAGCGATAACACTCCAGACCATATACACAAAAGATGTTCCACCATACCCCAAGGGAACTTGCTTAGTTATGTTCATTGCAGCTTTATTTGTAATAGCCAGAAACTGGAACCAACCTAGATTTCCATTAACATAACAATGGATTAAGAAAATGTGGTACATTTACATTATGGAGTATTACTCAGCTGTTAAAAACAAGGACATCATGAAATTTGAAGGCAAACGGAGCTAGAAAGGATTATCCTGAATGAGTCAACCCAGACTTAGAAAAACAAACATGGTGTGTACTCACTTATAAGTGAATATTTAGCCATAAAGTACAGGATAACCATACTACAATCTACAGACCCAAATAAGCTAACAAGGAGAGTCCAAGGGAGGATGCTCGAATCTCACTGAGAAGCAGAAATAAAATAGATATGGGGGTGAATGGAGGGAGGGAACTTGGTGGATTAGGAGGTGGCTAGTGGAACAGGAGAGATAAAGTATAGAGAGGACAAAGGGAAAGAGAACTGGGAGAGAGAACTGGAATTGGTGTGTGTGTGTGTGTGTGTGTGTGTGTGTGTGTGTGTGTGTGTGTAGGGGTGCATCTCTGTGATGACTTAGAAACTTAGGACAATGGAAACTCCCAGGCATCTTTGAGGGTGACCCTCACTAAACTTCTAACAATAGGGGATATAGAACCTGAAATGGCTGTCTCCTGTAACCAAGCAAAGCTCCCAATCGAGAGATGGGGACTCCTACCTAGCCACAAAATCTTTCACCCACATTCTTTTCTGCCTACAAGGTGCGCAGGGATAAAGTATGTAGAAGTAGAAGGAACAGCCAACCAATGGCTGGCCCAACATGAGAACCATACCATGAGGGAGATCCCACACCTGACACTATTAATGAGACTCTGCTATACTTGCAGATGGGGGCCTAACATAACTGTTCATCTGAGAGGATTCCTTGTCTAGCTCCAATAGAAGAAGATGCACTGAGTTGTACTGCAACTTGATATGTCAAGGAGGGTTGATATCCATGGGAGGCCTCCCCTTCTCTGAGTAGAAAAAGAGAGGGAATGGGGGCAGGGAGGTGAGAGGGAGGGACTGGGATGAAAGAATAGAGAGGAGTAAATTAAATGAAACAATGCAATGTGCTACTATGTTCATTGAGCAAAATAATGGGTTTATCCATGGGTCTATGAGCTCTCAGACACAGTTTCTTGGTAAGATGTACAATACCATCCTGTATGCTGTGAAAATGTCTAAATCCGGTTTTGTTGACTGAGAATCAGTCTCTTGTATGCTTCCCGAGGAGTGTGAAGTGGTGTTTCACTGAAGCACTGCCATCTGGTGTACAGGTAAAATATTGTGATATTTCTGCTGGCTCCATTGCTGCCCTACAGCTCTGTGGCTCTCCTAGGTCTGCTTGCACTTGATATTGAAAAAAATACACAGAGCTAGGGAGTTAGCACTGTATTTGGAAATAAAGCTTGGCATTGTTATGCAGGTGGGAGGGCATTTCATCCTGCTTAGTAAAATTGTGCCTACAGCTGTATTCCTCATTGCATCGTAGAAATATTATGAGGAGTAGAAACTAGTGTTCGTGGAGAAAAATGTGTCCTTTAAGAATGATTACACAGTAGAACATTTCTTTTTTTCTATTTACAGTACCTTCCAATGTCCCAATACAGCATTGCAATCTAGTACTTACCCAAGAAATTTGTTAGGCCAGGAATATCTATGGACCTTCCTGAAACATGCTATGTAAATTGAAAGGTTCACTACAGAAATATATTGTGAACTTTGTCTTATGAATCTTCAATTCACTTCACTTCACTTCAACTTCACTTCAATTTCAGATGTGTCTCCCAATCCTACATTTTATGTATCAGTGGGTCTACCTGAGTACCAAAATGAGGAGTTATTATTCTAGACTTTTTGGAATACGTTTTCATTAGGGTTTTTCATGGTTTTGGCACCTCCCGCCATGGACACAGTGTGACTCAGACCTTGACACTATAGAATTGGGGTGGACCCTCTTGACAAAGAACTTACAGAGAGGTGTATCATATATGGCATTGGGGTTTTGTATAATAACCAAAATGTTGATACTGAACTTGTCTGAATTAGAATCTCACAAAACTCCAAAAACTCAGAAATAAAGAAATTTTGAAGAGTAAAAGGTAAGAGCAAAACAGCAATAATGAAATTACTCAAAAATAAAGCAAATATCAAAGTTATTTTTGTTTCAAGCTAGAGCTTAAAATAGTTACATTAAATATAAGCAACAAAACATTTCAGTCAAAAGAGAAGAACAATAAGGTTAGACTAAAACCACCATGCAATACACACCATTCTTTAAAAACAAAAACAAACAAAAATCCTTTTTATTGAAAAACAGACTGAAAAATAAAAATATGAAAAAAGTTATATACCATGCTAATTCACAGCACAAGGAAACAATAAACATGTATTAATATCAGGTAATTTTCTGTTTCATGTAACTTATTCTACATAGTGCAATAATTTAAAAAAGGAGGAAGAATCTCCTTTCTTTAGGAATGTGGGCCCTAAGACACTACCTAGCAGATGGTTCTTCCCAAAACACTGGGAATTGATGAGAGGGAGAGAGAGGGACAGAGAGACACAGAGACAGAGAGACTCAGAGAGAGAGAGATAAAAGAGAGTGACAGAGAGAGATAGAGAGAGACAGAGACAGAGAGAGACATCTTAGATCCAACAGCCATCTGAGCAGAAGGATAAAACTAAGCTTCAAACTAATTTCCTTTTTCTGGTTGTTTATAAAAACGCTATTGAGAAAGTGATGAGGAAAGCAGATTTTTCTCTGGTTTCCCATGTTGAACAAAACACACTTTAAAGATTAAATTTTGGTTTTTTACTATGAAAGGCTGCTTGAAGTTTACTGCTTTTATACTCGTGGTATTGGGCTCAAAATTTAATAATTTCATCATATGATTTTTTTTCTAAACAAAACTACCTTTTCACAATTCACAGTCTGTTTATCATTAGGTTGGGATTCGATGCTATATAGATTAGTTTAGAAACACGAATTGTGCTCTGGACAGAAAGAATACACTGATTTGCTTCAGAAAATATCTTCATCTGTGGATCCCTTAACTATGAGGGTGGGGACTGTCCCTGACACTGTTGTCTGTTCCTGGACCCCTCCTGCCTAGCCTATGCTGCCTTGTCAGGTCCCAGAGGAAGAGGAAGCTCTTAGTCCTGCTGTGGCTTGAGGTGCCTGGGTAGATTGATACACTCTGCGGGCCTTCTCTGAGAAAAAGGAGAGGGGAATAGGGGGAGGGGGACATGAGAGCAGTACTGGGAGGATGCTGGGATCAGGCTGTAAAGAGATTAAATTATATATTTTGGATATTAGACCTTTGTCAGATGTAGGGTGCGTGAAGATCTTTTACCAGTCTGTAGGCTGTCACTCTGTTTTGTTGACAGTGTATCCTGCCTTACAGAAGCTTCTCAGCCTCATGAGGTTTCATTTATTAATTGTTGACAATAAGGCCTGGGCTGCTGGTGTTCTGTTCAGGAAGTTGTCTCCTGTGCCAATGTGTTCCAGGCTCTTTCCCACTTTTTCTTCTAACTGATTTAGGGTCTCTGGTTTTATGTTGAGATCTTTAATCCACTTGGACTTGAGTTTTGTGCATGGTGACAAATATGGGTCCAATTGCAATTTTCTACATGTAGACATCCAGTCAGACCAGTGCCATTTGTTGAATATGCTATTTTTTTCCATTGAATAGACTTGGCTTCTTTATCAAAAATCAAGTGACCATATGTGTGTGGATACATCTCTGGGTCTTCGATTCGATTCCATTGATCAACCAGCCTATTGCTGTGCTAGTACCATGCTGTTTTAATTACTGTTGCTCTATAGTACAGCATGAGATCAGGTATGGACATTCTCCTTGAGGATCTTTTATTGCATAGGATTATTTTAGCTATTCTTGGTTTTTTGTTTTTCCACATGAAGTTGAGAATTGATCTTTCAATGTCTTTAAAATAGTTTTAGGTATTTTGATAGGGATTGCATTGAATCTATAAATTACTTTTGGTAAGATGGCCATTTTTCTGATGTCATGTTCAATCTCTTTCTTTAGAGTTTTGAATTTTCTTTCAGTTTTTTAAGTTTTATTTATTTTATTTTTTCTTTTTTTAATTTTTTATTAATTTATTCTTGTTACATCTCAATGGTTATCACAACCATTGTATCCTCCCATTCTTCCCTCCCTCCCATTTTCCCATTATTTCCCTCCCCTATGACTGTTTCTGAGGGGGATTTCCTCCCCCTGTATATGCTCATAGGGTATCAAGTCTCTTCTTGGTAACCTGCTATCCTTCCTCTGAGTTCCACCAGGTCTCCCCCTCCAGGGGACATGGTCAAATATGAGGCACCAGAGTTCGTGTGAAAGCCATACCCCACTCTCCACTCAACTGTGGAGAATGTTCTGTCCATTGGCTAGATCTGGGTAGGGGTTTAAATTTTACCTCCTGTATTGTCCTTGGCTGTTTCCTTAGTTTGAGCGGGACCCCTGGGCCCAAATCTGCCTGTCATAATGTTCTACTTGTAGGTTTCTAGGACCCTCTGGATCCTTCTACTTTGCTTTTCTCCAATGCTTCTCTCTTCTAGAATCCCAATAGGATGTCTTCCCCTCTGTCCCAGTTTCCTGGTAAGTGAAGGCTTTCATGGGACATGGCCCTTGGGCTAGAAATTTTTACAAACAAATCCTTCACTTGCTTGGTTAGAGTTACTCCTAGATATTTTATATTGCTTGTGGCTACCATGAAGGGTGTAGTTTTCCTAATTTCTTCCTCTGTATGATTGTCATTTGTATATAGGAAGGCTATTGGCTTTTGTGAGTTAATTTTGTATCCAGCCAATTTGCTGAAGGTGTTTACCAGCTGTTGGAGTTCTCTGGTGGAATTTGGGGGGTCAAATATGTACACTATCATATCATCTGCAAATAGGGATAATTTGACTTCCTCCTTTCCTATTTGGATCCCCTTGATCTCCTTTTGAGTCTTATTGCACTGGCTAGAACTTCAAGAACTATATTGAAGAGATATGGAGAAAGTGGACAGCCTTGTCTGGCCCCTGATTTTAGGGAATTTTCTTGATTATCTCTCCATTTAATTTGATGTTGGCTATTGGCTTGCTGTATATAGCCTTTACTATGTTTAAGTATGTGCCTTGTCTTCCCCATCTCTCCAAAACTTTAACGAAGAATGGGTGTTGGATTTTGTCAAATGCTTTTTCTGTATCTAGGGAGATGACCAAGAAATTAAACACCACCAAACCAAATAACCCAATTGAGAAATGGGGCTCAGAACTAAACAGAGAATTCTTAACAGAGGAATATCGAATGGCTGAGAAACACTTAAGGAAATGTTCAAAGTCTTTAATCATCACAGAAATGCAAATCAAAACAACTCTGAGATTCAATCTTACACCCATTAGAATGGCTAAGAAAAAATTCATATAACACCACATGCTGGCGAGGTTGTGGAGAAAGAGGAACACTCTTTCCTTCACTGCTGGTGGGAATGCGAACTTGTAAAACCACTTTGGAAAACTATCTGGCACTTTCTCAGAAAACTGAGAATAGGGCTTCCTCAAGATCCTACTATTCTATTCCTTGGAATATACCCAGAAAATGTTCCACCACACAACAAGGACATATGCTCAACCATGTTCATATCAGCCTTATTCATAATAGACAGAATCTGGAAACAGTCTAAATGTCCCTCAGTTGAAGAATGCATAAAGAGACTGTTACATTTACACTATGGAATACTACTCAGCTATTAAAAACAAGAAATTTCTGAAATTTGTTGACAAATGGATGGGACTAGAGATGGTCATACTGTGTGAGTTAATCCAGAAGCAGAAAGACTCACATGGTATATACTCACTTATAATTGGACACTAGCCCAAAAGGCTTGTCCCACAAAAGTCTTCACTTACCAGGAGATTGGGATAGATGTGAGGACATCCTACTAAGACTCTAGGCAAGAGAAATATAGGATATGGAAAAGTAGAAGGACCCACAGGGTCCAGGCAACCTACAAGAAGAACATTGTGATGGGTGGATCAGAGCCCAGGGGTGTTTGCTCAAACTATTGCACTAACCAAGGACAATATAAGCAGTAAACATAGAACCTCTACTCTGATCTACCCAATGGGCAGGACATTCTCCACAGTTATTTGGAGAGTGGAGACTGACTTTGACATGAACTCCGGTGCTCCATATTTGACCACCTCCCCTTGGTGGGAAGCCCTGATGGCACTCAAAGAAAGAATAAGCAGGCTACCAAGATGAGACTTGATAGCCTATGACCATATAGTTGGAGAAGAGATCCCCCTTGGTCTTAGACCTAGCGGAAGGGAATAGGGTGAAAGTGGGAGGGAGGGAGGAACAGGAGGTTACAAGTGATGGGATAACAATTGAGATGTAATCTGAATAAATTAAATTAAAATAAAAAGAGATTAAATTAATAAATAAATAAAAAGAAGAATAAAACAAACAAAAGACAAGAAAAGACAAGAAAGAAAGAAAGAAAGAAAGAAAGAAAGAAAGAAAGAAAGAAAGAAAAGAAGGAAAGGTGTTCATTCTGCAGTGGACGCCAGAGGGCTATGTTGCTCAGAACAGGTGTCTTCATTTCTCGGACTTGCAGAGCATCTGACCACTGAAGACAATCAGAGTCCAGAAAGTCGGGGCTAGGACCACTTCTGCGGGCTTTCTTTTCCTTTAGAATCTTACCTAAACAAGGGGTGTGTCTTGTCAACCTTGTGCTACTGGGAACCACAGCCACTTTCCTGCTTGAGCCAGGCTTTTCCAGAGATGCACCAGAGGTGTTTCTGGTGTCCAGCCATGATACAGATTCTCACCTTATTCCTTGGGATACATTTTTTCCTGGGTGAGTAAAATATTCTTATTGCTTGTAGATGCACACGATTCACTGTTGTTCTCACTTGAATTTCAGTAAGATTATTTTTCATCATGAAATCTCCATCACATTTACTGATTTTTTTCAGGAGCTGTCCAAACACAGTCAGTTACCCAGCCTGATGCTCATGTCACCATCTTCGATGGAGACTCAATGGAGCTGAGATGCAACTACTCCTATGCTGGAGTCCCTCACTTGTTCTGGTACATCCAGCGCCATGGCCAAGACCTCCAGTTTCTCCTCAAGTACTATTCAGGAGACACAGTGGTTCATGGCATGAACGGCTTTGAGGCTGAGTTTAGCAAGAGCGACTCTTCCTTCCACCTGAGGAAAAACCCTGTGCACTGGAGCGACTCGGCTGTGTACTTCTGTGCTGTGAGCGCACAGTGTCTGGGGCTGCAGGGGGAGCTGAGCAAAAACACAAACCATTATGGAGAAGATACTGCAGCAGAGTGACTTTAGATCATCTACACTCCTGTAAGAAACTGAGATAAATGTGAGTTGGACTTCTCTGGAATTGGTACTTTGGCCTGTCCCTGGGACCATAACTGGGGTATATAGACATTCAGGCGTTGGCTTCCAAGAAAAGTTACATAGCAGGATAAAAGCATGAGATTATTCCTGAGTCAGGATTGCTTCCTTAATGTATATTCCAAATACATTATACATGTATATTCTAAAATATAAAGTTTCAAGTAAAATGGAAAACATTTGCAAATAATTTGACATTTTTCTTTTTAAATCCTCAATGCTGTTCCCTTTCATTCTGACAAGAAAACTTATGAACTGTGTTTCCCAAGTTTGTATTGTGCGTTTCATTATGTACTGTGGAATTGTTTATTTACTTTTACACAGGGAGAGAGAAAACAGGAGCAACATGAAAGCACACAGTTCCCTGGGTCTTTCATCATCCCTGTCCAATGATGATCTTTGGAAGACAATAGCTGGTGCCTCCTAAATGTTGTGCAATGTTACTTTGTACTTTGAAACACACACATAGGTTTCTAGTTGACAGTGGAGCAATTCAGAAAATTAAGAACCACTGTGGTTGCTGCCTTTTTGTAACCTATTTTTTCTTACATATCTGTTCCTTTCTTTTCTACCCCAATCCCTACGTCAAGTGTTCATCATTTTGTGAAGCTCGTGTCATTTCCAGGCTCTTCTGTCCATCCCCTCACGTTTCCACAAGACTCTCCATGCTTCGCCAAATGCCTTCCAACATCCTAACTCCAAGTAAGAGAGAAAGAAGGTTGGTGGGAAAGGGGCTTCCTTGGGGTAAGTCTTAGGTTTTTTTCAGGATATCTCCAACTTCTTCTCAAACTCCAATAATAGCAACCAGGAAGAGCAGGGATAGCACCATCTTTCTTCTTTCATGGAGTTCCTGCCACTCTCTGGGCTCTGACATTTACTCCAACTCCAGAGTCCTCAGAATTAAACGATCTGCAACTGCCAAAGATCCCTTCTGAGAACCCACAGGAGGCAAATAGTTGGCTTCTGTGTACAATCTGAATCAGCCCCATATCCCACATCTTAGATTAAAACAAAAACATATTTACATAACATCACTGAAAATTTAAAGACACTAAAACTCTCATTACACACACACAAAAAAACCCTTAGCCTCCTATGAAGTATGACAAGTCTCATTTGCCTCCTATATTCAGTGGTCCAGTTAAGAAGCATTCTGACTATGTCAGCACATGAGTAGTTGTAGATTTTGCATCAAGAAGTAGGGCTCTATAGTTACTGGAAAAAGAGACCTATGGTGAGGAAAACCACAGATGGACCCAGAACTTTACAGTGGAATACACAGTTTAAAAATGTTTTATAACTGTGTGCATATGAGTGCTTGTGCCTGTGCATGTGTGTGTGTGTGTGTGTGTGTGTGTGTGTGTGTGTGTGTGTGTGTGT
>CAJRSG010021364.1:69871-87525 GCA_907169655.1 Acomys percivali | reverse complement strand
TGTGTGTGTGTGTGTGTGTGTGTGTGTGTGTGTGTGTGTGTGTGTGTTAATGACTGCATGTGTATTGAGAGGTTAAGGACATTGGCTCTCCATGGCTCTTGGTTTCCTGGTTGTGAGCCACCTGATATAAGTGTTGGGAACTGAATTCAGATCCTCTGGAGAGTTTTACGGAATCTATAATAATAGCCATTCCTCAGTGAATACACACTTCAAAAGCTGTGTGGGATGGAGAGTGGCTCTGCTGCTGCGAGCATACTGCTCATCCAGAGATATGCCATTTGTGCCTATTCCCACAGGGAGAGTTTGAGCTCAGTCTTCAGTCTCTTTATAAAAGGACTCACTCTGGGAGGAGTCACTGCTATCTAACTATAACTTTAAGAAACTATATTGGTTTTGAAAATAATGACAGGTAAAGATATAGAATTCACAATTGAGGAAAGAAATGTATGGAAAATACAGTATCAAAAGAACAACAGCTCTGAAGCTACACATGACAAAGAATCTTCTTGGTGCACACAGGCCAATCACGTGACAGGGGAGGGGGTATTTCACTGAATGAATAGGTGTTCAATATCTTTAATTTCTGTATTTTTCTAGTAATGTGAGTTATATGTGTTAGTCTTAGTTAATTTTATATTTTTGTGAAGAATTGACATGGCCTAGGCAACCTGTAGGAGAAAGTATAGTTCCAGAGGGTTAGAGTCCATGACCATAATGGTAGGAAGCATGGCAGCAGGCAGGGGTGCTCGATACTGGAGCAATTGCTGAGAGCATACATCTTGAGACACAAACACAAGCCAGGCAGAGAAAGTAACATTGGGAATGACCTGAGTCTTTTGAAACCTAAAAACAAGACGATACTTCTAATGCTTCCCAGTTTTACCAACTGGGAACCAAGTATTCAAACATCTGAGTCTATAGGGAGCATTGTCATGGAAACAACCATGAGGATTATTACTACAATTTTAGAAGTGATGGAGATCTACACCAGGGCCATGTGTATGATAGGCTAGGTAATCTACTCTAAATAACACCTATACTATTAAAAATGTTTCTGTCATATACATGTAATATAAAATTGTCAGTTTTATTTGTACAAGTTTTATTAAGTTGAATTTCTTATGAAAAATGTTTCAAATGTAAAACAATTGCTATAATAAGTAATGACAATGCTAAACAACATTAATTTATTAAATTAAGAAATAGTTATTAGCTATCTTTTAGGTTTATGCCATTTGTGCAAACGTGGGGATAATATACTGGCAAAGTTTGTTTCTTTCCTCCAAAGTAGTTTGGTAGTGTTTCAACATGTGCTGACATTCCTCACTTCTGTCATTTTCCCAGTGGATTACTGTTGGAAGGAGCCTGCTGTTTGAGGTTGCAGTCCTCTGGGTCCTTATAGCCATTCCAAGCTCTGCATTATGTGCAAGACTCACTCTCCCCAGCATGGCCTCTTTACTCTCTGCCTGACACCATCAGGAGAGTGTCTTTATACATAGATGCCCCTAACCACATTTGATATATGGCCTTTGACACAACTCCCTGCTGGCTCTTCTCTCCATGAGCCTATATGATAGTTAGATACTGTGTTCCACTCATGATAGAAGCATGCTGCCAAATGTAAAATAAGCATCGTAAAAGTCCATGGTTCCAACCAATATGCACAACTATCCCGGAAGCCACCCCCCAATCCCCAAGGGATATATAGCCTTTGTTCTCCCTCACTAAAATTGAAATAGCTCCTGAAGTGGTTTCCAGAGTGTTTGATCTTCATCATGCTTATGGCCTTCTGGGCCCTGCATCTCTTCTTCTTGTCCACCTACCTTGGTGGGCTGGTGACCAACAGCCCCCCAAAGGATAGGAGAACCACAGATTACTATATGTCCCAAACTGGCTACACCTTTTATACCATCACTCAGGAGGCAGAGGCAGATATATCTCTGTGAGTCTAGACCAACCTAGTCTACAGAGTCCAGGACAACTAGGATGGCAAGAGAAGCCCTATTTTGATAAACCAAACCAACCAACCAACCAACCAACCAACCAAATAAACAAACCAAGCAAAAAGACAAATGGTGTGGAATGTCATTCCCAAGTAAGACAAGCATACAAGGTGTAATTAAGCCTGTCACAGCTACTGTTTAGAGCCACAGAAATACTATCCAATAGCTACAAGGTGTCTTAGGCAAGATAAAAGAGGCGAGAATAGCACTCTATCATTGAATTTTGAAAATATAGGTCAACAGTGCTCTGAGGTTAGGAAATTACCATGTGTGTGTGTGGGGGGGTATCTACCCAACACATACTCATTTCCTGTTTGATTCTGAGCCCACATTCACAATTCATCCTTTCACTACAGCCTTAACCTTTCTTAACTTTAAGAGATTAAGATCCACAGACTTCAGTGGCTCAGAAAATGAGCTCTTTCCCTGGACTGATGGTTGTACTCTTCCTAGTGCTTGGTAAGTGGAAAGCCACATTGAGCTTCTGTCTTGTTTAATGATATTGATTCAAAATGTAACATCAATTTTCCCTATAAGGCAGAATACAGGTCATTGCTGAACTGAATTGACATTAATTTCACTTTTTTTTAGGAGAAAGCAATGGAGACTCCGTGACTCAGACAGAAGGCCAAGTGACACTCTCTGAAGGGACCTCTCTGACTGTTAACTGTTCCTATGAAACGAAACAATACCCAGCCCTGTTCTGGTATGTGCAGTATCTGGGAGAAGGTCCACAGCTCCTCTTTAGAGTCTCAAAGGCCAATGATAAGGGAAGCAGCAGAGGATTTGAAGCCACATATGATAAAGAGACCACCTCCTTCCACCTTCAGAAAGCCTCGGTGCAAGAGTCAGACTCGGCTGTGTACTACTGTGCTCTGAGTGACACAGTGGCAGAAACTGCAGAGGGAGCTGAACACAAACTCTGAGAAGCAAGGGACTGGCTGCAGAATGTCTGAGATCCCTGGTTTAGGGACCACGGGCATGTGGGCATGTCTGTAATTGTTGATATTCACCACACATCCAGGCATTGTTGCAGTATAAAACCATCCAAATTAGCACCAAGAATGTTTTAGGAGAACAGGAATGAAGGATGACACACTTTAGGCTTAATCAGAGAGAATGAAAGCAGTCACACACACACAACAGTCATTTCCTTTTTTGTTTTTGTTTTGTGAGCTGGGATTTCAAGCTTGTTGCAGAAAATAAATAGGCGTATTAAGAGCCCATAATTATAAGCCTACTACTATCTTAATAAATGATACAGACACCTGATAGATTTTAGATAAGCCTTATTTCACCTGGGGGTGGGCAGATACTACCAAACTACCTTATTACCTCCACGCTCCACATCACATGCCAATTGCTCTAATAATTCCTATCTGGGTGACCTCCCATGCAAAATTCCATAAGTACTTGCTTTTGATTTATACCTAGGATGCTTCTCTCTCCGCTGATCTGCAGATTTCCTCCTTGGGGCCATGTGGTTCTTTACCTCTCCCATGGTGACTCAGATTCCATTTTCTCTAGATTCTCTCTTTTTCCTGATCGTTCTGTCATCAAAGCCTGCAGTACTTAGCTCTGCCTCTTACTTCCACCCTGCCCAGGTATGTAGACCTTTTTTAGCCAATCGTGGATAAGTTTGGAGGCAAGGCTACCCAGCAACATTTGGGGTATGTGATATTTTGCTTCTAATAGACAGCAAGCCAACCTCGGGGAGCAAAATAACTAACAATCGAGTACAGAGCACCAGACCATGCTGTTACACAGGCTGGCCTTGATCAGCTTGTGAAGCTGAGGTTGGCTTTGACTTCTTCTGACCTGCACCTCCAGTGAGCTAGAGTTAGAAGCATGAACCACCATACTAGGCTGAATTTGTGATTTCCTAAATACAAAATCTCTTGTTGAATGAAACATCTTCATCATCCCCAATAATTCTGACCCTCTGAGCTTTTCTCGTGTTGTTTGTGGGATGGTATTGTGTTAATGACATTTATTTGTGTCATTATTTCTAATTGTAGCTTCTGTTTTATTGAAATATCCTTTGGTGAGAGGCAGGTATTGAAGTCTCTCACTATTAATGTGTAGGATTCAGTGTGTGTTTTAAACTTTATTAATGTTTATCTTTATTAATGCTTATCTTACAAATGTGGGTGACCTTGTATTTGGGGCATAGATGTTCAGAATTGTGATGTCATCTTGATTGAGTTTTCCATTGATGAATATGGAGTGTCCTCCCTCATTTCTTTTGATTAATTTTGGTTGAAAGTCTATTTTATTAGATATTACAAAGGCTACTCCATCTTTCTTCTTGTGTCCATTTGCTTGGAAGACTTTCTTCCAGTCCTTTCTTCTCAGGTGATGTCTATCTTTGTGGTTGAAATGTGTTTCTGGTATGCAGGAGAATGTTGGATCTGATTTATGCATCCACTCTCTTAGTCTGTGTCTCTTTATTGGAGGGTTGAGATCATTGATGTTGAGAGAGATTAATGACAAATGACAATTAGGTCTTTTTATTTTGATGTGGGTTGTGGTAGTGCATTTGTGTGCTTGTTTAATTTTTGTTTTGCTAAGGTGAAGTTATCTATTTCCTGTGTTTCCTTGAGTGTTGTTAGCCTCCTTGGGTTGGAGTTTTCCTTCTAGTAATTTCTGTATGGCTAAATTTGTGCATAGATACTGTTCTGTTGATCACACATGACGTGTTCAGCACAGCCATCTTGGATATTCAATTGTACTTTAAAAACCTTTCCTATTTTGAATTTTATTTTTCCATTAATTAATTAACTTTACACTCTGACTGGAGTCCCCCTCCTTGCCTCCCAATATCCCCCCTCACACAACCCTCCCACCATTTTCCCCTCTCCTTTTTCTCAGAGAAAAAGGATGTGCCCCATGATTAACAACCCCCCCCCCGGTATATTAAGTCACAGTAGGACTAGGCATATTCTATCCCACTGAAGCCAGACAAGGCAATCTAGTTGGGGGAAAAGGTTCCAAAGGGAGGCATCAGAGTCAGAGAAGGCTCCTGCTCTAGTTTTGGGGGGAACCAAAGGGAGACCAAGTTACACATCTGCTACATATAAGCAGGGCCTTCTTATTCTAAGAAGGAAGAACTAGGTCATAGTTACATTTAGATAAATGTAGAAGAAAAACACAACAGTATAAATGAACAGTTCAGGGTCCAATGATTAGGACTCACTCATAATATTTTGGCTTCTAAAGGTGATGGGCAAGCCCACTTCTTCAGTTCTGCCGTCTGCAGCATAAACAGCTTATCTCCTAGGTTCAGTCTGGCTCCAATCCACACCTGCCTGTGTTCTTAGTGGTGACTTCATCGTCCTAGCATCTTTCATTTGCTATGGTCCCTACTGCAACTGAGGCTGCACCTTCACCAATGGCGTCTCTTCATGAAGATTCTGACCCTGCCACACAACATCAAGCCTCAGCAGCTTCTTCATGACACCTTCACACACACCAACAAAATCAGTGCCATATGGTAAATATTTGTACAATTTTTTTGCCAAATTATGCTGCAGCACGATCTATGAAAATACTTCAGAGAAGAGTTTTACTCAGTCAGGCTGTTTCTTATTTGCACAGTAGATTTTTCAGCTCTATCTAACTCTCGTTTATTCTTAATTCAAATATGTAACAAAAATGGTCCTGATTACATCTTTACTTTGCTCTGATAGTGCACAATGCAAAATTTGAGCCTCTGCATTTTTCACCATCCTAATTTTCCAAATCCCATAGGAGCCCATTAAGTTCTGAGTACTAAATGGCTTTTCTAGTCCAAAGCTCCAAAATTTTTCTAACAATCTTCTACAAAGCAACAAGGTCCCTTTTATTATAGCAACATCTAGTTTCTGGTACTAATTTCTCATCTTGTTTTCTTTCTATTGTATGATAAACACTATGTTCAAAAGCAACTTGAATAGAAAAATGCTTATTTCATCTTACAGCTTACAATCCATTGTGGAAATAAGAACTTGAGATAGAAGAATGCTGTTTACTGGCTTGCTTCCCTTGCTTTCTTGTGTAAGCCAAGGAGAGCTATCTAAAGTGGACATCAAGCAACAATCAAAAGAATTCTTGATAGACATTCCTATAGGCCTGTCCAATATAGATATTTCCTCAATTGATGTCTCATTTTCAAGGTGACTCTGTTCTGTGTTAAGTTGACAAAACACTTACTGGCACAAACACCATTCAATGCATTCAGTTTTTCCTGTTTTTTTTCTCAAATAGCAGGAAGCAAAAATTTTATTGAAGTTATTTTATACATATTTTGCTTACTTACATTAATATGTCTCTATTCAATTCTAAAGTTTTGGTGTTCTTGAAGACCTTCATGATTTGTTTTATTTTTTCAGTGTATCTTCTGTTGCATTGCAAGATGTCATATTTCCATTGGATATTTAAGGAAATACATATTTTTGTTCTTTGAAGAACACCCTTAAGTTGTATAAGTTATATATGTGTTCATATATAATTTTATAAATACGTATATTTACAGTCCATATTATTCTTTTTTCCTTTCTACAGATTATTTAAATATCATAATTTTTTAAACTTACTTTGGTGTTTCTTCTTTTCTTGAGTTAATTTTTAAAATCAGTCTCAGTGGGTTGTTGAAGGATACTACATACCAGCTTCATATCTGATAGAATTTAGAGTTTATCAGGTTGGTTGATAAACTGTACTTACAGTGAACAAATGAGAAGTAATAAAAACAAAGCCATAATACAATACAGAGAACATGATTCCCCTCCCCCCCTTATAACCAGAGTCTCTATCAACTTCCATTTTACCTCCTGGGTATATGGAGTTTGGAAACTTTTATATTTTAAAGTAAAATCTCTCAAATTTCACAGGCCAGGAAAGAATTTAAATACTCCATATGGCCAATATTTTCCCAGAGAGTACAAGGAAAGAATAAATAAATGAGAAGAAAACTAGGAAAAATAAGATACAGAAGTAGAAAAAGAGATAGAAGAAACTATTACATGTGACCAGCAATATATGGCTTTATCAGTCTCCATGCTGGATAATTTATTTGAGTTGAACTTACACAGGTCTTGTGCATGCTGTCACAACCACTCTGGGGTCATATATACAACTGCCCCACTGTGTCTGGAAAACACTTCATAGCCATCCACAAACTCTACTGATAATTTTCCCATGTTTGCTTCTGAAATAATTCCTTGACCTTGGAAAGTTGGAAGTGATATAGATGCTCCATGTAAGCGGCTCTTTTTGCAGTCTCTTATTGTCTATATAGTGGCTGGTTGTGGGTCTCGGTGTTAATTTCTAATTACCTCAAATAAAAGCTTCTCTTATGAGATTTGAGACAGGTATTAACTTATGGTTATAACAATAAGTGATTAAGAATTGGGTTAGCCACTTTAGAAATCAATCTGGAGGTTTCTCAGAAAATTAGGAATATATCAACCTCAAGGCCCAGTTACACCACTCCTTGGCACATACCCAAAAGATGCCCCATCATACAACAACTATTTCTCAAAGCAAGTCAGATTTCTCACTGAAATGTCTGACTCAATTTTTTTCTAATTTTAAAGTACAAACAATTTAAGTACCCATTACCTAACCTCTTTCACACTGAGATTGGATCTGTATGTTTTATTATAGCTATCTTTATGACAAAGACATGATTGTTTGATTATTAATAATGTCACAAGTGTGGTTACTGCAAAGATGATTCTTGAAGAGCAGAGCTTGAGATATGACTTTCAAATATCCTTTGCATTTCTTGATCACATTTGTTTTAAGAAATATTTTTCATGTGGAAATCAGAATGGGGATTCTACAAAAAATTAGATAAAACAAAATTCAGCAACAAAAACTAAAACTAGATATACTATGAAGCCCAGCTACACTTCTTTGAATTTGTCCCCTAGACTCGAAGTTAAAAAATCTCAGAGAAATGGAGGAACAGGAGACAGAGTGGGGCATATTCACACAATGGAATTATTTCATCTGTAGAGAAGAACGGAGTTATGACATTTACAGGAAGATGGCTGTAACTGGAGATTACCATAGAAAGCAAATAAGGTGAGTTTCAGAAATACACATGCCAATGTCACATGTTTTTCTCTTGTTTGTGGACCTGAAATATTGCAATAAATCATATAATAGTATGTAAGACATGAAAACATAAGCAAGACTGATTGAGAAATAAAAGGCTCTAGAGGGAATGTGGAAAGGGAGAAAGGAGAAGGCAGGGCATTGGGGGAGGGGATGTGTTCAAAGGATGCGATGTGTGTGTGTGTGTGTGTGTGCGTGTGTGTGTGTGTGTGTGTATGAAATAAAATGTAGCTAGTACAGAAGACGTTCCCTGATTCACACTGGCTTGATTTCTCTAAGTCCTGTGGCCAAAGTGTGTGGTGTCTTCAGCATTGTGGTCCTGCCATCAAGTTCTGGTGAGTAACCAAGAGCAATGGCAGTAGGTTACTTTGCTTCAGGGTCTCTATGACTGTCTCAGACCAACATCTCTAGAGATGATACTAGGCTTTTTATTTGGCAGTCTACTGCTTCTATGAGAAGTATTATGCTTTGTGTAGAATAATTCTCTCTCTCTCTCTCTCTCTCTCTCTCTCTCTCTCTGTCCCTGTCTCTCTCTATCACACACACACACACACACACATACACACACACTCACACACAATTTTCAAACATACTTTGAGTTAGCTGTCCCTCTATCCACCTCTCCTTTTTGCCATACTCTCCCACTCCCTTCCCTACTTAACCTTACAGTGTCCAGAAAAATTATGATATTGACTGAAAGTTAAAGTTTTTCTTCCCTTCATTCATAAGGATAATCAGTGACATTCTGATTTTAAGTACTTTTACCAAGCTCATTGTTCAACTTCACCAAGAGTATGTACTGTTCACCAGTTTACTAATGATGACTCAGTAGTATGCAAAATACCAACCTCAATCTCTACATAGTTATCACAGCATTCAGTAATCAGCGATGTGGCCACAATGAGGTTTGTAAGTATTTTGTTGAAGATTTTTGAATCTATGATCTTTTGTCCAGTTTCCTTCCCTCCCTCCTGCCTTCCTTCCTTCCTTCCTTCCTTTGCTGTGTCTTTGCCTAGTTTTAAAAAATCATTTAAAAAGTATTAGTTATTGAGAGATCCAAGATGGCGGTGAGCAGTGTGGACTGTGTTTCGAAGCTCCAGTAAATGATTCAGAGAATTGCACAGAATTCTGAACAAGGAACACCAAGCTCCCCACCTCACTACAGTGGGAGTACTCACAGTTTAAAAGGACCAAAATACAGAAAACCTGCATACCCGTGCACACAGATGAGCGCGGATGTTATCGGACCAGAGCAGCAGCAATGGCGGCTGAGGTTTGCAGCTGAGAGCCCTCCAGCAGAGGCAATTGGCATGGTAACCATTGGGAAATGCTGTGGGAGAGGGGACTCAATGCAAGATTTGGGCCCCGTGATCCTAGCTGAACTTGGTGAGTGATTTGTGCCATGTGACCCAAGCTCAACTTAGAGTGCAGCTCGTTCTCTGAGACCCAAACTGGACTTTGAGTGCGGTTCAGCTCCAGAGACTCTAGCTGAGCTCAGTGCGTGGTTTGGGCCCAGAGTCTATAGCTCAGCTTGGCAGGTAGTTTGGACCCAGAGACTCTATCTGAGCTTCGCGCACGGTCCCAGGTCTGAGACTTTGGCTGGTCTCAGTGTGCAGTCTGGGGCCCAAAGTCCTTAGGTGAGCTTGGCAGGCAATTTTTTGGCCCAGAGTCCCTGGCTGAACTTGGGGTCAATTAGGGTCCAGTGAAGCTAGCTGAACTTGGCAGGCAGTTTGTGTACAGAGAACCTAGCTGAGCTTGTTGCATGGTCCTGTGCCTGAGACTTTGCCTGGACTCAGTGCGTGGATTGGGCCCAGAGACCCTAACTGAATTCAGCAGGCAGTTTGGGTCCAGAGTCCCTGGCTGAGCTTGGTGGGTGGTGCAGGCCCTGAGACTCTGGCTGAGCTCAGTGTGTGGTTTGGGCCAAGAATCCCTAGCTGAGCTTGGTGGGCAGTTTGGTCCCAGAGACTCTAGCTAAGATTGGCATGTGGTCTGGGCCCCAAGACTCTGGCTGAACTCGACAAGCTCAGTGTGCCGTTTGTGCCCAAGAGCCTAGTTGGACTTAGCGCTAACTGGACTAAGTGCATGGATTAGGCCCAGGGACCCATTTGAGTACAGAGACCCGTTTGGGTCCAGGGATGCGAACTGGACACAGTGTGTGTGCGGTTTGAGCCCCATGACACTAATGTGGACTCTGTGAGCTGTCTGCGTCTCGAAATGCTACCGGGAAACACAGACCAGTGGATCATCAAAGCTCTAGGACTAAGAAAATCTCAGGGAAACAGGGAATGGAGTGGCCATTAGGCCTCCTCCACCAAACATGCTTAAGTCCCTGGAGAGCTTCAGTGCTATAAGGGGACCCAGAAGGCGGTTGACACTTTGGCCTGACCCAACATACAGAGACCTAGGATAATTACAAGACCCACAGTACAGGAAAGCTGGAGATCACTGGCTGTGAGAGACACAAACTACAGGGCAAGGCTCCAGCCATACAGACCAGTGAAGCATCAGAGATCTTGGCCTAGAGAAAACAGGTGAATCTATCCCCAGAGTCACTCTACCCAACTCCAGAAGCTACCTGCCAAAAATGGAGATGGCAAGATGCCTAAACTAGAGCATAAAATCATATGCAAAAAAAACCCCAAAACAATATGGTGTCCCCAAATTCCAGCAATCCCAAAGAAAACAACCCAGAAAACTCAAACACAAAGGAAATACAAGAAAATGAGCTCAAATCCTTAGTAATGAGGATGAAAATGGAGGAAACAAATAAAATTCATTATCAAATGCAGGAAGACACAGACAAATAGGTGTAAAACATAAAAGAGGCCTATAGAGAGGTACAGGAAAAAATTCAGGAAAATACAAACAACCATACAAAGGAAATCAATAAAACTGTTCAAACTCGGAAGGCCTATAAACACGCAATGGAAGAAACTGAGGAATATACAAACAATCATATGAAAGAAATCAATAAAACACTTCAAGATCGAAAGATGAAAATGGATTCAATGACAAACACACAGACAGAAGAAAACTGGGAACGTAAGACCTCAGAGAGGAAGTCGAGCAACACAGAGGAGAGCCTTTCTAACAGAATCCAAGAGATGAAGGAACGAATGTCAGATCTAGAAGATACAATCGTAGATCATGAAGCAACCATTAAAGAAAATGCTAAATCTGGAAAAATCCTGACACAAAACATCCAAGAAATTCAGGACACCATGAAAAGAAGAAATCTGAGGATAATAGGCATTGAAGAAAGAGAAGATATCAGACTCCAAGGCCCAGAAACTATTCTCAACAAAATCATAGAAGAAAATTTCCCCAACCTAAAGAAAGAGATACCTATAAACATACAAGAGGCCTACAGAACACCAAATAGAATTGACCAGAAAAGAAAAACTTCCTGTCACATAAATATCAAAACACAAAATATGCAGAACAAATATAAAAAGCTGCAAGAGACAAGGGCCACATAACATTTAATGGCAAACCTATCAGAATTACACCCAACTTCTCAGCCGTGACCACAAAAGCCAGAAGGGCCTGGACAGAGATCCTGCAAACCCTAAGAGACCACAGATGACAGGGCAGACTACTTTACCCAGCAAAACTACCAATAAACATTGACAGAGAAAACAAAATATTCCATGACAAAAACAAATTCAAACACTACGTATCCACAGATCCAGCTTTACAGAATGTACTAGAAGGAAAATCCACCCCAAAGGGACAAGCTACAACCAAAACTACACAGGAAATAAACAACTAAGCCATTGCAAAAACACAACCACACAAATGATCTATTGGAACCAATATCAAAATTAAGACTCGTAAAAGTCATTGGTCGTTAATCTCTCAACATCAATGGTCTTAATTCTCCAAGAAAAAGACACAGACTAACTGAATGGATGCATAAACAAGATCCAACATTCTTCTGCATTCAAGAAACACATCTCACCCATAAAGATAGACATTACCTCAAAGTAAAAGGCTGGAAATAATATTCCAAGCTCATGGTCACAAGAAGCAAGCAGGTGTAGCCATTTTAATATGTAACAAATAGACTTTCAACTAAAATTAATCAAAAGGGATGAGGAAGGACACATCATACTCATCAAAGGTAAAGTCAACCAAGATGACATCACAGTTCTGAACATCTATGCTCCCAATACAAGGGCACCCACATTTGTAAAAGATCTATTAATGAAGCTTAAACTACACATAGATTCTCACACAATAATGGTGGGAGACTTCAATACCCCACTCTCACCAAAGGATATGTCATTGAAACAGAAACTAAGCTGAGAAATAACATCATTCACCAATGCCGCGAGTCAAAAGGACATAATAGATATCTCCAGAACATTTCATCCAAACAAAAAGGAATATACCTTCTTCTCTGCACCCCATAGAACCTTCTCAAAAATTGGTGGCATAGTAGGTCACAAAGCAAGCCTCAACAGATACAAAAGGATTGAAATAATACCTTGTATCCATCAGATCATGATGGTCTTAGGCTGCACTTCAACAACAACAGAAATAACAAAAATCCTACACATATATGGAAACTAAACAACTCTCTACTTAATGACAACCTTGTCAGGGAAGAAATAAAGAAAAAAATTAAGGACTTCCTGAAATTCAATGAAAATGATGGAACAACGTATGTAAATTTGTGGGATACATTCAAAGCAGTACTAAGAGGAAAATTGATATTACTACGTGCCTTTAAAAAGAAACTGGAAGCATCCCACATAAGCAACTTAATGACTCAGCTGGAATTCCTAGAAAAGAAAAAGAAGCAGAAACACCCAAGAGAAGTAGACGTCTGGAAATAATCAAACTCAGGACTGAAATTAACAAAATAGAAACTAAGAAAACAGTCCAAAGAATCAACAAAACCAAGAGCTGGTTCTTTGAAAAAATCAACAAGATAGACAAACCATTAGCCAAATTAACTGAAAGGCAGAGAGACAGAATCTAAATCAACAAAATCAGAAATGAAAAGGGAGACATAACAACAGATACTGAAGAGATACAAAGAATCATAAGATCCTATTTCGAAGGCATATATGCCACAAAATTTGAAAATCTAAGAGAAATGGAAGATTTTCTTGATAGATTCTACTTGCCAAAATTGAGTGAAGAACACATAAACACCTAAATATTCCCCTTTCCCCTACAGAAATAGAAGCAATCATTGATAGTCTTCCAACAAAGAAAACCCTAGGGCCAGAGGGTTTCAGTGCAGAATTCTACCAGAACTTCAAGGATGTGCTAATAGCGGTACTCTTCAAGCTACTCCAAAAGGTAGAAATGGATGGAACATTACAAAATTCATTCTATGAGGACATAGTCACATTGATACCTAAACCTCACAAATACCCAACAAAGAAAGAGAATTTCAGACCAGTTTCTCTTATGAACATTGGTGCAAAAATACTAAATAAAATTCTTGCAAAAAGAATACAAGAACACATAAAGAATATCATTCACCATGACAAAGTAGGCTTCATTCCAGGCATGCAAGGATGGTTTAATATATGGAAATCCATCAATGTAATCCACCATATAAACAAACTGAAAATAAAAAACCACATGATCATCTCTTTAGATGCAGAGAAAGCATTTGATATAATCCAACACCCATTCATGTTTAAGTTTTAGAGAGATCTGGGATACAAGGCACTTTCCTCAACATAATAAAGGCTATATACAGCAAGCCAATAGCCAAAATCAAATCACATTTTGAGATACTTAAGGAAATTCCTCTAAAATCGGGAACAAGGCAAGGCTGCCCACTCTCTCCATATCTCTTCAATATACTACTGGTAGTTCTAGCCAGATCAATAAGACAAAAAAAAAGGAGATCAAGAGTGTCCAAATGGGAAAGGAGGAAGTCAAATTATCCCTATTTGCAGGTGATATGATAGTGTACATAAGTAACCCCCAAAATTACCCCAGAGAACTACTACAGCTGATAAACATCTTCAGCAAATTGGCTGGATAAAAAATTAAATAAAAAAAAGTCTGTAACCTTCCTATACACAAATGACAAGCATGCAGAGGGAGAAATTAGGAAAACTACACTCTTCACATTAGCCACAAGCAATACAAAATATTTAGGAGTTACTCTAACCAAGCACGTGAAAGACTTGTTTGAAAAAAATGTCAAAACTCTGAACAAAGAGATTGAAGATGACATGAGAAGATGGAATGATCTTCCATGCTGTGGATTGGGAGAATTAACATAGTAAAAATGGCCATCTTACCAAAAGCAATCCACAGATTCAATGCAATCCCCATGAAAATACCTACACAATTTTTAAAAGACATTTAAAATTCAATTCTGAACTCCATATGGAAAAACAAAAAAACCAGATTAGCTAAAACAATCTTGTACAATAAAAGATCCTCTTGAGGATCTCCATGCCTGATCTCAAACTATATTATAAAGCAACGGTAATTAAAACAGCATAGTACTGGCAAAACAAAAGGCCGGTTGTCAGTGGAATCAAATTGAAGACCCAGATATGAATCCACACACATATGGTCACTTGATTTTTGACAGAGAAGCCAAATCTATTCAATGGAAAAAGGATAGCAACGTCAACGAATGGTGCTGGTCTAACTCAAAGACCTCAACATAAAACCAGAGACATTAATTCAGTTAGAAGAAAAAGTAGGGAAGAATCTGGAACACATTGGTACAGGAGACAACTTCCTGAACAGAACACCAATAGCCCAGGCCTTAAGGTCCGCAATTAACAAATGGGACCTCATGAGGCTGAGAAGCTTCTGTAAGGCAGGAGACATTGTCAAGAGAACAAAGCAACAGTGTACAGAATGGGAAAAGATCTTCACCAAGCATGGGAGAATAGCAAAGTTGAAGGATCTAGAGGATCCTAGAAACCTACAAGTAGAACATTATGATAGGCAGATTTGGGCCCAGAAGATACTCCTGCACACAACAAGAAAATTTGCTCAACCATGTTCATAGTGGACTTATTCATAATAGCCAGAAGATGGCTAAATGTCCCTCAGTAGAAGAATGGATAAAGAAACTGTGGTACATTTACACTATGGAATAGTACTCAGTTATTAAAAACAAGGAATTCCAGAAATTTGTGGACAAATGGATTGAACTAGAAATGATCATAGTGAATGAGTTAACCCAGAGGCAGAAAGAGTCAAATGGTATATACTCACTTATATCTGGACACTAGCCCAAGGGATATGTCCCATGACAGTCTTCACTTACAAGAAAAGTGGGACAGAGGGGAGGACATCCTATTTGGACTCTAGGTGAGAGAAACATGGGAGAATGGGGAAATAGAAGGATCCAGAGGGTCCTAGAAACCTACAAGAAGAGTATTATGATGAGCAGATCTGGGCCCAGGGTTCCTGCTCATACTATAGAACCAGCCAAGGACAATACATGTCATAGATTTCAAGCCCCTACCCAGATCTAGCCAATGGACAGGACATTCTCCGCAATTGACTGAATAGTGGGGTCTGACTTTCACACGAACTCTAGTGCCCCACATTTGACCACGTCTCCTGGATGGGGAGGCCTGGTGGTACTCAGAGGAAAGATAGCAGGCTACCAAAAAGTGACTTGTTACCCTATGAGCATATACAGGGGGAGGAGGTCCCCCTCAGTCACAGTCATAGGGGAGTGGCATATGGGGAAAGCAGGAGGGAGGAATGAGAGGATACAAAGGATGGGATGACAATTAAGATGTAATATGAATAAATTAATAAAATATTTTTTAAAGTATTAGTTATTAATCTTTTAGAAAGTTTGGCAGGATTCAGCTGTGAATTTATCTGGGGCTGCACCTTTTCAGTCAGAAGGAATTTTATTCCTGTTTTGATTTATTGTTACAAGTATTTTTAAATCTTTGGTCTTTTCTTGGTTTAAGTTTTATAGTTTGGATCAATCTAGACAGTTATCCATTCCCACTAGATTTTTCTAACTAAATGCAGTACAGGCTTTAAAGTATTCCCTCCGCATAGTCTGGATATCTTTTATGTATGCAGTAATGATTCTCTGTTAATTTCTGATTCCATTAATTTGGAATATTTCCAACTTTCTTTTGGATAGTTTTTCCAGAGCCCTGTTCATTATATATTTATCTTCACAGAGAACAAGTTATTATAGTCATTGATTCTTGTGGTGCTTTCTTTGTTTTTATAGAATTAATTTCTGCTCTGAGTTTTGTTATTTCTTGCTGTCTTGTAGATTTTGTTTTGCTGTGTACTTGCTTTTACAAATTCTTTTATTTATTTAATATTTTTACACAGTATAATTTGATCAGATTTTTACCCTCTCCCAATTCATCCCAGATTTTCCCCATCTCTGAACCTATCCACCTTTGTGTTCTTTTTCTCTGTCCTAAAGAAATAAAGAACAACTTAAAAATCCAAGTATCTAAAAATATTCTACAAAACAAAAAGCAAAACAAACAAAAATTCAAATGATCAATATAAAAAAATCCAAAGCAAATCAAAATGAAACAAAAAATGAAAAATACCATTGAGCTAATTTTGAATTGGTTAACAACTTTTGGGTAGTATGGTTGATATATCCTAGAGTGTGGTTGATATACCATGTGAGACTCCATGGGAAAAAAAACTGATTTTTTTGACCAGCTGTGAGCCGCTATGTTAATTCCCATATACTGCTTGAAAATACTTCTCTGATGAGAGTTGAGCAATGCACGTATGTAGGTACATAGCAGAATGCCTTTAGGAGTCATTTAATAGCTATATTCCTTTAGCCAACTAACAATAGTAAGTTTTCCCCTAAATCTTTGACCGAACTAATTTCAGGTTCTTAGCCACTTTAGCAGTGTCAAGAATGAGTTACATCTCATAGATTGGGTCTTAAATCCAACAAAAAGTGCTTGCTTACTCCCACAACTTTTGTGCTGCTATCTCAAGAGTACATCTTGCAGGCAGGTCACTGTAGTTCTCAAGGTTTATAGCTGGGTGATATTGCTGATTGCCTTTCTTCTCCAGTAGTGTGGAAAGTACCTTTCATTACCATGGGTGCTAATCTGCAGGGGACAAGCGTCTAGTTAGGGGCCAGCTGAGACCCTCCATATTTGATGACACATATGTGTTGTTTTCAGCAATAGGGTCTTACTATCAGGTTGTGGAGAGTAATGAACGAATAGCCTTGGCAACAGACAGTGGTGTTTAGAGGTTTCCATGGGGCCCATTTTTTACTGACTCAACACCATGTAACCCATTCCTGGCAGTGTAGGTTTTACTTGGTTATATAAGATGTGTCTAGTTGGGGCATTGTCTATCCCATGTGACTCCATGTAGACTCGCTATATTTATGTGTATATTTTAGAAAGCTTCTACAAGAACACATTTTTATGTATTTTTAAATAGCAATTATTATTAGCTGTCCCTCCCCACATAACCTTTTACCTTTCTCTTCTATCCCCTCCTGATTTAACCCTCCTATTCTACTTTTCTCTTCCCCTCTCTGTAACACTATATTCTAGTTCCTTTTCCTTGGGAGATCCTCTC
>CAJRSG010021364.1:37367-54871 GCA_907169655.1 Acomys percivali | reverse complement strand
CCTCAGTAGAAGAATGGATAAAGAAACTGTGGTACATATACACTATGGAATACTACTCAGCTATTAAAAACAAGGAATTCCCGAAATTTGTGGACAAATGGATTGAGCTAGAGATGATCATAATGAGTGAGTTAACCCAGAAGCAGAAAGACTCAAATGGTATATACTCACTTATATCTGCATACTAGCCGAATGGGCATATCTCATGAAAGCCTTCCCTTACCAGGAAACTGGGACAGAGGGGAGGACATCCTATTGGGACTCTAGATGAGAGAACAATGGGAGAATAGCAATGTAGAAGGATCCAGTGGGTCCTAGAAACCTACAAGTAGAACATTATGATAAGCTGATTGGGGTCATGGGGTCCCGCTCAAACTAAGGCCCTAGCCAAGGACAATACAGGCGGTAAAATTTAAACCCCTACCCTGATCTAGCCCATGGACAGAACAGTCTCCACACTTGAGTGGAGAGAGATATTTGACTTTCTCAAGTACTCTGGTGCCTCACATTTGACTATGCCCCCTGGCGGGGAAGACCTAGTGGCACTCAGAGGAAGGACAGCAGGTCACAGAGAAGAGACTTGATACCCTATGAGCATATACAGAGGGAGGTAATCCCTCTGAGGAACAGTCATAGGGGAGGGGAATAAGGGGAAACTGAGAGGGAGAGGAGAATGGGAGGATACAAGGGATGGGATAACCATAGAGATGTAACAAGAATAAATTAATTAAAAATAAAAAATAAAAACAAACAAACAAAAAAAAACCAAATAGCAAACAGCAAAAAAAAAAAAAAAAAAAAAAAAATTCCTGCAATTCCAAAGTCTAATCCTCTATAACTCCCTCCTTCCACTTCTCATTTTATGTTTTCATGTTTGTCCAAAGTTAAAATGGTGGAGTTTGGCTAATAAATTATCCTGTGTTGTAATTTTCTTTTTTTCTTACAGGCATAACAGCAAGGTGGGGATTAGGAGCTTTCAAAGGAAGCCATTTTTACAATTCTCATAAGAGTGTGCTAAGGTGCGATAGGTGTTCAGATAGAAAACTTACCACCTCATACACTTTATAGTGGGGACATGCGAGAAGTAGAAAGGAAGAAAATATGGGTGTGTGATCAAAACACATTATGAACAATTTGTGAAATTCTCAAAAATAATAAATTAGAAAATTAGTAGTAACATTTTAAGTGTACAATAAGTATTATTCATATTGTCGGGTAACCATCCATCTCTAGAACTCCTCCTTCTGTTAAAACAAAACTTTATCATTTTCAAACAATCCAGTATCATCCAAATTTTATGCTGTTGTCATGCATAAGCATAAATGTTATATCTGATATTTACAGAGTTTCCATTTAGCATAGCTCTGTGAAAGTTCTGATAATGTGACTTGTAGAGTAGAAGAGGGGGAGAAGAAACACATGAATTCAGACAGTGTTAGGCCTTGGATTTCTTGCTTTCATCTGCATCTGAATAAGTAGACACAATTGGTTCTGACTGATGAGTTTCATCTGTGGAGAGTGGGTGCCAACCAGCCTCACACTCTAAATATATGTGGAAAGCACCCTTCCTCCTGGACTGCCACCAGAGAGCAGCATCAACACATGCCTGGTGGTTGTCAGTCCTATGCAGACAAGAAAGTGATGAGCAAATAAGACATTAATATCACATCATTGTATAGTGATTCAATTATGCGATAGAGCTTGTTCTGGCTACAATTCATACTTTCCACTTTTAATGGCTCTGAAATATCAATAGTACTCCTCTGTGGAGTAGAGAATGAGAAAAATTCTATTGAGAGGGGGAAATCTTAAAATATTGCTATTTTAAAACAGAGAAAATATAGCCATTCAAGTAGTAGTGACCCTACACCCCAAACCAGCTATTATTTTTATTTCCCTTAACAAACACGAGCTGTTATCTTGCATATGTCAACAACACCTTGACAGCTTGGGAAGAGGTCTGCGAAACAGACTCATCCAGCATGATTTGACTTCTTACTGCTTTCTGTGACTTTAACCTGAAGCATTTTGTGGATTTCTGTGGATTGCAGGCCAGCTCATAAGAGATATCTGTTAAAGTGTCCAGCTTCAACCTGAAGTAAAGCAACCGTGAGATGCTCTCCTAACATTGATGTAGTCCATGACAGCTAACTGTCTTCAGAAGTAAAGGCCAGAAAGACAGACATGTGTCTTTTTAATAAGACCAGGGAGGAGGCACAGGGAAACATCCATCCTCGGTGCAGTTCCTGTCCACGAGGGGGCGCAGTCTCCAAATACAGATTCATTTCCTGTGTGCTTTATATAAGCGGACTCATAGTTTCTCTGAGTTAACACTTCTTCATGTTAAGCATCAAGGGCCTTTTCTCGATGACAGTAAAGATGGACTCTTCTCCAGGCTTTGTGGCTGCGATACTTCTCATACTAGGTAAGTAAACAGTAAAGTCTTTAGCTGTAAGTTATTGTATTAGCATTATCCTCAAGGTGACACTGAGCTTACTCTCCCTTTCTCTCGCCCCCTTGACTCTAGGAAGGACCCATGGCGACTCTGTGACTCAAACAGGAGGGCAAGTGACCATATCAAAAGGTGAAGTCCTGACAATAAATTGCACGTATTCAGCCACAAGCATAGCATACCCTACTCTTTCCTGGTATGTTCAACATCCTGGAGAAGGTCCGCAGCTCCTCCTGAAAGTCATTACAGCTGGCGAGAAGGGAAGCAGCAGGGGATTTGAAGCCACATATGACAAAGGAGCCACCTCCTTCCACCTGCAGAAAGCCTCAGTGCAAGAGTCAGACTCGGCTGTGTACTACTGTGCTCTGAGTGACACAGTGACAAATACTGCAGGGGGAGCTGAGCACAAACCCAGAGGCAGCAGGTAGTCTGGCTGCTGAGCACCTGACAGTGAAATCACTCAGACTTCAGCACAGCTTTCCATGTGCGGCCTTACAAGGCTCTGTCGGTAAAAATCATATAAATGTCCTCGCACCAGACCATGTTATCTTCACACATCTTTAGAAGACTAAAAACGTCTCGGGGGCCATGGCTGTATGTCACGTAAGCTATTTTCTTGCAGTGTGGCATATCAAACACAGAGCCCTGTGTATGCAAGGCAAGTGGTCTGCCACTGAGCCACAGTTTTAAACCTTGTCCATTTCCGGATAATCAAACGTCCTTCATAAAGGGACATACTTCATACAGAGACTGGAAAAAAAGGTGACACAAGATTGCAATTGTTAAATAACAAAACTCCGTGGAATCCTTGTCCTTCCCCCGGCCTCCATATATTACATTCTAAAAGCAGTTTCTCCTACAACTGCTTCTCACAGTCTCTCCCCCCTTTTTCCCAGACACCCTCCTCTCCATCTCCCCTCAGAAAAGAGGCCTCCCAGGGACATCAACCAAATACAGCATAACAAGCTACAAAAAGACCAAGTACACACCATCACATCAAGGCTGGACAAGGCAACACAGCAAGAGGAAAAGGGTCCTACAAGTAGGCAGAAGAATGAGGAATAACCTCCACTCCTTTTGTTAGGAATCCCCTAAGAACACTAAGAGTGCCATAACTTATATACAGAAGACATAGAGCTGACCTCTACTGGATCCCTGATCTCTGCAAGCACCCATGAGTCTCTGTCAGCTGAGTCTGTGGGCTGTATTCCTGAGGTGTTCCTGACCCCTGTGGACCCTCCAATCTTTCCTCCCCTTCCTTCACAGCACTTCCTCCTTCTAATGTTTAGCTGTGTGTGTGACTCTGCCTCTGCACTCAGAAGTTGCTGGATGAAGCCTCTCTGGTCTCTTTGATCATGATTTGGCTAGGCTCTGGTCCCAGAAGATTCGGCAAGCCTGGACAAACTAGGTTGAAGGTTTTGTGGCTAGGCTGGTGTCTCAATCCCTTCAATTGAGCCCTTGCCGGCTTATAGAAGATGCCTCCGTGTCCCTAAGTAGGAGCCTTTCTAGGGCAGAGTAACCCTAGCAAACAAGGCTGCTGAATTCTTAAGTAGAAGAAAGAAGAGCAGGAATGCAGATGTAAGAGAATATGGAGGGCTGAAGGAGATGTACATTGTGCAGAAGGAGGTCACCTACTTCATAAATAATTTCTTCTACATGCGCGGTGGAGGGGGGAACCCACCATCTTCTCTCTCTGTCTCTGTCTCTCTCTGTCTCTCTGTCTCTGTCTCTGTCTCTCTTTCTCTCTCTCTGTCTCTCTCTCTCTGTCTCTCTCTCTCTAATTTTTCCTTTCATTTTTCTTTGTCTTTATTTAATACAGGGTCTCTCTGTGTAGCCCTGGCTATCCTGGAACTCTCCTTGCAAACTAAGCTGCCTTCAAACTCACAGATATACCTGTCTCTGGCTCCCAAGTGTTGAGATTAAAGGCATGAGTCACCATCTTTTTTCCTCTTAAATCTTTCCATTGATCACATGAACCCCACCTTTTTTCACAGTCAGATTTAGATGAGTGTTAGATTAACTATCTGGGTACTGTGGCCTGGCCATGCTGTCACAAACCAAGTGATCCCACTGCCTTTACCTCTCGTAATTCTTTCCTAAAAACTGATTTTGTCCTGTATGAAAGGATTCCTTAGTTTCCTTTTGATTTTTCACGCAAGACTTGTCCATTCTTTTTGCTGTCTCCATCTGTGCATCGGATCTCAGACATATAGCAAATCTTCACATAGCTAAAAAACTTTGACATTTTCATTGACTTTAAATCAAAACCTTCAGCACTTACCACTTCTCAGTATCTGTGCCAGATACACAACTGACCCTCCATTAATGTGCAATTCATAGGCACAAGAATTGCTGATCCTTAACATATATGACCAACAAGAAGAGGTCTTGAAGAGCAGTTTTGAACTAATAATAACTAAAAATCCTACCATTACTACAAGAGGAAAATTTTAACATTCACCCAGAAATACATGGTATACAACATTAAACTTCCAAAGAACTATTTATTTTCTAACAGAATTTTATTGTAGCTGGTCCTTGGCAAAGCTTGTCTTTTGAAACTGGTGACATAGCTGCAATTAGAACACAAGAAAAATCACATTCTAGAGGAATTTACATATTAGGTGAAGACTAACTTCAGGCAAATAATTATCATTAGCTCCTACAATGAGTCACTTCCATTCAAACTTTAAAAAATTCTTAGGTGTCTATTTCAGATGAGGAAAGTAAATATTAACTGTTATATGTAGACACAGAGTTGAACTGAGGTCCTGAAGTACATTCTAATTGACGCTGTATTGTGCCTTCTATACAGACATAAGAATTTACACCCAACATCATATTGCCAACAGTGAAGCAACCACAAAATGCTAATGCTAAGGTTTTGAACAAGTATAGCTCTGACCTCAAGATGGCAGTGCTTGCACTAGCCTGTCTCCAGAAGCCCATGTGTGCATCAAGTCTCTGATTGGCTGGCTGTATTTCCTGAGATTTCTCCTTTAGTGTTGCAAGAAGGAGCTGATGAAATGAGGCAGAAGCTTTGGGGTGCCATTCTGCAGAGCAACAATGGAGAAGCACCCGAGTGTCGGCTGGGTGGTTTTATGGCTGTATGTCCAGTGTAAGTGAGTAGGTGCTAGCCAGGGGCTATAACAAGGCAAAGAATTAGAATTTGGGGGGGGGAATGTAATTCCTTGAGGTAGGAGGAGGGGACAAAATAGGCTTATTTCTACATAACCTGAGATGCATATAGAAAGTAAAGAAGATGGCAACTACAAGTAATAAGTATAGATGATTGATATCTGGAATCTCACACTATTTTCTCAATAGGGGTGGCTGGCAAGACCCAAGTGCAGCAGAGTCCACAGTCCCTGGTTGTCCTTGAAGGAGAGAACTGTGTCCTTCAATGCAATTACACTGTGAGCCCCTTTAACAACTTGAGGTGGTACAAACAAGAGGCAGGCAGAGGTCCAGTGTCCCTGGCAGTCCTGATTGACAGCAAGAACAAAGAATCAAAGGGAAGATACTCAGCAAATCTGGACGCAGACACTAAGCACAGCACCCTGCACATCACAGCCTCCCAGATGGATGACATTGCTGCCTACATCTGTGTGGTAGGGGCACCGTGCTCCCCATATACTCACAGCAAGTACCAAAACCTGATGCTGGAGGCTTCAGGAAGGCATAGGTGACTGAGAAGTCTTTTCAGCACTGTGCCCAGGAATGGAGTTTACCTTTCTGGGCTATTACTGTCATTAGAAAGACAGTTTTAAAGCAGTCTGAAAAGAAAGCTTGAGGGTTTCTGTATAAAAATAGATTTTTTTGAGAGAAACGTGACAGTATAGGAAAGTAGAAAATCCTGGCAGCCACTGCAAGGTGGGGAGATTGGGGAAATATTAGCCTTTTCAGTTAACTACAGAAGTCAGAGAAACAGCTAGAAAGCCCAGAAGGTTAAGCAAAAAAGTTTAGAATGGCAGAGCCATGTGTCTTTGTACATAGGACAGCCAGCATCATGTCCCAGGAGAAAAGATTGCATCTGAGCTACATGCTTAGAAATGGAAACAGGAAACAATTGTAGGAAGGAAAAACACTCCCAGGAATGGATGTGTACTAGTGAGCAGAGGAGAGAGCCAAAAAAGCATATGGCCATGCTGTGTACAGCTCTTCACAAGACCCTTGGAGGCGCCATCTCTACCGGGCATATTGCTTCAGCATTTTTGCACAAGCTGTGTTCCTTAGGCAAAGTCCAGGCAAGGAAAGGCATCCAGTCTTCCTTCTTTCATATGTTAATCTTTTACAATGATTAATTTTTGTTGCTAATTTAAACATTTTAGAGAATTTGTATGTGTAGTCCATATTTACATGGTTTCTTCTCCACCCTCTCCTCCTTAAGTCCTCCCACATTTTCCTTACACTGTCTCAAATTTATATCCTCTTCTTTAATTACTCTTACACACACACTCACCCACACCCACACCCACACCCACGCGGGAGGGAGAGATGGCTGAGTCTATTAATATTGCTCCTATGTGTATTTGTTTAGGGTGACCATTTGGGATTAGATAACTTAAGTGTTATCCTTGGAGAAAGCTGGTTCTCTCTCTCTCTCTCTCTCTCTCTCTCTCTCTCTCTCTCTCTCTCTCTCTCTCTCTCCAGTCATTAATTGTCTGCTTCTTTTTATCTAGGAATAAGGCTTTGTGAGATTTCCCACATCTATGTTGACATGTCTGTTAGCGCTGTCATTTTACAGGTCTTGTGTTGGTGACCACATTTTTTGAGATTTCATGGGTCTGGCTCTCCTGACCTATACTGAAGGCACAATCTCTCAGCAAGTGTCCGTGTCCTCTGCCTCTTACAATCACTCTTCCTCCCCTTCCACAATGTTCCTTGAACCTTGAGTGTAGGGGCTGGATGGTAGATACATCGGTAGAGCCTGGACACTCTGTGGTTAGTTGACCATGTATGGACTTCTACAATAGTCTCTTTGGTTCACTGCTAAATGAAGCTCCTTTGGCGAAGGCTGCGAGCTGCACTTACTTGTGTGTATAAAGGTAAGTATTTGGAATTTTGTTAGACATTGTACTGGTTTAAGGAAGTGGCATTAGTATGTTTTCTTCTAGGGTTCATGGGCTCATCAGCCATAAGTAGGTGAGCTGGTGGACAGTACCAGGCATGGGTTTCCTTCTATCCAGCCATGCAGATGTTGGCAGCTCACATGACGAGCATTGTGCAATCCTAATCATTTTAGTGGTTCATAAAAAGTATCTCTAAGTAGGACTTTGATTGTGTTTTCCCTTTGGAAGCATGAATACCCCTTGGATATTGTGAGAGCCAGTTCTTACAGATTTCCAGTATGAACTCAGCTTGATTTTCCCAAGCCTTGTATTTCAAGTATATGCTGTTGTAAAGAAACAGGCTCTTACAGGTTATAGAGGCAATGGGTGATAATGGCAACAGCATGTTATTCTCAGAGTGTCTTTGACTTCTCTGACCAACATCACAAAGCAAAGTGTCCCATGCTTGGCACTGAGGCTTTATCAGATAGCTTGTGACCCTTGTGAAAAATGTTATACTCCAAGTGGAATAATTTTATTCACTCTATCCAATATCTATCTATCTATGTATCTATCTATGAATCTATCTATTTATCTATACACACACACACATATATATATATGGAACAATATGCTTCCTTATGGATTTTCAAACATCCTCAGTCCCCTCTTATGTATTTCCCTTCCTCCCCTTCCCAGTTATATACCCCATTTTTTCTTTTGCCTTTCTCCCTTCATAGCACCTGTGTCCTACTGTTCATTTTCTAGAACGCCTTCTTCGACTCCTTCACATGATACCTTTTTACCTTCCAGGTTTCTGTGGTTATTATACGCTGTGTACTTACATCTGAAGAGTCAAGCTAGGAACCACATACATGAGAGAACATTCCTCTGGGTCTGTGTTACCTCCCTCAGTATAACAGTTTTGATTTCTATCCATTTATCTGCAAATTTCATGATTTCATTTTCATTACAGTTGAACAGAACTCTGGTCTTGGTGATTTTCCTGCTTCACTAGAGTAATGAGTGAGTTTTCCACTATCTCAGTGGGATGTGTTGCCTGTGCTGGCTACCTGTATGACAACGTGATAAAAGTTAGAGTTGTCTGAAAAGAGTGACCCACAGTGTCATAAATACCTTCTGACTAGATAGGCCAACCCAATGGTGAGTGCTACCATCTCTGGGCTGGTGGTTCTGGGTTCTAAAAGAAAGGAAATTGAGCAAGTCATGAGCAATCCAGTAAGCAGGACCATTCCATGGCCTCTGTATCAGCATTTATCTCCAGGTTCCTCCCCTATTTGAGTTCTTGGTCCAGAGATGTGGAAGTGCAAGCCAAACAAACCCTCTCTTCACAAAGTTGCTTTGTCCATGGTGTTTCATCACAGCAATAGTAACCCTAACTAGGATACTACTGCATTCCTCTAGTTTGTATCCTGATAGCATAGCTCAGAGAAATGGTACACCCAATGTGGTCACATTATTGGAAAATACAATAAAATATCTAGGGCATAAGTAATTCACAAAAAAACCTATTTTTATTTTTCTGAACCATAGTAGTTTATCTATAAACAAAAGAACATTAATCACATATCCTTTTCGACCCCCAGGGGAATATCCCTTACCAATTAATAAGCTCATTTCCTTTTCTTTATCAGCATAAAATCATCAGTCATTTCTCTTTCATATTTTCCTTCTTTTCTTTTTTCTTTTTGTAATTTCTTAGTCACACCTGAACCCTGTTCTTACTTATGCTGGGTGGTGTGAAGGAGAGTGGCTTCCACAAGCTCATATGTTTGAATGCTTGCTTATATGTTGGTGAAATTATCTGGGAAGGATTAGGAAGCATGTGCTTAATGGAGGCGGTCACTGGGAGTGAGGTTGGAAGTTTTAAAAGATTCATGCCACTCCCAGTTATCTATCTCTCTCTGTTTCCTGCTTACTTATCAAAATGTAAGCTTTCAACCTTCTGCTTCATCATCATGCTCGCCTGCCCGCTGCCATGCCACTTGCCCTGATATTCATAGACTCACCCTCTGAAGTGTAAACTCCTGATGAACTCTTTCTTCTGAGTTGCCTTGATCATGATGTCACTTTACAGCAACAGAACAGTGAGGAAGAAGAGAGCAAGGTAAAGGCAGTTTAATTAGATCTGCAGAGATTTATTATGTTTGCCATTAGACCCTCTAGGACCACTCTGCAGTGCCTGATGGGATAGTGAACTCAAAAAGCAGTTATCTTCATGATCTGAAACCATATCTATCACCAAGAGAATCCATACGGCTTAACCACAGTTCAGTTTATTTTTATTGGTGGCAGCAGTGGAGGGTTTTAGAGACAAGATCTTATTATGTAGACAAAGCTGGTCTGGAACTCAGTATATTCAGTCTGGCTTCAAATTTGAGATTCTCTTTGTCTCTACCTCTAAGGTTCTGGAATTATAGACATGTGCCACCACGGTGGACATACAGGCCAATTTAACGACTTCCTGATGAAGCTGGTAGCAGGCAGATGGTTAGTGCTGCCTGAGGTTGTAGTTAGAAAAGGAAAGAAGCAGCATGTTTTGTACTTTTAAAAAGTTTACCAAGACTTCAGAGATTGTAATGGCTCATGAGGGATTTCCACCAGGATGTTACCCATTCCTGGAAGAGGATGTTTCACTTGGTGGCATATGAAGTGTAATTGGAACTTCCGCTCTCCATTTAGATTCTTTTTACACATGTGCATATTCTAGGAATCTTCCACAGCACGAGGTTTCTGTGGTTCTCCTCTTCCCTGGGGGTGGCGGGCCACCAGCCCACCGAGGCAAGAGGAGAATATGAGATGCAGGACCTTGCAGGCCATAGGCATTACAGAGATTGACAACTCCAGGAACCACTTCAGGAGCTGGTTCAACTTTAATCAGCGAAAACAAAGGCTTAATACCCCTTGGGGAGTGGGTGGGTTGGGGTTTCCAGGATAGGTGTTCATAACTATTTGAAACCAGGTACTTTAAGGATGCATGTTTTGCATTTGGAAGCACACTCTTATCATATGAATGGGAACACAGTATCTAAATATTCTATAGGCAAGGGAGGGGAGAGCTAGCTGGGAGTTGCATCAAAGGCGATATAGCAAATGTGGTTAGGGATATCTATCTAAAGACACTCTCCAGATGGAGTCAGGCAGAGAATAGGAGGCCCTGCTGGGGAGAGGGAGTCTTGCACCTAAAGCTGAGCTCAAAATGGCTATAAGGACCAGGAGGAGTGCAACCTCAAACAGCAGAGTCCTTCCAGAGGATTTCGATACAGTTTCTCAAATGGCCTTTAGTGTTGGTTACCGCTTTCTATATTCCTCCATTTATCATTTTCTCCCACCCCTCCCTACTCTAATTTGTCCACTATGTCTTCATAACTCTATGTTCTGGTCGCCCTTTTTATAGAGGGCCTCTCCTCTCTCCCTGGTCCCTCCTATGTGGTTATTCAGATTATAACTCCTTTGAGACCTCTTTGGCCAACAGCTTAATTAAATGTAACCACAGTACCGGAAGTTCATTTGGTGACAAAAGATGGACAGATGGGACTCTGACTCTCCAATTATTTGGCAATTTTATTTAGATCAACTTCATATATCTATACATTTTATGTAACTTCTACTACATTAGATTTCTATAGTACTCCTCAAATAGCCCTTAACTTTCATTAGCTCTTGTTGAAGTTATTTTTTTAAATATAACAGTGTTTGTTTCTCTTAGCTTATATTTCAACCCGGCTAGCACACAAATTATTGAGACTCTTTTATAATATAAGGCTTCACAGCACAATCTGAACAGATTAAGTCTGTTCTTAGCCCTCTAGTTTGGCTTACTCCCAGCAGACATCCCAGTCATATGTGTACTTTGTAGCTTTCTCCTCCTTCAGCTCCTTCCTCCTGATATTCCTTGGACTTCTACCCATGGCTGTATTACTCTGTTTCATATTCTAACTCCTCACCCCACTGGTTGGCAAGAAGTCCAGCCCTATTCTCTCCCCTGTCCATCTATTGGCTGGAAGCTGCTTTATTGGCATAACAAGAGGACAATTGGGGAGCAGAGTTTCCAAAACATTTAGACAGGAAATTAGAATTTAAACTACACAAAAACCTTAGGCCTACAAGTCCTTTCCCCATTTCTCTGTGTTCCCTCCCTCATCCCTCTAGCTCAGACTGTCCTTAAACTGTATATGTAGCATTTTGGTGTTGGTAGAAACAAAGTGGACATTGTTATCAAAGAATAGTTCTTGATTGCTTTGGCTTGCCAGGTGCCTCCCTGAAGGATGACCTGAGGGTCTTGACTGTACTTCCTATAACCTAGGACTCTATCAAGGCAGAGGTGTCACTTCGTGGAGAAAATTACTTTAAACTGCACTAGAAAGATTTAACATATTTTATCACATAAAATATAGAATTCTTAAAATTCAAGGTTGACATGACCCAATCTAAAACAAACAAACAAACACACACACACATACACACACAATTTAACAGAAATTAAGAGACCTAAAGCACATTTCCGCATTTAGATATATTAGTATAAATATCCCAGGGAAAGAGCGATGGAACAGGAATAGCTGAACAAACGCTGACCACAAATCTTTTCAAACTCGAAGGCACACTCAGGAAGCTCAGTATGAACCCAGACTGCAGTGGCCATGGAACCAGCCCTGAGCATCTGGAGAATGGCACTGCAGAAGGAAGGACAGTGTCTGTAAAGCTGATCCAGAGACTACCCAACAAGGAACTGTCAGCAAGATCAACAAGTTCCCATCAAAACTGTGTCAACCTGAAGTTGGCAGGATGAGATATGTAAAAATATTAGAGGAGAAAAATACTGTCCACTAATGATTGTGTACTTGGTAAATCCACTTATCAAAACTGAAGGAGACACTGAGACTCTGTAAGATAAATAAGAACTAGCTTGTCCATCTCTTCTGAGTTATCATTATGAGAAATCATAGAGACTATAGACAGTTGATACTTTCTTTTTCTCTCCCTCCCTCCCTCCCCTCTTCCCTCCCTCCCTTCCCTCCTTCCTTCCCTCTTTCCTTCCTTCCTTCAATCTTTCCTTCCTTCCTCCCTTCCTTTCTTTCTCCCTTCCTTCCTTCCTTTCTTTCTTCCTTCCTTCCTTCCTTCCTTCCTTCCTTCCTTCCTTGACAGGCTCCCATTGTGCAGCCATGGCTAGTCTGGAACTCATAGAGATCCACTTGCCTATCCTCCTGGTTCTGGGATTAAAGGTGTGCCACCACACATAGCTGAATTTTCATTATGGACGTGGATGCTCATAGGTCAACCATATTCCAGTGGGTGTCCCCACATCCAGGAGTATATGGGGTAACACAAATTGAACTAAATGACTATTAAAAAATAAAAGAATACACAAAATCATGGGATAAGTATTGATGGTAGAGATAGTGTATGAATAGAATTAAAATATATTATGTGAAATTCTGAAAATTTCCTGAAAGAATTTATAAAATATACTTTTTAAAAAGTATGAAAATTTTAAGAAGAATACTCCAGCTGAATTTAAAAAAGCAATATGCAATAGCTTGGACACATACAAAATTAATGAGTAATGATAAATGTTGCTACACAGATAAATGCAAAGTTAATGTCCCTTACGGCACTTTGCTTTTCATCTATCTTAAAACATAAATGCTTAAAGTAAAAGGCAAATATGTCTGTATTTTTCCATGTATATAAGAATCCTGGAATTATTTTTAATAAAATTTGAATGTTTGAGGTTGATATAAGTTAGTGTTATAGTAGCTTTTACTGTGAAAAGAGTTGCCATTAATTTCGGTTGAAAATAAAGTTGTAAAACTGAGTGCAGTGTTGGATTTTTTGTTTGTTTGTGTTTTGGGGACTCATGATCAAAGGTAATACCCTCCTGTATGAACCTGTACAACTTCACACACTCTACCATCAACTTTAGTTTTGTAGAACAGTCCTGGTTTCAGCCGGGTAAGTTTTGTTAGTTGGTCAGCATAAGAAGCACGTTCATTTTTTTTGCAATTTTTTGGTCATGGTCAGTATCCACAAGATGGCAGCCTCTTCTCAGAGACTCTGGAGAAAACTCTCAAGTGGTTTTGAGTGAGAGAGCAATGGGGCGAGAGGGAAGAGGAGACTGGTAATGGAGGGGAGGGGTTTGTTGATGAAACAGGTGATGAGAAGAGCTTTCTCCTCCTACTTGGTGGAACAGTATCTTGATGTTTCCTGAAGAAGAAACATAGGAAATATCAAACTAAGTTTTTTTGGGGGGGGCTTAAAGTCTGAATCCTCCGTGAAGAGAGCGTGATGAAATCATTGAGTGTGTTGCTAGTGGTCCTGTGGATTCTATTTAATTGTGAGTTTGGGCATTTCTTTTGGACATAAAGAGTGATCTGTGAAGCTTTTGTCTACTCTAGGATAATGGTAGAAACATGGAACTTTTAATCTCCTGTTAGGGGAGGGAGGCCCATGGAAAAAGCATTCTGGAGGGTTAGTATCCACATGCATCTAGGCCTGTTTGTCTGAACTTTGTCTATCTCCACAGTGGTGAGCTGCCAGCAGAAGGTGCAACAGAGCCCAGAATCCCTCAGTGTCCCAGAAGAAGCCAGGGCCTCTCTCAACTGCACTTTCAGTGACAGTACTTCCAATGACTTCAGGTGGTACAGACAGCATTCTGGGAAAAGCCTTGAGTTGGTGATGTCCATCTTCTCCAATGGTGACAAGGAAGAAGGCAGATTCACAGCTCACCTCAATAGAGCCAGCCTGCATGTTTCCCTGCACATCAGAGACTCCCAGCCCAGTGACTCAGCTGTCTACCTCTGTGCAGTGAGCACACAGTGCTCTCCAGGCACCTGCAGCCTGCATGCAAACCAATTGTCCCCACCCCCCACAAGGCCTGAATAGAGCATGCTTGATTTGGAAAGTATTTACTTTATGAAAATACCTCATCCTGCATGCACAGTGCTCTAAGCTCCATGTCTCCTATTCCTTCTTTGTATTAATAACACACTGAATCTAATTAGTGGTGCCCATAGCTTATGGGTGTAGGATCATTCATTGGTGCATGGGAACCTACAAGGGGTCACATTCCTAATGAAAAATGACTCTCTTCACTCCAGCAGACATCAACTACCAATAGCTCCTCAGTAAGAGAAAGAGGAGCCTCAGGAGACACGTTGCCCTCCATACTTGAACGTTTAGCTGTCTTGATCTTGCACATGTCTGGTTCAGGTGACCACAGGCCTTCTGAGATCATGTTGTGCTACAGCCATGTCATGTCCAGAGGACATTTTGAAGCTCTCTTCCCATCTTCTACATATTTTCCACTTCTCTTCCTCAGTGTTCCCTGAGCTTTGTTGGGAAGAAAACCTGGGAGAGAAGTCTCACCTGTGGCTGAGCACACATGCAGTCACTTTTCTTAACACTCTGAGCATTGTCTTCATCCTTGGGCTCCTCTGGTTTTAAAACGTTCTCTTCTGTGGTATTTTCCTGGCTGTGGAAGGCCTGATATAGATATCCCAATTAGGTTTGAGCTTCTAATGCTTACTCTTAGTAGACTTGACAGTAAGATGCATTTCTGCATTAACTCCTGAAAAGAAAGCTTCTTTGACCAAGGTTAAGAGCAACACTGTTCTCATTGTTGGCTCTTGTTTGAACTCAGTCACATTCCTTCTTTGCATCTGGGAGATACACTCTGACTCTTCCTTTGCATGATCAGGTTGCCAATGTTGGTTCAAGACCAGTGCTTCACAGATGGAGTCTCAGATCTGGCTACACCACTGTGAATTTCCTCAGGGCTCCAAGTGTAGGGCACTGGCCCTACTCCTATTCATCACATGCCTACAGCCTTCGTGCAGCCTGAAGCCTGTGTCAAAGTTCTTGTGTCTATTTTGGTTTCTGTCACTTTTCACCTACTGAATTTTGTACAGATCCAATCCAGTTTCCTTTCTGCAGGCTCACACAATTCTCTGTGTCCCATGCAGCTATGTTTTTGTTAGCTAAGACAACAAAAATCTTAATATATTTAACATAGCTAGAGACAGCTGAAGGACAGAAGTGTCAACACCAGCCAGTGACTATCAGCTGCTATCAGGCAGTCAAGGTCAGCATCCACTGAAGTGTAAGTCAGAGGTGGGTAGAAGGAGCTTCAACCATCTCTAACTGGGTGCATAGTACCTAAATATTATATGATCAGATCATCTCCCACATCAAAACACACATAGGTCATGATCACCTAGGTGATTAACCCTAACATAATTACATTGGTGCATGTCCACTCTCTTCCATAAGTCCCAAAGGACCTTAGACAAAGATGTTGACAGCTCTTTCCTCTTTGAATTTGTTCTCGCTTGGAGGTTTCTCTCACTTTTTCTTACTTTTCTATAATTGTCTTAATAAAGAGTGCCTTGGATTTGCACAGATATACAAGTCCAAATCTTTTACCTTCATTGATATGAGATCACACACTCAGAGCCACTGTCCTAGATCAATCTTTGGTGAATATGAGTGTCTGGTACCATGTCACATAAAACTAAGTTGTAAAACAGAGAAACAAACCTCGGTATCCATGGGATCTATATAAAATCGGTTCTCCATGTCTAATTGAATTAACTGTTACCTTTTTAATCTGTTCTAGGCCAAGAAGAGAGTTGAATAGCTTTGAAGCTCCTTCTTAATTATCTCTAGACACTGTGGTATCTCACAGCTAAAGAGGGAATGTGGTATCAGCAAATCTGAACAGTGATGGGTCACACAACACATATTTAGCTCTACAATAAGGGGGAGAGGGACACCAGCCCACTCATAAAACTTATGCCCCTCAATTTGTCCTACCTATAATAAGTGCAGAGGTAAAGAGGAAGCAGAGACTGAGGGAATGGCAAAACAACGACTGGCCCAACTTGAGCCCCACCCCATGGAAGAGAGCCAACCTCTGACACTATTAAGGATACTCTGCTATGTTTGCAGACAGGAGCTTAGTGTAACTGTCTTCTGTGAAGCTTCATCCAGCAGCTGATGGAACCAGATGCAGAAACCACAGCCAAAGAATAGGCTGAGCTCTGGGAGTTCTGTGGAAGAGTGGGAGGAAGGACAGAGGGAGCTGGATGGGTAAAGAACACCCTATGAAGTCATAGAGAGCAAACTAACATAGGCTCATGGAGGGGGGCTCACAGAGACTGGACCACCAACCAAAAAGCATGCATAGGCTAGACCTAGAGCCTCTACACATATATAGCAGATGTGCAGTGTGGGTTCCCTAACAATGGGAGTAGGGGATGTCTTACTCTGTTGCCTACCACTGGATCCCTTTCCCCTTGCTGGGCTGCCTTGTCAGGCCCTAGTGGGAGAAGATGCACTTAGTCTTGCTGAGACTTGATATGCCAGAGTCGGGGGTTCCCCTTCTCTGAGAAGAAGGAGAGCAGAATTGGGGAGGAAGCTATGAAGGTGGGAATGGGAGGAGAGGAGGGAGGGGGCTTGGTTCAGGCTGTAAAGAGATTAAAGAAACAAACAAAGAAAGAAATGAAATCCCCTCCAAGGAAATGGAGTTTACTTTGCTTCACAGTTTGAAGGTGAGATCCACTAAGGCAAGTCATGGAGGCAGAGCCTGAGGAGAAGAGGTGTTCATTCAGTAGCTTTCTCTTTTGATTCAGCCAGCGGCACCAGACATTGGATGCTGCCATCCACATTGAGGCTGGCTCTCCGTTCTCAGCCAATTCTCTCTGTAATCTGTCTCAAGCCAGCTCCAGAGTATGTTTTCCTTTTTTATTTCATAACATGCTTCCATTGTGATTCATTATGTACAACTTTGATGTCACTATTTATCATTTTCATGGCCGCATTCTGAGTCATTTAACCAACCTCTCCATAGCCTTTCTTTTGCTATGGGAGATAGCTTGATATGATGCTTTTTTTTTTACATGATGCTTTTTAAATGTGAGTTTTTTGGTACTCCTTCTTCTTCTTCTTCTTCTTCTTCTTCTTCTTCTTCTTCTTCTTCT
>CAJRSG010021364.1:0-37357 GCA_907169655.1 Acomys percivali | reverse complement strand
CTTCTTCTTCTTCTTCTTCTTCTTCTTCTTCTTCTTCTTCTTCTTCTTCTTCTTCTTCTTCTTTCTTCTTCTTCTTCTTCTTCCTCCCCCTCTTCCTCCTTCTTGCAAATGCAGAATACCATTCACATAGTAGCACAATTAAAAATAGATCTGTGTATACATATACATATATGTACAAATACATAACATATACCACAAAATAAGTTGTGATGAATATACATGTCTGTTACGTCTCTCCTCCCAGGTCCACCTCCTTCCTTTCCACATACTCTATGTTATGCAACGCAGTCTCCAAGATCTAATAAAATGAGAAGCAGTATATAAATTTTAACAGAGATATATCTGTGCATTTGTATTGTTTTACGTAAACTTATCACACTCAATATAACAATATCATATAGGTGAGTAACACTGGTGATTTCAGGCAGCCATTAGGGACTAGAGAGACCTGCCTCCTTTGGGTGAGGTTTATTCACCATGTCTTGTGCAGCCACCTGTGAAGCAGGTTGAAGGGAAATCAGCAGAGGGCGCTGCCTTCTCAGATGTGGTGAACATCTCCTTCAGGGGTGACTCAACATGACACTCACTGTGCAGACAGAGGTCCTTATTTGTCAGAGGAGCCAAAAGAGCTCCTGCAGGAGACTTGCACTGTGAGTCGGCTGCACTCAGGGATCAAGTGCCATTTCTTCTATGAGCATGGTTCCTGACACCTGCTCAGTCCTTGTGCTCCTCCTAATGCTCAGTAAGTTACATTTTTCCCTAGGTGCTAATGATGATATTGTCTTACAATTATGGAAGTTTTTAACCTTCCTCCTCACCTATAAAATAATTCCTCCTTTTTTATTGTTTTTTGTTTTTGTTTTTTAGGGAGGAGCAGTGGAGACTCAGTGACTCAGACAGAAGGTCTGGTCACTCTGACAGAGGGGTTGCCTGTGGTGCTGAACTGCACTTATGAAACTATTTACACAAGTCCTTTCCTTTTCTGGTATGTGCAATATCTCAACAGAGCCCCTGAGCGTCTCCTGAAGAGCTCCACAGACAAGAGGACAGAGCACCAAGATTTCCATGCTACTCTCCACAAGAGCAACAGCTCCTTCCACCTGCAGAAATCTTCAGTGCAGCTGGGGGACTCTGCCCTGTACTACTGTGCTCTGGGTGACACAGTGATGGTAGCTTCAGGGGAGGCTACACACAAACCAAGGGTGCAGAAGGGCTGAGGGGAGCATCCCTGTGAGGGAGGCTATGTGGTTTCTCTAAGTGGTGTTCATTGAGCTTCCTGAAAAGTAGCAACACACATCAGGTCAAATGCCTGGAAATCTAGGATTTTGTGGATATTCTGACAGGCTAGGATGGAAGTCAGCCAACCAAGGCTGTGACCCACAGAAAATATTCTCTCTTAGGTGGGTGATCTCCCACAGCCAGGATCTGTAGGAAAATCATGACATGTGTTGACATGTAAGATGTCTTACAAAATCTAGTGATTTAAGTTCTCCATTGATCTTTTGTTATTACCCCAGAAATTTATGATTTAAATGAGGTCCATAGATTATAGCCTTTAAAAATCTGCTTCAGTCTCTCTCCACAAGTTATTTACATTCCTCCTCTCCTTGGTCTATGTTACAGAGATTCAGCCCAACTTCCCATTTCAGTTACTTGCCTATTACTGAGAAGAGACACCATGACAACTTATTAAAGATAGCATTTAGTTGAAGGGCTTGATCACAGACTCCAAGGTTGATCATCATGGTGGGAAGTATAGTGGCAGACAAGCAGGTAGACATGGCCCTGAGCAGTAGCTAAGAGCTTACGTATAATCACGAGCAAGAGGCAGAGTTGGGAGAGGCTGGGCCTGGCTTGGTCTTTGGGATTCCAAAGCTCACCCACAACTAGTGATATGTCTGTCTCCTCTGACAAGGCCACACCTCATGATTCTTTCTAAACAGTCCGCCAACTGGGAACCAAACATTCAGATAGCTGAGCCTATGGGGACTGTTCTCATGAAAACCACCATACTCCCTGACAGCCTTCACTTAGAGAAGCGGCTCATGAAAAAAGGCTTAGAGCTCTCATGGAGATGCCCAGAGTTGCAGCGCCTTCCTGGTCCTATACTGTATAACTGTATAACAGGCAGCATGGTCATTTAAAAACTCTGTCCAGAAAGCCCTCTCCTTTAGTGCACACGTCCCTCTGCCAGTGCACTTGGCTTAAATTTGCAGAACGTGGTGTCCTCACCCACTCAGAATATAGTCCAGATTCTCTGATAATTCTTCTGAAGTATGGGAAAGGAAGACAAGGTTCTGATCCATCTCAATTCTGTAAACAAAGACTGGTTTAAACTAAAATGTTCTAGTGCTCATATTTATCTCTCTGTAAAGAAAGAGAGATCTGAAAAAAAAACAACCATCCGTGTCTCTCTAAAGAGACTCACATTTCTGTGCACAAAGAGTAGCAAAGACATACATGGTATCTCACCAGTTAGGGAGCACAATGGGATGTCAAATTTCATTTGTAAACATCAAAACTACTTCCAATCACACAGCATAGAATAGAATCTCTCAGATGAGAGCTAGATGCAATGCCAAATGAAAATAAAACCCCAGTGCCAGTCATGGGAAACCTCCCTTCATGCTGTTAGTCCAGGGGGTCAAGAATTTCTTCCAAATAAAATCGGCTATCACTACTGCCCATGACTGTTTCCTAGAACTTGATGATGAGACCACTTTACTTAGGACACAATGAACTTCAAACAAGGACATGGGGGAATTTAGCTAGAGCTGACCTGAAGTCTCCTATTTGAGGAGGAGTTCACACAGTGTGTGAATGTGCTGTGGAAGATTCCAAAGGAGAAAGGCACTAAAGAATTCTGCCAAAATGTAATTGCTCTGACCAAAACAATGACCACCATGTCAAGATACAAACAAGGGTGTAATAGTGACACTTTCATCTTGGGAGAACTAAGATTTATCTTATTGGACCAGAGATCTGCTCAATAGGAAGGGATTCAGGCCCAGTACTGTCAACCTAGTTTACTCCCAACGGCTGAAGAAGCCATAGAAGTGAGCCTAGTACAGCCACTTCCCTAAATCAGTGATGCTTCTAACTGCATTCTGTATGTTTAAGTACACGTACTGACAGGTTAATTCTCATCAATGAAATTTCCTTTTGAATCAGATAGAGGCTACAGCAGTAATGTTGACAACTGGTCAAAATGCAGAGAGCAAGTGGCTGTGAGGTCTGTGTCCCAGGTATGCTCCACAGGCCCTTACCCAAATCTACTCCAGGCCTAAGAGCCCAGTGGTATAATAACATAACATATTCTTGAACTCAAAATGTCTTCAAAATGTTCCATTTGGAAGACTGATCTTCACCATACATCCCTCAATGTCAATTTTTGGCCGCAAACCTATTTTCGAACTGGCTAGGATAAATGACTGAGTTGGACTCCTCATGTGACCCATGATCTCTTCATTGTACAATTAGGTGTTGACATCAAGAGTTCACAGCCTTTAGCTACTGCTGGTTTACATCATGACTATTTGCTTCTATGTTCCTAAACTCAGAGTCATGTTACTTTAATTACAGATAGCTTTTGGTGCTGGAATCTGTTTCTCTCCTCCTGATTCAGTATTCTTTCCTGCTCTCTCTGCTCCCTGCTATCACACTGTGCACTCTGATCTGTCTAAAGAGGATTATGTCCTTTGTGTTCTGCCTTTGGCACAAAACTGCCTCACTGAATGGTCCCTGTTAAGGTTTTCACTGACTTCATTTTTTATCACACATACACACACACACACACACACACACACACAGAGAGAGAGAGAGAGAGAGAGAGAAAGAGAGAGAGAGAGAGAGAGAGAGAGAGAGAGAGAGAGAGAGAGAGAGAGAGAGAGAGTTTACTGATACAAGTTGACCTTCAGAATATAGTGCTAGTGTGAGAACTGTGGTGGTGCATTTGGAAGGCAGTGCTCATAGCTACTGCCCCCTGGTGTCCATGTATGGTATACTCTTCTCTTGTGTATAGGACCTGATATATTAAAGGTGTAACTCCAGAATTATATTGTATTTATGAGAAATATCAAGGCACATTTGACTTTGAGTTCATCAAAGTGACTATACTCTGTGGTGTGCATTTCTTTGCTTTTCTTTTATTTTCAATGTTTATTTGAGCACATACTTCTTAATTGATGTCTTCATATGATAATGCATTTGCAGAATTCTTAGATACTCCAGTCACAGATTTTTCTCAGGAATTTGATGGTGCTGTGTAGAACTCTAGTAGTTCTGCAGTGCTTTGAGTACTACATTCCTGTCATGTGCTTTGAAATGTGGGAAGATGTGTAGTTTTCTCACTTTAGAATATTTTCTCCCATTTCAGCTCCTAAGTTTATATTCTTCTTTTTAAAACCTCACATGTTTTACATTTAGAAAATATAACTCTTTCTCTATGCACAGTCAGCTTTGGAATTCACCCTGGGAAGGCTGCAAGGACAGTGGGAAGGCCACGGCAAGTGTCAATTACACATTCCTCAAATGGGCCCTAGAGGACGCTGCTTCCTAAGAAGCAGATGGCTTTTGCAGGGATTAGTATAAACTCCTGAGCCTTCCTCTCAACCCCACCCTCTGTTCCTCCTCTCCACTTAATGCTCCCAAGCCCCACTGTGTCCCCTTTGTCCATTTAACTACACTTGTTCTGCTGCCTTGTCTTCTGCTCTTCAGCTCTTTCCTCTTGCCCTATGGCACCATTTTCACTTTTCTGGCTTCTGCATAGGGAGTGGGACATACTGGGTTCGAGGAGGACATAAAAGGAGCAGTGTGGAGGTGGTGGACTTGATCTGAACACATTATGCACATGGATGAAATTACTAAAACAGAACAGTCTTACACAGATGGCAGAGGTACGCGAGGGGAAAGGAAGTGTCTCTTCCTAATTGTCTCTCCAATGTCCCTAGAGGGAGATGTCTAAAAGTCCTTAAGCTCAGAACAACTCCTGTCTACCTCTCCCACTCTTCCAGCTTTATTAGCTTCCTGGAATATGCCAGGAGGAATGAGCTGCTTCCTGCTCATCTGCCTTGTTGCCCTTGCTGTGCACACTGAAGCTTGGAGTGCTCTGTGAGTGTCTCTCTGCTCTAGTCCGTCTTCTCAGACAGAGCACTGTGTGGCTTCTCTCTGGACAGAGAAGCTCCTGTGGCTGAATTTCCACAGTTCTGACACTGCAGGAGGATACAGAGAGCAGGCTGTGCCCCAACCTCGTGGCTGCATCTGCTCATAAGATTCAGCTGCTCTGGAGCTGAGGGGCTGTGGCTCATCTCTTGTTCCTCAGGGTACTTTCCTGCATGTGGTCACCCTTGCCTGTGTCTCCATGTGGAAAATCACACCAGAAAGTCAGCTTGTCAGGCATGGAGGGCTCTCAGACTGAGTGCAGGAAGGTGAAAATCTTTTCACCTGAAGATGACACTGAGGCAGCTGGATGTCCCTTTACTCTTAGTCAAATAAGTTCAGGGCTGGCTGCACATCACCTGAGAGAAGAGAACAGAGTCCCAGCCACAGGAGCTTTCAGGGATTTGACATGTTCCCTAGGGCGACAGTACAGAGAGTGTGGACTCTTGTTATGTGTTTTCTATGGGGCAGATCTTAGTAGGCATTTACTTATGTCTCTTTGGAGAGATCTGATTCTTGTAGAACAATATTCTTCAATAAGGGTAAAAATTCTACCCACATTAAACTATAGCATTCTGATCAAACAGGAGGCCATTCCTTGCTCTAATACTTTTTGAGGCCACATTGGATGCATATGATTGGCTGTGAACTATTTTTAAAGAGATTTTATGTTTGGTTTTCATAACTAGTCTTAATTCTCCAGCAATTTTCCTTATGGTGAAAACTTTAAAATTCCTTCCTCTACTGTCATGAATATGCAGTGCAGTGTCCCCTGCAGTCACCGTGTGCCACAGCACAGCTGCACTGCTGTCCTGTAGTGTGGAGTGCAGCACTCCTACATTACTCTTCCCCAATCTACTTCCTTTTATGAGATAACATTTTTAAACAGCGTTTACAACAGACTTTGATTGTTCATGCCTGTCCAAAATTTTAAATGCATTCCAAAACTAGGAAACTATTACACTTATAATATATCATTATGTTCTTATTTTTTCTTTTCTTTTTCCTTAAACATTTAGTTTTTTTTACATATACATTTATATTGTTACACATATATACAATAATTCATCTACAGCAAGAAGAACCATGATACAATCAGGAATAATACAAATGTTACATTCTTAGTGTTTTGGCTATTTGTATTTGACAGCCTTGAAGAAAACATCTTTTCTATTTCAGTGTGTCTAAAATTCTGAATGTAAATCAATATCTGTCATATCTCATCATTATCAACTTAAAACATCTATTTAGACCTAAAAACATCTTAACCTTTAAACAGCTATGCTTAATTGTAGAGCTAAACTATTTGTTCTCCAATCCAATCAGAGACTTGAGAAGGAATAAACTTGATTACCTGAGTATATCTGGAGTGCAGGTTAGTAGATTTCCAAATGATACGATGACAGAGACAGTGTGATGCCTTAATAGTCACCTAAAACTCTCCATAACATTGGAGCATCTTCTTCGACCTTCTGGCCCAATATATCTGACAAGCATATTTGCGAGGCAGGAACTATTGAGAACTTGCTTACCCTGTCTCGACTCCACCTACATCAAAGCTTTCCCATTTTTAGGTAGAATTCTGTCTGTGGAAGAATTGAGGGCATTTTGCCCAGTGGCCTGTTGCCACATTTGAGGCCATCTCCATAAGGAGGTTCTTTGATGCTCATCATCTTTGAGGTAGGTTGAGTGTTGCTAGGAGTTAACCTGTCTCATTGTCAACCAATCTTTAAAATAATAAAAATATTGTAAATGCCACATTCTGTATGTCTCTGAGGATTTTGAAGACCTTATCTATTTCACCTTCTCTTTCTATAGAATGATATGTATCTGTTATATCTAAGATGTATATGATTGTGATAAAAATAGACTAGTAATTGATATGACCATGATTTCATCAATTAAAAATAAACTTGTATAACTTACATATCCTAAACAGCCTGCAATAGCACTTCCAAAGAATTGGAGGTGAACCTTATATTATTATTAAGTTATATGGGTACAGTACCTCATATTGGAGTAGAAATATATATATATATATATGTATATATATATTGTGTGTGTGTGTGAAGAATAATCTTACACTTGAATTCTATACCACTGTATCTAAAATTAAACTTATTTTGAATCTATATACAAATTTGTATATCAGTGAATTAAAAATAAAATAACCTTGTAAGTGACAATTGAGGCTTTAAGTTTAGGAATAGACTCACTAATCTACTTTTTGTTCTATCTTCCCCATATAAATCTATATATTACCTCCTTTTTTCTTTTCAACCCTTATCTCCAAACCTAAGAATGGGAGATAAACAAAAAGAGAGACATCCCTGAGTCCAACCTTGTTTTCTCTCTAAATAAGACAAATAATAACTTATAACCAACTCCCATTGAAAATAACCCTCTATATCACAAGAAGGCAACCAAATACCTACCAGATCCCCTTAAGGGAAATGGGGTGTTGTTCTCTTAAGGTTTCTTTTAGCTGATTGGCATGACTAATACGTTTATAGAGGCCCGAATAATTTCAGGGGCATAGTTAACTGAGCTAGGACTAGCATTTGGTCCTACTTCAGTTATTTCACTTAAATTATTTGACAGATGAAGATTCCTCTTTTTCTAATGTGTATGACAATGCGTCTGAATAAATGTCTGGTACATGTGTATAGGTTTTTGAGGAGGATGGAAGAGAACATTAGTTCCTCAGGTGTTGGAGTGACAGGCAGCTGTGAGCTACATGATATGAATGCTTGGAAATGAACTAAGGACTCCTGGAAGGAAAATAAATACCCTTGTCTTCTGAGCCATCTCTAAGGCCCAAAAAAGGGGTCTTTAGTAGGAACATGCACCTGTTTTCTGAGTAAAACATTTGGTTGTTGTTTCCGTGAATGTGCAGGCTATGTGAGCAGCTGAAGCATGTTCTCCTAGGGCCCTCCTGCTCCAGGATCACTAACTACATACAACCCTAGGATCATCTCAAAATGTCCCTCTTCCTCCACTGTACTCCATGCAGAAGCTCAGTCAAGTTTGATGTGGGAGGAGCTTCAGGCTATGAAGACTGGGAGGGAATCAGTAGGGTGTGGTCTGGCATGGTTGGAGCTGGCTGGTGCAGGAGGAGGTCCACTTCACCAGCCACCCTGACACCACAGCCCAGGGGTTGCTTAATTGCTTCTGTCTCCAGCAACCACACAAGCACCATGAAGAGGCTGCTGTGCTCTCTGCTGGGGCTTCTGTGCACCCAGATTTGCTGTGAGTCTGGCTGTCAACATTCAGGGCACCTGAGAGGATTTGGTTCAGCACATGGTGGGGTGGGAAATGCAGCTCAGGAGTCCTGCAGAGCTACCACCCTCTCAAAGGACATGGGTGCATTCAGGGCTCAGTGGACACTGCAGTGACAGCCATCTGTGTCTCGTTCTCTGTTTCTGTCAGGGGTGAAAGGGCAGCAGGTGGAGCAGAGTCCTGTGTCCTTGGTTCTGCAGGAAGGGGAGAATGCAACACTGCAGTGCAACTTTTCCACCACAGCAACTCAGATGCAGTGGTTTTACCAAAGTCCTGGGGGACGCCTCATCAGCCTGTTTCACAATCCTTCTGGAACAAAGCAGAATGGAAGACTGACGTCCACAACCATCACTAAGGAACGCAGCAGCTCATTGCACATTTCCTCCTCCAAGATCACAGACTCAGGCACTTATCTCTGTGCTATGGATGCACAGTGCTGCCCACACACCTGCAGCATATACACAAACCTGCAGCTGGGTGGGTGTGGCTCTTCCCTGTCATAAGACAGCAGAAAGACACCACAGAACATCTGCCTGTTTTAATACTCCATTCTTGTATTGGTAGAATTGTACCTTCAGATAATCTTTTGGCCCAGTAGAGTCAGGACTTCAGTTTTTATCTTCATTTCTCAATACACAGTCTCTCTCATAGTATAAATGTCCATCTCAGAACTAACAGAGAAATTGATATGAGGAAAGAATCCATGTGATCATGCAAGCCATAGTGTGCTGATCTCATAAATGGTAAGTGGGAAAAGATTGAAAGGCAAAGTCAGCCTTCCAGTTAAACAGCTGTGGACAGGTTAGGGTTAGCGAGGAGAAGAACTGAGGTAACTGCAAGAACATTAAGCTGTATGATCCGCAGACTGCAGAGATAGCTGCAGGCTCTACTTGAAGTTCGGTTGCTGAGATAAAACACTCAGAATTAGCAATCTGGAAGCTGAAAAGATTTATTTAGCTTTCACTTCCAAGCCATAGTCAAACACAGATGGTCATCAAGACAGGAACTCAAAAGGAGATACAAACAGAAACAATGGAGGGAGTATGGCTAGCTCACTCACAGACTCACCTTAATCAGCTTCCTTATACAACCCAGGAGCACTGTCACAGAATGGTGCCACCAGGGTAGGCTGCTCTCCATCCTTCACATCAGTTTAAAGTAGGATGCTTAACGCTCTAGTGTTATTTTATTAAATTTTTAGAAGATGTTAAGGGGAATTGAAAATATTGAATCTTCTAAGTCATTATTTTGAGTTACCTTTTCATACGTTTAACTTTACTCATCATTATTTGAACTTTTCTAGGCAGAGGTCTCAACATCTTTAAAAAGATAAAGAGCATAGCAGTTGTGTGGAAGTACTCAAAACATGTATGTTTTTCAAAGAACTTTAAAAAAGAATACCTAAACGTTCTTACAACTCAATAAAACAGAAAGAATGACTCATTCTAAGAAAAGCAAACTGAGCAGACTCTCTGGGTGATCTTGTATGTGTTGAGGATACATACTTAGAATGTAGTTGGGCATTGTCTATGTTTAGCCCATGGCAATTGACATTCTCCTCCAAGATCCATGACTTTACAAAAGGATGGAGACTATTCCAGGAAACTCCAACCAATTGAGATGCAGAGTGTGGGTCCTAGTCACAATGCATATGTCTGCAATAAGACTCCTTCCCCTGCTAAAGCTCAGGAAACACAGGAGGAAAGCTGAGAAGAGCCAGAAGATCAGAGAGTTTGCTTTGAAATTGTGTCTCCTGGAAGTGTCAGAGCTACACAGATGAAGCCTCACCAACATGGCTGTCTGGAAACAACTGAATAAGGACAACAACTGCCATGATAGAGTGGATGGAGAATGTGCGCAAGGGCCCAGTGCTAGACAGTGAACTATTGGCACCTAAAGAATGCTGATAGTGGGAGAAACAGACCTTCCCAGAGAATAGCACACCAATTGGTTATCCAGTCCTGATTTGTCAGTCCTGAAAACATACACACAAGAAACTTAGGAAGATGAGCAGGTTGTACTTATGATCTTAGAAATAGATATGTAAACACATATATATGTAACATCAATTAATGCATGAAAGCCATATATTTGCAAAAGGAGGAGTAAACTATGACAGCTTTATAAAGGGAGAAGGTAGGATTGATGTGAAAGAAATAATAAAATGTACTAAAGCTAATAATCACCATGTGTACACGTCGTCGATATAATGGATCAATAAAATATGACAAGAGTCAAATTCAACCATTTATTTATAAGACTTTATTTTAAATATCAAGCATTTTAATTTCCTTGTTTCTTATGAATGTCTTCTCTCATTTTCCAGAAGTTGTTTTAGTCATGAGAGAATGGTGGGAACTTGTGATGATGCAGGGAGAAAAGGCTGGAAGAGAGGTAAGAAAACCATCTGATAGCTAACCCAACAAAGACAACATCTCTTCCCATCTGAAAGCATTGGCTTAGGAGAAAAGCTCAAGGTATGTGCTTTTAAGGTTAGGACTCTTGAGTGAAGACCTTCCTCTGTGGCCACTGAGGGGCAGTGCTGTTTCAGAGCAGGGGAAACTGTGGCTCTTCCAATGCTCCTCAGCAAGCTAGGATTGAAAAGTATTTAAAACAAGTAACACACTATCACCTATACTGCTTAAGTTTAATCAGAGACCAAATACTTGTATCCATCTAGCCATTCACCTATATTATACCTGCTCAAACTGGGCTTATAGTGTTAACAAATAGGAATTTTCATGTGAACTCTGTGAGGATGCATGCTATCCTTCAAGGCCGGGGCCATATTACTTTCTCTGATGTACATTTCTAAGGTTGTCACTACACTTGGTCCAATCTACTGCTACACTGATATAGCAGTGTCTAGAACTATGTTATCTGTCCTTCACACTGGCAAATCTGATCATGGTTGAAGCCAATTCAGTCCTTTCCTCCATCAGGATCTCAGAACCAGGGTCCACACCCTTCCCCTGGTCATATTGTCTAGTCACTCAAGTGTCTTTAGTGGCTTCAGAAGCTGTGGTGTGGGGAGATCATGGCTTCACTTGAAGCTAGAACCCCAACTTGGTAACATGTGAACTGGTTTTGGGAGAATGTGTCGGGCTGGGGAAACATGAGGAAAAGCTAAGGCCTGTTCCCATGGATTTACTTTTTCTATTTTAGTGTGTCCTGGTTCATTCCCCTCAGAATAAGACATTTTTAAATTTTATTTTGTATTTTACAAGAACCCAGTATTAGAAAGCTTTAGATATGATAAAATTTTTTGAACTTTTAAAGTCTTTGAATGTTTTAAAATACTGATTTTAAAAGTTATATTTTGTTTTATATTCTTATACAAAGATGAGATCTTGGGCATCAACAAGAAAGGAAAGATTGTGGCTTACTAACGCTGTTTTAATGTGTCATGCTGACAGGCAGTAAGTTGTGGTGAATACTTTCTGTCAACTTGAAACAAAATAGAGACATTCAGGAAGATGGAAGCACAATAAATAATTGTATTTGTCATACTGGTTTGGAGGCATGCCAGTGGGTATTTTTTCTGTTAATAGTTGACGTGAACTTGATATTCATGTTTAGTTAACATCCATGGGTAGCCTGTCTTTTTCTGAATGAAAATGGATGGAGAAGGGGTCTTGGGGAAAGGGGAGGTTCAGGAGAGTAAATGAGAGAAAAGAGTGGAGGGAAAACTGCAGTTGGGATGTTATATATGAGAGAAGAGCAATTAAAAAAAAACAATTGTTGACGGGGCCTCAGCCCACTGATGGCACTGTCAGCACTGGGCAGGAGGTCCTGGGTTGTATATAAAACAAGATGAAGAAGCCAGGGAGAGCAACCAGGAGGCGGTCCTATGTATGTTCCATGCCACTATTCCAGCGTGGATTCCTGACTTGCTTGTTTCCTTATTTTAGTGATGGACAATGGTCAGAAATGTGAGCCAAAAAAATTCATGTCCTACCTAAGTTGCCTCTGGCCTTTATATTGATATTAGCAGTAGAAAGCAGCATAATTCAAACACCAAAAGAGGTAACCCATTCTCCGCACTGACCTTTTTATCTGTTAGTCTGTGGTGTCTAGTAGGCGTATTCTTGCCCTATATGGGGTAACTCACACTTAACTCATTTTGTGTGTCTGTATATGAGCTTCCCAACTAGAGAAACATTTTAATTTACCCTCTCTCTAATTGTGTAATTATCAAAATTATCAGCACACATTCATTGTGCAATTTAGTTTATTGTGAAATTTAATGTATGCATGTGTAGTGATTTTTGTATATCGTTCTTGGCTTCACTTTCCATTGCCCTCCCCTCTTCCTCTTCCCCTCCTCCTTCCCTTACTCATTTGTCTTACTTCTACTTTCAAATCATCTTTACTTTCTTTTTTCCTTATTTCTTTGTTTTGTTTATTTGTTTTTTACAGCTGAGAATACATATGCGTAGGCTTTGAACTTTTTCAAAGTACTTTATTTGGAGTTCTTTCATGCTTATTTCTCCCTTCTAACCCACCTGCCCTAGATAGGAGAGGAAAGAGGTTAATGGGAATGGAAGAAGTAGACCTTTTGAGACTCAGCTCCTGACAGCGATTTCATTAGCAAATTTCAGCAGACTCATTAAACGGCAAACCAGCAATACAGCAAAGGTGGCTGCAACTACAGCTGCCAAAACCTGGAGCAGAATATGGAGCCCAAAAACTCAAAGTCTTCTCTGGAGTGGTTCTCTCCAGGAGCATCTCAAAGTGGAGTGATGGACAGCCAAAACCAAAAAGTGAAAACCAAACAAAAGGAAAAGCCACCAACCTCAACAACAACAACAAAAACCCAAGCCCCAAGTATACTCTCAGAGTCCTTAGTAGGATGTTTATCAGTTGATGAAGACCATGCCTCCCCATGAGACAGTTCCTCTTCTGGTGGACAAACATCACCTGTTCTCTCACAATTCTGTTTCCAGTAGAAAAACACTACACACTCTCACACAAGTCTGTTTCACATCCCACACTTGGGATTAAAACAAAAACATGCTTACATCCCCTATATGCATATATCGTGTGTCTACACGTCTGCTTTATTTTGTTTATATCCTGTCTTTCACTACCACCCATTTTCCTACAGATGGTGTGAGTTCATTTTCCCTGCGGCTGACAATTACTCTATAGTTTCAGGTACAAGAGTTTGTGCATTCACTGACTGACAGGTAGTACATGGACTGTGTCTACATAGTGCCCATCATGAGTAATGCTCTAATAAACATGCGTATGTAGGTATGTCTCTTATATTATAACCTTGTTTTCCCTGGATTAATGCTCAGAAGTGGTGTTAGTTGAATCACTGGACTTACTTCCTTACTACCTTGCTTCCTTTTTTCCTTCCTTCTTTTGATTCTTTCCTTTTTCCTGACCCTCTGTTTTCTTTCTTTATTTCCTTCTTCCTCCTCTCCCTCTCCACCCCCCCTCTCTCTTTCTCTCTTTCTTTCTTTCTTTCGTCTTTGGGATTTCTGGTTTTCATAACTCTATTATTTGCAATATCAAATTTGAGCAAAATGAGAGTGGACTTCCTGTGTTAGAAACAGCTTTAGAAAAAGTTTTTAAAGGTGGAGCCAGCTGAAAGAACTTAGTGCCTGTAAAGTTGGAGTTAGTGTTCTGTGGGGAGATAAAAAGCCACCTGAGTTCTCTGCTAGCTTCAGTCTAGGAGGAATGGACAAGGTCCTGAGAGCATCGTTTCTAGTCCTAGGCCTTCACCTAGCCTGTGAGTAATGGGGAGAAACCACATATCCCAGGCTATGTGATTAATTTGGAGGCATGAGAGAATTAGAACAGCAGACAAAATAGTCAATGTTGAAATCATAAGCAGGTAGTGCACTCCTAGAGACCTAATGACGCTTGTTATTTCTCTAAACAGGGGTCAGTGGCCAGCAGGAGAAACGTGACCAGCAACAGGTGAAACAAAGTCCCCAGTCTCTGACTGTCTGGGAAGGAGAGACTGCCATTCTGAACTGCACTTATGAGAACAATGCATTTGACTACTTCCCATGGTACCGGCAGCTCCCTGGGGAAGGCCCTGTGCTTCTGACCTTCATACACTCTGTGTCCAATAAAAAGGAAGATGGAAGATTCACCATCTTCTTCAGTAAAAAGGAGAAAAAGTTCTCCTTGCATATCGCAGACTTTCAACATGGAGACTCAGCCACCTACTTCTGTGCAGCAAGTGCACAATGCTCTCCAGGCACCTGCAGCCCACACACAAACCTGCAGCTGAGGCTCCAGCAAAACCCTGCTGTGGTTTTGAGCCTAGCAGAGTGTGGAGAGGTTCTCGTTTGCAGGGGCAGGGGACAGGGGACACAGTGAGTGTAAGGATTAGACTCACTCAGGCCAGAAACATACCATGTTGAAGTCATTGCTTGCTTTTCTCCAGTGTCCCTGTGCTCCTCAGGAGTAGATGAGGTTTTAGATGCATTTCTTTAATTAGTTTAGGGGAATCATTTTCCTGAATGGTTGTGCAAATAGTTCTCTGTGTAGTTGATATGATTCAACTGTAAACTGTGAAGTCACTCTCTTCCTATGCTCTTGTGAATTATGTTGTTAATGTGCAGTTGTTACAACCCAGTGTCAGGAGACCTTGACTACGGCTACTGGGATAGAAATTTTATAGACTTGTCTTTTATTTTACTCTTCTCTGATGACCAGGAGAGTGCTGACTTACACTGATCTTTATAGGTCCTCTTGTTTTATCTCTCATATCTTCACCTATCTTCAAGAAATTCAAGTGTGTAATGCAGGAGGCACTCACAAGTATGCTAGTGTGTTTACAAAAGATAAATGACATCAGTGAGAAGAAAGACTTCAATTTAGTCATAAAATGAAAATATGACTTTCATTAAAGCAATATTGAATGTATTTTTTTAATCAAACAGAAGCAGCTATAGTCTTTGTGTCCACCAGGAGAGCACAGAATTGAAAACGGACCTCTCATAGCCTAACACTTTGCAAGATATACTCATTTAATATATATCGCATTTCCATATGGCTATGTAGATCTCAAAAAGATTTCTGAAGGTAAAAATTTGAATTAGTTTATAAATCCAAATATTTCATGCCACATAGTTAATGGATGTGGTCGCCCTATCTATTTGGTCACCAAGGCAAGAGGAATGCTTGAGGCTATGTCTAGTAGTGAAACTCTTCTCAGAAAACCAAAATCAACAACAACAATGTGGAAGATGTTTAACTTAAATATGTAAAGCCTGTAATCTCTTTCTGACACAGACTGAATAGTTTTTCAGGATACAAAAATAAATTTACAAAGAAAAATAAAGTCAGTTGGCTCTTAGCAGTGCAGGATGTATCTCCCAATACCAGTAGGTGAACCCCTCCTGCCTTTCAAGGTGTTCTATCCTTGTCAAGTTTTAAATTTGTAACAGAAGTAGAGAACAGTATTTGTATCTGAATGAAATAGGCTTCACTGATTATGAACACCTAGGCTGGAAGGGGAGAGAAGTAATATTTAAGAAATGGAAGGCAGTCAGGACAATTTGATTTAGAAGAATCTAATCGTCACACTTGGGTGTCTTCATGAGGTGATCAAGCAAATCCTGCTTTTGGAAGTTAAGTTTTGACATAAATTCCTTCACCAGTTGCATTTTCAACAACAGTCAAGGAGAGCTTTCATTTCTTCAGTGTCTTAAGAGTGATGTTTATTTTGGGCAATGCTCACATGACCACAGTATTGTGAATGAAACATCACTTCGAAAGGGGTGTTGTTTTCATGAAAACTATAGCAACAAGTGCAAAACAGCATCAAGCATTGGCATGCTCCTGTGGCAATGGATGACATCACTGGATATCTGGACTCAGAGGCTCCTCACTCTCCTTCTTCTCCTTCCCAGACTTCTGCTCAGATCTCCACACAGTTGTGTCACCACAATAAGCCTGTTCTGGGGACAATGGCTCTCCAGGACCCATGAGAGACCCAAGACTCACAAGTTTGTTTTAATCTCACTTGTCTGAGCTGATGTATTTGAATATAAAGTCCCAGTATTTTGGGGTGAGAAGGAAAGAAGTTGGGTTGAGAATTTCTGCTGTTTCTCTCCAGGGAAGCCAGGATTGGTGATTGTGTTTCACCTCAGTCAACCCAGAGTCAGAACAGCTGAGAGATGAGTGAGTACAAGGAAAACACTAAGAATCCATGCTGCCTTCCCACTCCATATTCAGGCCACCAACTTTGTGGTCTTTCTCCCACTCTCATTCTCAAAAAGAAAAATCCCCAAATAACAAAAGCATAGCCCCCATAAAAATAAAAACCAAAGCAAATAAAAGAAAGGCCAATGCAATTTAAAAAATCTGAAACCAAACAAAACTGACTGGCAGGAGTTAGAGAAGAGTGAAAACCTGATCAAAATATATTGTGTGGACAAAAGTTAATTAAACAAAAGAAGAAAAAGCTATAGCAGTTGGTACTTGCTGGGAAAGGAAAAACCACCTTTCTTCAATATAGTGACACAAAGTTATCAAATGTGATTTGACTGAGGTAACCACATCTCCTAACTCTGTTTGTGTCTGCTTTGAGATTTCTCAGTCACATCTGCCTTGGCAACACATGGGAAATTTCCATGACCCTGACGTTGGTCCAGACATTGTAACCAAAGTAATTGATATTCATACAAACTAAACATTAACTAAAATAATTGAAGAAGGTAAAAGTCAAAATTAAATGTCATTCTGTGCTAGATATAACCACTCTGTCCTGTCTAAGCAAACAATATTACAAAGTCTCTATGATATTAACCAGAGACATTGGTGTAACTGTGGTGTTAGTGATTTTTCCCCAAAATGTTCTACCCCTCAGCTTTGACAACCAGAGACTCTGAGGCCTTAGCCTGTTCTTGGCCACTGGAAAAAATGAAAAATCTCTAATAATCTTGGTTAGCCTAATTAGCATGGCACTTTGTATTTCAATCATGCTCCAGGACAGAACTCCTGCCCAAGAGGACCTCACAAACACACAATGGATTCCATGTACTCTGTGTTTTTTTTTTCTTTTGTTTTGTTTTGCTTTTTTGCTGTTTTCAAACTTTTAGCTAAGTATTTGTTTTTAGAATGATGTGTGAAAGAGAAATCGTAAATTTGGATAAAGTAGGAAGGTGGGGAGGATCTAGGAAGTGTTGCAGTAGCAGAAAGAATATAATTAAAGCATATTGCATGAGAAATTTGTTTTATGAGGCAATAAAAAACCCAGTGAGTTCTGGTTTGTTCTAATAAAGCCCCTCAGGCCTAATTGCAGACTGCTTTACTGACATTGATATTTTTAAAGTATTGTTTTTATTTTGGTTAAAATACATGTAATTACATAACACACCTGAAACCCCTTCTGTACCTTTCACCTCCTGCCACTCCCATGCTCTCCAATAACAACTTCAAATCCATGTCGTCTTTTCTATGATTATTGTTGTTTTGTTATACACACACGAGCGTGTGTGCACGCATGCTCGCACACATACACACACTCACACTGACACTTACTTACAACCTGCTGAGTCTGTCTAGTGTTGCTTGTGTGCATATGATCTCAGTGCTGACCTCTTGCTATTTTATCGTTAATTGGGGCTCTTCCCTGGGGTGACCATTTCTCACTCTGTCGTCAGTACTTGGTTGTCTGTAGTTCCTTGACTAGTGATGGGAATCATGACATTTCCTGTACTAAGCATTTTTGTTTTTTAAAAATAATAGAAATGTTATTGAAAAAAATTTTAATCCCAGGTGTCAGGTATGAGGCTGCTTAACAGTGGTGACTATGATTTGCCTCATGCTCTAACAGGGGCGTGGTCTTTTCAGCTACATATTGTTTCTGTAATGTGTGACTTATAAATGATAGGGTGGTAAGTAACTGGGTTGCTGTTGTTGGCTGGTTGGTGGTTGGAAGCTGTTGGTTGCTGTTTGTTTACTAGGCATGCACAAAGAAACAAGAAGTTAGATATCCTGATGGTAAAGATTAAACATGCTGGGATTCCAAGATGGCGTTGACCAGTAGGAACCATAGCTGATCTACTCCAAGGAGACCAGGGACATGAATGGAGCCACAGACTGCTGGATTTTGAGAACTGTAGGTGAGTGGGGCCCCAAACTCCGCAGACCACCAGTGGATCTAACCCCAGGACAAGCAACAGCCCGGAGGTGCTAAACACACTCCCCAAACTCTGAAATGGAATCCACAACCAAGTTGTAGCCGGCACATAAAACCCAAACTCGCCATTTGGGGAGGGGATTTTCCAGAGCCCCCAGCCTGAGGAGTCTCAGCAAATAGGGTGAAACTACCATTGAACCTCTCCATCCACACCATACCAAACTGCGGAGGTCACCTGCCTAGCCCGGGTGGAAACACAGGTGGTGGGACTCACCAAAAACAGCTAGAGCTGGCATGTAGCTCACGGACCATGTCCTAGGCCCAACCTGAAGCCAGACACAAAGGACTGACCCTGAAAACAGGGGCAGTTAGAAACCAGTGTTGACTGCTCCCACAGCCCATTGGGACCGCCCACGTTATCGGGAGCTGTGGGCCTTGCTTGTGGTGTCTAACTGGTGACCTAAAGTGGTCTGGGAGCATCCTAGCTTTCACTGGCGGAAAGAGAAGATACAGGGGATTCCCACCAGCGGTCTGAATTGCCATTGTCGCCAACAGCCTGTCCGGGCTGCCAGCACTCACCTGGCACTCTCCAAACAACAGAACCTAGCTGGGTCAATTCTTGTGGGCACGACAGGACCTCCCATGATATAGGGAGCCATGGGTAATGCTTGCAGGGTCTAACTGCTGAACTAAAGTAATCTGGGAGCATCCTGGCTTTCACTGGGGGAAAGAGAAGATACAGGGGATTCCTGCCAGTGGTCTGAATTGCCACTGTTGCCAGCCACCCACCCGGGCTGCAGGCACTGACCTGTCACTCCCCAAAGAACAGAACCTAGCTGGGTCAATTCTTGCCGGTGTGACAGGACCTCCCAGGATATAGGGAGCTGTGGGTCATGCTTTCAGGGTCTAACTGCTGATCTAAAGCAATCTGGGAGCATCCTGGCATACAAGGGCATGGAAATTGTTGCCTCCTTGGATACTGCCAGTGGCCTGAAACCATACTGTCTCATGCCCACCAGGAACTGATCCTGTAATCTCCAACAGGCAGATCCTATCTGGGTCAGCTCCTGCAGACCCAGCAAGAACTTCCAAATTCATGGGAGAGGCTGGATGCTCCTACAGAGTATAGAGGAAGAGCTAAAAGACAGCTACAGCCCAGAAGATCTGATCCATCTGGGGTCTTGGCTACAAAGCAACAGGAAAGACAGGCAGCTGGGATCAAAATACATAACCAGAGAGCTTGTGTGCTGACCTTACTCTAGATCCCAAAACGGCTGATCTGAATTAAAGCAATAAGGTGAAAAGGCCCAAACAGAAACCTGCTTCGCATGACTCAGCCTGGAGCCTAAGGTGTTGAGAAAAATCTCCAGGAGTAGAATCTGAATCACCTGCCTAGTCCAGGGAAATACTCCCTGATCCCCACAGGCAAGGGCACCCGACCTATAATCAGGCATCAACTATCCACTCTCAAACAGGGAAGGTCACTACAAACCACCTCCCAACATCAGTGTCACCAAAATGACAAGAGGACAGCGAAAGAATGCTAACAAAAACCAAAACAGGTTGGCATCTCCAGACCCCAGCAATCCCAATGAAAACAACCTGGAGAACCCAACAACAATTAATATACAAGAAAATAACCTCAAGTCCTTAGTAAGTAAGGTGATAATGGAAGAAACAAATAAAATCTGTAAACAAATGCAGGAGGAGGCAAACAAGAGGGCTGAAGAGTTAAAAGAGTCATATAAAGAGGCATTTGAAGAATTTGAGAAAAAAACAAATAACCAGATGAAGGAAATCATTACAACAGTTCAAGATCTGAAGATAAAAATGGAAGCTATCATAAAGGAACACACGGAAGAAAAACGTGATTGAGAAGCATCAGAAAAGAAAGCAAGCATCTCAGAGGTGGCCTTAGCTAACAGATTGCAAGAAATGGAAGAACGAATATCGGGACTTGAAGATACAATTGCAGAAATGGAAACAACCATCAAGGGAAATTCTAAATCTGAAAAGTGCCTGACACAGAGCATTCAAGAAATCAAGGACACCATGAAAAGACGAAACTAGAGAATAGTAGGGATAGAGGAAAGAGAAGGCAACTGACTCCACAGCCCAGAAAATATCTTTAATAGAATAATAGAAGAAAATTTCCCCAATTTGAAGAAGGAGATGCATATGAGCATACAAGAGGCATACAGAACACCTAATAGAATAGACCCGAAAAGAAAATCCTCCCACCACATATTAATAACAACAAAAATATACAGAACAAAGAAAAAATATTAAAAGCGGCAAGAGAAAAAGGCCGAGTAACACATGAAGGCAACCCTATTATAATTACTCCTGACTTCTCAGTACAGACCATGAAAGCCAGAAGGGCCTGGACAGAGGTTCTGCAAACCCTATAAGAACACAGATACCAGGCAAGATTACTATACCCAACAAAATTATCAATAACCAAGATATTCCATGATAAAAAGCAAATTCAAACAGTACCTAGCCACAAATCCGGCTTTACAGAAGCTACTACAAAGAAAACTCCATCCCAAAGGGTCAAACTACAACCCAAACTACATAGGAAATAGGTAACTATACCATCTCAAAATCACAACCTCACAAAATCTCGACTGTTACAAATACCAAAAATGAAGGGACTTACTAATCACTGGTCATTAATATCTCTCAACGTCAATGGTCTCAATTCTCCAATAAAAAGACAGACTAACTGAGTGGATGCATAAAGATGACCCAACATACTTCTGCATTCAAGTAACACATCACAACCATAAGGACAGATATTGCCTCAGAGTAAAAGGTTGGGGAAAAATATTCCAAGCAAATGGTCACAAGAAACAAGCTGGGGTCGGCATTCTAATATCTAATAAAATAGACTTTCAACCAAAATTAATCAAAAGGGATGAGGATGGACACTTTGTACTCATCAAAGGTAAAGTCAATCAGGAAAACATCATGAATTTGAACATCTACGCTCCTAAAACAAGGGCTCCCACATTTGTAAAAGAGTTATTAACAAAGCTTGAACCACTCATCGATACCCACACATTAATAGTGGGAGACTTCAACACCTCACTTTCACTCAAGGATAGGTCCTTGAATCAAAAATTAAGCTGGAAAATAACTTCATTAACGAGTTTTATGAATCATATGGATCTAACAGATATCTACAGAACTTTCCATGCAAACACAAAGGATTATACCTTTTTCTAGCACCCCATGGAACGTTCTCTAAAATTGATCACATAGTTGGTCACGAAGCAAACATCAACAGATACAAGAAGATTGAAATAATACCTTGTATCTTATCAGATCATCATGGTTTAAGGCTGGACTTCAACAACAACAACAGAAATTTTAAAAAGCATACTAAAACGTGGAAACTAAACAACTTTCTACTTAATGACACATGGGTCATGGAAGAAATAAGGGAAGAAATAAAAGACTTCCTGAAATTCAATGAAAATGATGGAAGAACATACCCAAATTTGTGGGACACATTGAAAGCAGTGTTAAGAGGAAAATTCATAGCACTAAGTGCCTTTAAAAAGAAAGTGTAAATATCCCACATAAACAACTTAACAACATATCTGGAAGCTTTAGAAAAAAAGAAGCAGAAACACCCAAGAGGAGTAGACACCTAGAAATAATCAAACTCAGGGCTGAAATCAATAAATTAGAAACAAAGAGAACAATCCAAAGAATCAACAAAACCAAGAGCTGGTTCTTTGAGAAAACTAACAAGATAGACAAACAGCTAGCCAATCTAACTAAAAAACAGAGAAACACTATCCAAATCAACAAAATCAGAAATGAAAAGGGAGACATAACAACAGACACCAAAGAAATAAAAAGAATCATAAGAACCTACTTTAAAGGCATTTATGCCACAAAATTTGAAAATCTAAGGGAAATGGACAATTTCCTCGACCATTCCATTTGCCAAAATTGAATCAATATCAGATAAACAAATTAAATAGCCCTATTTTGCCTATAGAAATAGAGGCAACCATTGATATCCTCCCAACCAAAAAAAGCCTAGGGCCAGAAGGTTTCAGCACAGATTTCTACCAGTCCTTCAAAGAGGAACTAATACTGACACTATTCAAGCTATTCTGAAAGATAGAAATGGATGGAATACTACCAAATTCATTCTATGAGGCCACAATTACATTGATACCTAAATCCCCAAAAGAACCAACGAAAAAGAGAATTTCAGACCAATTTCTCTTATGAACATTGATGCAAAAATACTCAACAAAATACTCACAAAGCGAATACAACAGCATATCAAAGACATCATTCACCATGACCAGGTAGGCTTCATTCCAGGCATGCAGGGACGGTTTAACATATGGAAATCCATCAATGTAATCCACCATATAAACAAACTGAAAGAGAAAAACCACAGGATCATCTCCTTAGATGCAGAAAAAGCATTTGACAAAATCCAACACCGATTTATGTTTAAAGTTCTAAAGAGATCGGGAATACAAGACACTTATCTAAACATAATAAAGGCTATATACAGCAAACCAATAGCCAACATTAAATTAAATGGAGAGATACTCAAGGAAATCTCTCTAAATTCGGGGACCAGACAAGGTTTCCCACTTTCCCCATATCTCTTCAATATAGTTCTGGAAGTTCTAGCCAGCGCAATAAGACATCAAAAGGAGATCAAGGGGATCCAAATGGGAAAGGAAGAAGTAAAATTATCCCTATTTGCAGATGATATGATAGTGTATATAAGTGACCCCCAAAATTCCACCAGAAACTCCTACACCTGATAAACACTTTCAGCAAATTGGCAGGATACAAAATAAACTCAAAAATGTCAGTAGCTTTCCTATGTACAAATGACAAACAGGCAGAGGAAGAAATTAGGAAAATTACTCCCTTCACAATAGCCACAAGCAATATAAAATATCTAGGAATAACCCTAACCAAGCAAGTGAAGGACTTATTTGAAAAAAACTTTAAATCTCTGAAGAAAGAGATTGAATATGATATCAGAAGATGATGGAATCTACTTTGTTTGTGGATCGGGAGAATTAACATAGTAAATTGACCATCTTACCAAAGCAATTTACAGATTCAATGCAATCCCTATCAGAATACCTACAAAATATTTTGAAGATATTGAAAGAACAATTCTCAACTTCATATGGAGAAACAAAAAGCCCAGAATAGCAAAAACAATCCTATACAATAAAAGATCCTCCAGAGGAATCTCCATACCTGATCTCAAGCTGTACTATAGAGCAACAATTAGAACAGCATGGTACTGGCACAGCAATAGGCTAGTGGATCAATGGAATCGAACTGAAGACCCAGAGATGAATCCGCACACATTTGGTCACTTGATTTTTGACAAAGAAGCCAAATCCATTCAATGGAAAAATGACAGCATCTTCAACATATGGTGCTGGTCTAACTGGATGTCTACATGTAGAAAAATGCAATTAGAACCCTATTTGTCACCATGCACAAAAATCAAGTCCAAGTGGATTAAAGACCTCAACCTAAAACCGGAGACATTAATAAAATTAGAGGAAAAAGTGGGAAAGAGTCTGGAACACGTAGGTACAGGAGACAACTTCCTGAACAGGACACCAACAGCCCAGGCCTTAAGGTCAACAATTAATAAATGGGACCTCATGAGGCTGAGAAGCTTCTTTTTTTTTCAGAAAAAAATCATTTTATTTTTTTTATTTTTTTTTTACAGCAAAACTGAAAGGTGCTACTAAACTGCAAGGATTTTCTTTTTTTTAATTTATTTATTTATTTATTTATTTATTTATTCATATTACATCTCAATTGTTAGCCCATCCCTTATATCCTCCCTTTCTTTCCTCCCTCCCGTTTCCCCCTCTACTCCCTTCCCCTGTGTCTGTGACTGAGGGGGACCTCCTCCCCCTGTATATGCTCCTAGGGTATCAAGTCTCTTCTTGGTGACTTATTATCTTTCCTCTGAGTGCCACCAGAACATGAAAACAGTCTACGTGTCCCTCAGTAGAAGAATGGACTAAGAAACTGTGGTACATTTACACTATGGAATACTACTCAGCTATTAAAAACAAGGAATTTCCGAAATTTGTGGACAAATGGATTGAACTAGGAATGATCATAATGAGTGAGTTCACCCAAAAGCAAAAAGAGTTAAATGGTATATACTCACTTATATCAAGACACTAGTTCAAAGGGTACGTCCCCATGAAAAACTTTACCTACCAGGAAAGTGGGTCAGAGAGGAGGACATTCTATTGGGACTTTAGGTGTGAGAAGTCTGGGAGAATGAGGAAATAGAAGGATTCAGAGGGTCCCGGAAAACTACAGGTGGGTCTGGGCCCTGGGGTCCTCCTCAAACTATGGCACCAGCCAAGGAAAATATAGGCAGTAAACTTTGAACCCCTACCCAGACTAGCCGATGGACAGGACATTCTCCACCATTAAGTGGAGAAGGAGATCTGACTTTCACACAAACTCTGGTACCCCATATTGGACCATGTCCCTTAGATGGGGAGGCCTGGTGGCACTCAGAGGAAGGATAATAGGTCACCAAGAAGAGACTCGATACCCTATGAGCATATACAGGGGGAGGAGGTCCCCCTCAGTCACATACATAGGGGAAGGGAGTAGGGGGAGAAGCGGGAGGAAGGGAGAAATGGGAGGATACAAGGGATGGGCTAACAACTGAGATGTAATATGAATAAATTAATAAAAAAAACATAAAAAACATGCCCAAAGACTTTGCACCCATAATGAATAGAAAGTAGTCTAAAGATAACTTCATTCCCTTTACCCTCTATCCCCTTTTCTCTATTTTAAGAGTAGAAGGTTGAAATGGAAGAAGAAAAAGGGGTGGAGAAGGGTGGGAGATAAATTAAGGACCCACAAAGGAAGAAAGTCTAGCTACAGTTTTCCATGCTTATTGGTGTCTTCATTGTTCAGGATGTGTCATGCAGACATACTCCTGTGCTATCAAGGGTACTGCTTCCCCGCCATTTCTAGCAGTCAGTCTTCAGCAGACTTTCTGGTCTTCTGGCTCTTACATTTTCCTGTTGCCTTGTTTTCATCCATGTTTTTAGAGTCTTAGTTGCAGGAGTCTTGTTGAAGATGTATTTGGTGGGAGTGAACCTCCAATGATCAGCTCTTCTCTATATTTTGACCCGTTGTGACTTTCTGTGATAAACTCCATCTACTTCCAAGAAAATCTTCCTTGAGAGCTATGAGATATGCACACACATGTGGGAATAAGGCAAGTATTTTGATCACAGTTAATAAGAATGCTGGTTTGGTAAAGTGGACGCAGTAGATTCTCCTCTAACGCTGAGTGTCATTAGGTCTGAGTAGTTAGCTAGGGTTCTAATATGGACCCTGACTTCTCTCTTGTTGAGTGAGTCGTAAGTCTAGTTACAGAGCCGTTGGTTACCACAGAGTCATTGGTGCCACCATTGCACCTTTACAAGCACCTTGCTGGGCTCTACATTGTTGTGGTACAAAAGCATCACATCCAGATAGGTCTATTGATGCTGACTTCCTTTGGCAACTTGCATAGCACCTATCACACTGGTAGTAAGTGATGAGGCATTCAGGTCAGAGCCAGGTCAAGTCTTCCAAGTCCTGCATTCAGAGTGTATGGCATCTTCACTAGTGACTTGGCTTTGATCTCTGAGAGACAATCAAAGGCAACAGCAAAAGTCAGCACTTCCTGAGAGCCTCTTGGATTCCCATGATCAACATATTGAAAAGAAGTTTTCCATGCCTGCCACTTGGCTTCTTGTTAGATCATCTGTTTCGTGAGAGGGCTAGTGCAAGTGGGATAGCATCATTAAAAATATTTATGTAATATGATTCGAGGTAAACATGAATCCATATGCATTCTTTACCGTTATTTTGAACATCCTCTGTGGTATTTATCTTCTCTATCCCCTTCTGTAATGATTTTCATACCCAGGTCAGAATTAAACTATTACCCCAATTTCCTTAACAATTGATTTCTTTTTATTATTCTTTAAATATTAAGGTTTATTCTTTTAAAATATTATATTAATTGTGTATGTTGGGGTGATTGGAAGCACACATGTCTGTATGAGTATACACAGGAGTGTGATTACATGGGTAGTCTCTTCTGTGCATTTGAAAGCCAAAAGATTTTGTTCATGTGCTCAAAGCTGGAGTTTCAGGTTTTACAGGGCATTTAGCTTGTTGAATGTGTCTTGGGAGATGAACTTCAATTTTTATCATTAGCAACGTGTGTTTTTCACCATTGAGATATCTCTGCATCAGCCTTAAGCTTTATCTTCACTGGGGAGTATCAATTAAACCACAAGGAAAGACAAAGCAGTGTGTAGAATAAAACTGATTGTGTGTCTCCGCACTTAAGCCCAGTGTACTCCAAAGCCACATCTCAGAGGCTGTTATTCTGCAGCATGGACAGCATCCACCTGCTCTGGGGAGATCTTCAGCATGGGCACAGCCCTGCCGTCCTGAGCTCCCCAGGCTGCTGTGGCTCTGAAGGTATGCTGCTTAGCTACAGTGGCTGCAATCCAGGTCATGTGCCCTCAGCACTGAGAAATGAAATGGCAGAGAAACAGACCTCATCTACCAGAAACTAGTCCCTCATATGCACATTAATGTGCTATTTTACCTCATCAGGAGAACTGGAGCCTTTAGAGAACTTGCTTATATTTTCTCTTCTGATTGCCATTTGGCTTTTTTAAATCATCCATTGGAAAAATGAGAGCAAATCAAGGATTGAGAGCTGTGTTCTAATTGGTGATACAGCAGTCCACAACAATGCAGCCTCCAACTCATGTGGCTTCCTCTAAGTGCTTGCCAATTATATGTATCCTGAACATGTAATAGGCTCAAGTCACAGAGAGGCATGGCAAGGTTATCATGAGACTGGTTTCTAAGTTAAACTCTACAGACTTTACCATATGAAATGGAATAAGACAGGACAAAGGTAGAGAACCTTCTAAGTCATGTAATAAGTAGAGTTCTCTGTGTGGAGGGAGCCTATCATACCTTCTGAAGAAATCTTGTTACATTTTTTAAAAGCCAGTCAGTTTTTATGTCAGTAAGCTCTTAAATTATTGTAACACACCTCTCATACCCTATGTGTGTGTATGTGTGTGTGTGTGTTTGCTGTCTGTCTCTCTCTCTCTCTCTCTCTCTCTCTCTCTCTCTCTCTCTCTGTGTGTGTGTGTGTGTGTGTGTGTGTGTGTGTGTGTGTGTGTGTGTGTAAACCAGTGACCAAAATTTGGTATCTTTCTCTATCACTTTCCACATTTTTTCTTTATTTCTCTCTGCGGGAACTCTCACTAAAACTGAAGCTCACCAGTTGACTGACTAGTGAGACTCTAGGGTCCTACTTTCTCTGCGTTCCTAAGGTCAGACTGCAGGTGCAGGCCACTGCATATGGAGGGTCTCATGATATTCAGCAAGCATCTGGCACACTGATCATCTCCTTAGCCTTTTTTCTTTATTTTTTAATTTTACTTTTATTTATTTTTTACTTTTTAAAATCTTTTTTGATTAATTTATTCATATTACAGTTCAATATCCTTAGTCTCTTAAGGTTACCGTTTTATTCCTGGTACAATTTCACAGAAGATAAGTAGTTGAGCATTTTCTTGAATGCTGTTGGACTGCCCTTTACCACATAATTTACAACTAGTTTTCTTAATTGCAGAATTTATATAGAGCTTAGCAATCAGCAAGAGCAGAAGACTATTTCCAATGCCAGTGTTTCATGGTAAATCTATGGATCCATGGGGGCTTTATTATTGTTTTTTTTTTAAGCTTAATTATACAGTTATACAATAGATGGAGAGAAACAAACACATTACAACAGTCTGCTAGGGAATTACACAACACACATGGCTCATGATGAATTTGACTTGGGGTTCCACTATTGTCCCACTGAATAACACCCATGTGTGTAAATCAATCTCACCCTCAGCAGGAATGGATTTTCTCAAGCTCCCTTTACATGCTACTAAGAACGACAAGGAAGCAAGTAAAAGTCTGTGGTGAGCTATAGGTTTTTTTTCCTTCTATAAATGGAACTTGTGGCCTATGGCCATACAAAACCACATTTCCTGTTGCAGTATAAGAAACACAGGACGGCATGTGCATACTCCCTGGCTCTCAGACACTGAGTGCTGAGCAGAAGCAGAGCTGACACACGCATACGGAGGGACGTGTGCCACATGCCTTCCCACAAACTGCTCTGTGTGTTGGTGGCCCTGGCCTTCTCTGGTATGGATGTTTCTCATATAGCTAAGTATATTAAGTAGGAAGCATTGCCCTAGGCAGTTCACATGGACATGAGGGGAATGAGGGACTGGAGAAAAGCTAGCAGAATGCGTCTTAAGTTTGTTTTGTGTTTGAGTCTAAAGGGGCCCAATTCCAACTGTACTTTGTTCACACTATCACAGGCTAAGCTTTCTATTATTTCCTCTGTTTTTTCTGCAGGATCCAATGTTTCCCAGAAAGTGACTCAGATCAAATCAAGCATAAGTGTGCATGAGGGACAAGAAGTCACCCTAGACTGTTCATATGAGACAAGTTATAGTTATTACCATCTCTTTTGGTACAAGCAACGACTTACTGGAGAAATGATTTTCGTTTATCGCCAAAATTCCTATTCTGCTGATTCTGAGATGAGAGGCCGCTATTCTGTTGTCTTCCAGGAATCAGGCAAGTCCATCAGCCTTGTCATTTCAGCCTCAGAGCTGGAGGATTCTGTGACATATTTCTGTGTGCTCTCAGAATTGGCCCACAGTGTTTGATGTGACAGTACAGGCTGAACAAAAACTGGAGATTGTTAATCATCTCCCATTCCAGGAACCCAGCTGAGAAGCACACCTGCACACACTGAACAAGTAGGTCTCATCTGTGGATGCTTCCTCTGTGATCCATATCAGTGGTGTGTTTCTCAGTAAAACCTCATTCTATGCAATTTAGCGATAGTTTTGTTTAGCCGCTTTCTTTTAATAGTTTGACTGGAAAGCATTTATTTAAAAATAGATCACAGAAAAGATGTGTGATATTTTCTACGGTTGAGAATTTTGCACCACAACAATTCAGAGTATTAGTTTCTCTTTAAGTTGGCATCAACCCATCCCTCAGAGGAGGTATCTTGAAGAGCAAAGAACATAATTTCCTAGTGATGGTACACTCAGAGAGGCAGAGTCCTCATGAGTGAAGTACTCAGAGACAAATTTTAAAGAGTTCACCCCATGAAATACTGGTGGTTCCTGGGTATCTTGGAAAATCTTTTTCCTTGCATCTGGGACTGAGCCTGAGGTACTGAAAGTCTGATAGGCCAGCAGTTTGGAAGGAAAGTGAATGAGTGCAACTCCTAGATGTATCGATACCTGTGAAGATACAGTAAGACCCAGAAGGCAAACGGGATATAGAAGCATGAACCTCTTTTGGCTCCATGATCCCTCTTGTTTTGGGAAATTTTAGAAGAAGCTATGCCATTTGCCAACATGCTACACATAGACTTGGCCCAATATGAAGAAAAGCTAGATAAATGAGCAGCAGAGAGGTAATGGTAAAGTGAGGTGGAGCCTCATTGGCATCCTCTTTGCCTGGGAAGGAAACACTTCTCATAAACAAGAGCATCTAAAACTGTTAGTCAGAGGGTAAAGATCAGTACCCCAAGTAAGTGAAAGCTGTAAATGTGCAACAGCAAGTCTCATATATAAGAGAGTACACTTCAGACCGAAGCCAGGGGGGAGACATCATCATCCATCTCTGCCATTACTAAACAAGATACAGTATATAATATTTAATATACACTAATGTATATAAAATCTAATATACAAATATAGCACACTCTGTTATATGGCGTCTCATACTGGCCAGAAAAGTAATTTTTAGCAATTAAATATTTAGTTGTTAGTTGGTGAAGATATTGGCTAATATAGATTTTTACACTATGTTTATTTGGGATAAGGTGCATCTCTAAAATACTTTAGTCATATAATCAACCTAAAAACCTTCATTAAAAGGTCTTTTTATGCTTGAGCATACTATGTAAGATGCCATGTTTCTTGCTAGAGAAACACATTGTATGATTTTCTCCTTGAAATGTGATAAGACTTTATGTATTGATCACACTATTAGCAATGGAATTACAGTTTCCTCTGTCATAGTCTTCAGTTAAAATGGCAGCTGGGAACCCGTGGAGGGTGCATTCTAGACATAGTTACCTGACTCTTTCAACTAAGAGCAATTTCAGTCACACATCATGCAATATCACACTTCTGAGGCAAAATATTTACACATGCATAATTATACATTTATACCATATTTTTATTGGTTGATATGTAAATATGGTACAAAAATTTTTGAATTGGTCTCTGCAAACTCTAAAGGTCAGTGCCACATTATTTTCCCCTTTTCTACCGTTATCCCAAGCAAACTTCAGATGTAGTGGCCCTTTGTTACAAGCTCTGGACATGAAAACATTTAAAGCCTTGCTAGGAAACTACAGGGGAATTTCACTCATTTGGCATTAGCATTTGGTGCATAGTAAAAAAATGTATACTTCATTCTTCACAGATCCTTGACAAAACTGCTATGACCAACAGAACATCAGGGACAATTCTCATGAGGATTTGGGCAAAAATGGGGAGACTACTGTTCTAAATCAAAGTATAAAGGTAGAATGATAAATTCTTGAGTATAAACATACAATTATAAAATGTTGAGTTGGCCAGGCTTCATACTCTAGCATCTAAAACTGGACTCCTATAATCATTTTCTAATTTTACAGCACACCACAGGTTGTGTGGCTGAGACAATATCAAGTTCCTTTCTCAAAGCCTAAGAGGTGGAAGGTCATGATGGAGGTGGGAGTAGGACCCACCTTTACAGAGACCTCTGTCTATGGCCACAGATAGCTGCTTTTCGTGAGTCCTTACAGAGTACTTCCCACAGGTTGTGCACATGTGTGCACATCATCAGTCTTAATTGTCTAGCCCTCCTGTGTCATTTTATTTTACTTTAGCTGCCTTTTACTGTCCCATCTCCAAGTACCATTACACTGAAGTCCTTACGGTGAGGGCTCCAGCATATATATTATGGGTGGGACAATTCAGTCCTTAATAATCTTATAAGATTAATGTTAGACATATAAATATTTTTGAGGCTTCCTTAATCTAATATTTATGGATTTATGCTGAGCACATGAACACACACACATGGGTGTATGTGTGTGTGTGTATGTATGTGTGTGCACATCCAAGCCAAGAAGACTCCTTTCTTATAAGCTGTAATTTGGGTTGTTATATTGTAGATATTTCTGAAGTAGTGTGTAGCAAGACTTAAAATTATGGTTCAGCAAACACTTGCTGTGTGTGATTTTATTACATGTGTGTATATGAATGTGTGTATATGTGTTTTAGCATATGTGTATGTGTGGGAATCATATATAAGTTTGGTGATTGCCCACTTTAACATTGCCTGCATGTTTCTAGAAGAACTAGGAACAAGATTACAATGACTCATAAAAGAAGAAGCTAATTATGATGTGGAGATCCAAGATGACAGCACCAATTATATACCATGTCTGATCAAGCAGGTAGGAATGAGTGCACAGCGACCTAAGAACCAAACTGAGAGCTACAAAACACCAGTGCCAGTATTTCCCAGGTGAGAGTGTTCCACAATGTGTGGAGGACCAGTATGTCCAGCCATCTAATAATGTACAGAGAAGTCCCTGAGTCCCTGCAAGTATGTGCACAGTCTCCAAAGGTAGCCACTCACCTGTATGCCTGCAGGGTACCTGAACACTCAACATCTATGACTGAACTGGAGACTACAAAACACCAGTGTCCACTGTCCACCACCCAAGGAAGCCGGCAGGGCAACCAGAGCTGTTCTCTGCTTGGATATCTTTTTGACTGCTCCCCAGCTGCCTGTCCCACCTGTATCAGAAACAGCAAGCAAGTAGAAAGTGAACAAAGAGGATGGCAATGGGTGTGCAACTGAAGCCCAATTGTCTATACCTACCCCTGAACTCTAAGACCATCAGAGACCATCAAACATGCTAACTCCAGAGGCATCGAAATGGGAAGAGGTCAGCATAAGAGCACAATCAACAGTTCCCAGGGCTTTTTGACACCACCAGAACCTAGCAGTCCTACCACAGCAAGTCCAGGAGATACTTATCACATCAGACAGACATGAGAAAGATTTCAAATCTGAGGTTATGAAAATGATAGAGGCATTGAAGGGGGAAATGAATCCCTCAAACCAGAACAGGAATACATAGAGAAAAACGTGACAGATTTGAACAAATTACTTAAAGAAATTAGTTAAAGATAGGAAGCTACAACCAAACATGAGAAGGAAATGAATTAAAGGATTCAAGACCTAAAAATGGAGATAGAAGCAGTGAAGAAATCACAATCTGAGACAATCCTGGAAATAGAAAACCTAGGGAAGAGGACAGAAACTAAAGACACAAATGTCACCAACAGGCTACAAGAGATAGAAGAGAGAATCTCAAGGGTAGAAGATGTAATTGAAGAAATCAATACAACAGTCAAATAAATGTTAAATTTATTAAGCTCCTGACACAGAACAGCCAAGAAATTTGAGACACTATAAAAAGACCAAACCTTAAAATATTAGAGAGGAAGAAAAATAAGACTCCCAGCTCCACGGCACAGAAAATATTTTCAACAAAATCATGGAAGAAAACTTCCCTTACCTGAAGAAAAAATGCCCATGAATTCAAGAAGCCTCTATGGAAATCTTTAGCAAAAGGCGAATAATTTATGTAATCTGGCATACACACACACACACACACACACACACACACACACACACACACACACATATATATATATATATATATATATATATATATATATATATAAAGATATTGATTCCTCTGATTACTTCGGGTGCTCCTCACTAGTGGTTACAGTTGTAGAAGCACTTTTTGATAGGATACTGTTAGATATAGACAGTAGAGCTGAAAGGAAAAAAAAATTCAAGAAGCCTTGAGAACTCAGAATAAATTGGACCAGGAAAGAAAATCCTCCCACTACATAATAATCAAAATACTAAGTGTACAGAACAAAGAGAAAAGAAAAAGGCCACATCATATATAAAGTCAAACCTATCAGAATTACAACTAACTCTCAAAAGAGACCACAAAAGCCAGAAGGGTCAGGGAGATGTCATGCTAAGATAACACAGTTGCCAACCCAGACTACTATACGCAGCAAAAGTTTCAATCATCATAGATGGAGAAAACAAGATTTTTTTAACAACAAAACCAAGTTTATACACTACCTAGCCACAAATGCAGCCATACAGAAGATACTAGAAGGAAAACTCCAACCCAAGGAGGCTAACAAAGGAAATAAATAATTCCACATCTGCAAAACCAAAAGAAAGGACACACACACACACACACACACACACACACACACACACACACACATACTACTACTACTACTACTACTACTACTACTACTACTACTACTACTACTACCAACATCAAAAAACGGAACCAACAACCACTTGTCATTGATATCTTTCAACATCAACGGATCTACTCCTCAATAAAAAGACAAAGGCTAACAGAAAACAGGACCTATCATTCTGCTGCATACAAGACACGCACCTTATCAATAAAGATAGATATTCCATCTCCTGCCCCATGTCTACCTTCTTTATAAGGTTATGTCCTAAATCCCTGTTTTAATATTTCATATTCCTGGGTATAGACAGCTCACAAGGTCCTATTCTTAGATTATATTGTAGATATATGTGTATGTGTCTTCTCTTAGTTCAAAGCTAATATCTCATATCACTTTTTGCATTTAAGAAATATCTCATTTCCCCCCTTTTCTTACTCACTTAAACTTTTCCTACATTGCTTCCACTCCAATTCATGGTCTGTGGCTGTTTTTCTTTAATTGATGTAATATATAGTCTCCTAAGTGTATATTGATACAACCTGCTCAGATTATACCATGTTACTTGTTTGGGCATGGTGTTAGGGCTGTCCACATGGGATTCAATAACAAATTGGGAGAGTCCTTGTTGGGGAAGATCATTTCATCTGTTTTTGGCATTTATTAGTTGACTATTGCTCTTTGTCTATAGTTGAGGCCCTGTGAGATTTCCCCATTGATGTTAGCATGTCTGTTAGTGTCATCCTTGTTCATGTCTTGTTTAGGCAACCAAGGCATTGAGAATTCATGGGTGTGTCTTCTCTGACATGTGTAAGAGATGCAACCTCACAGGAAATTTGCTCATCCTCTGGCTCATATGATCTTTTTGTCCCCTCTTCCTCAATGCTCTCTGAAAATTAGTTGCAGGAGTCTTGTTGTAGATAGATAAGCTGAGGCATAACACCACATGATCATTTGTTCTCTGCATTTGATTGGTTGTAGTAATTTTTTGATGAGGATGAGGACTATATCTGTGGGTACAAAGATAGATATTTAGAATATTAATCGGGATTGTGCTGGTTTAGTGAGGTAGCAGTTGAAGGTTCTCCTCCAAGATCTATAGCCTCTCCAACCTCACATATTTTGGCAGGTTTTCAGTACCAGGCATGATTGATTTTCCTCTTGTTGGTCTCTTTCTTTTGTCCATTTAGACAACTTTTGGTTGCCACCAATATTTAAGGTCATGATTGAGTGTATTCTTGGGCCTTTATACCACATTGGACATTGTAGTGTATAGGTATCACATCTGGATAGGATAAATGGGTGCTTCTCTCCTGTGGATGCCTATAAGTCACCCTCTGGTACCATAAAAATTAGTCACCAGGGAGGAACATTTCAAGTCAGATCAAGCTGGAATCCTTTGGGCCATATGTTCAAAACTGATGCTGTCATCAGCAATAGGGACTCACTGACAACATCTAGGATGCAACCAAGTTCAAGGAGTCTCTTGAAAATTACTGACCAACAAATTGAGTGAGTGTATCCCATTACTGGTACAGTGGTTCAGTTTTATTTTGATTTTTGCTATTTTTTCTTTTAGATAACTATGACTCCTAGGGGTAGAATATTATAGTACAGATGGAAACATTATTTAATTTATGATGTGTGTATATGTATGCATATGTATTTATATGCATTTTATGTTATTTTAGGTAAATTGATACTAATATGCTTCTTGTAAATTTTTTAGATATAATCACTGAATCTTCAACTCTGAGTCTTCATGTGGGTCCTCTAGCAAGTGGAGCAGGCTCTGTCTCTGACATGGACTTCATTACCTGCTTTTGGATCACTTCTGCCTGACTTGGCTGCCTTGTCTGTCCTCAGTAGAAGAGGATGTGCTTGGTCCTGATGTGAATTGATGTGCTGTGGTGGTTCAGTGGCTGGAGAGGCTTTTCTGAGGATAAGGGGAGAGGGGAGGAGAAAGAGGATGAGAAGCAGGACAGGGAGTAAAGGACAGAGTGCTCAGATAAGGATGTAAAGTGAGAAAATAAAACTTTAATATAATAAAAAAGGAAAGGGTAAATATAGAAATATCATAGAGAAATAATAGGAGAAAAGGCTAGATTATTGAACTATAAAACTATTGTGATTTTCAGATATATTGGTATAGAATTCTGTATATTGATACAGAAATAAATTATTTTGACACATGGTTATGGAAATTTACATATTGATTCAATCTTACAGTTATTTTGATATACATATGTAGGTATGTTTCTACTCTAATATTAGGTATTGGTCCTTTTCAACTCACTTACAAATGGAAGGTTTACTTTGAGACCTTTTAAAAGCTGCTATTACAGACTGTTTAGAATAATTCATTTATACAGGTTAATGGGTAGTCATTCAGAGTCACAGTCATGTCAGGTAGTAATCTAGTTTATCTCATAAATATACATCCTAGGTTGAACAGATAGTAAACATGTAGAACCAAGGAACTTTATTTGCCTATTCATATTTACTATAGATAGATATGTAGACAATAGATAGATTATATATCATAATGTAAATAGACAGATCATCTTCAAAAACTTCAGAGGCCTACAGAATATGGCGTTTAAATTTTTTTTCATCAATTTAAGGCCTTTTAGACTTGATACATGTCAGCTCCCAGCATCATACCAAACCTACCTCAACTAAGATGATGAATATCCAAAAATCTCCTTTTGGAGATAACTTCATTAATGGCAAACGACCCACTGGGGAAAAAATGTCCCAGCTTCCTCTACAGACAATATGGTGTCCAAATAGGACAAGAATTGGATGTAGGTTGAGTTGACCGCCAAGCTCTGCCATGACAGGGCAGGCAAGTCCTTTATACTTCCTGCTTCACAATTATGTCTGCCAGATACACTGGGTCAAAAGGCTGAAGCTGATGCTACAATGGTATAGAGGGAGGTTGGGTGACTGACCAGACAGTATGCTGTCTCTGTCATCTCTTAAATGTGGAAGCTGCTTGCCTGAATTTCTTACTTAAGTGATAATTTTATTCCTTCTCAAGTCTCTGATGGGGTTGAAGACTAGACAGAATTTCACAGTTAGGCTTAAGCTGTTTAGGATTTAAGAAAATGTTTTAGAGTCACAAAGATGTTTATAAATTGATAATTACATGGTATGATAGAGAATAACTTAGGTGCGAAACATTAGACTCGCTTAGATAGAACACATACTGTTTTGTCAAGGTTGCCAAAAACAAATGAGCTAAACACTTTGAATGTAGCTTTTACATATGACTTTCCCCTACTGTTTCATAACCGTTCTTACTCTTGTAGTTTATTGTAAATAAAAAAAA
>CAJRSG010021346.1:0-17602 GCA_907169655.1 Acomys percivali | reverse complement strand
AAGCCTACACGTACGTGGAAACTAAACAACTCTCTGCTAAATGACACCTGGGTCAGGGAAGAAATAAAGAAAGAAATCAAAGAGTTTCTGAAATTCAATGAAAATGAAGGAACAACATACCCAAATTTGTGGGATACATTGAAAGCAGTGTTAAGAGGAAAATTCATAGCACTAAGTACCTTTAAAAAGAAATTGGAAACATCGCACATAAGCACCTTAACGACACAACTGGAAGCCCTAGAAAAAAAAAGAAGCAGAAACACCCAAAAGAAGTAAACGTCTGGAAATAATCAAACTCAGGGCTGAAATTAACAAATTAGAAACTAAGAAAACAGTCCAAAGAATCAACAAAACCAAGAGATGGTTCTTTGAGAAAATCAACAAGATAGACAGACCGTTAGCCAAACTAACCAAAAGGCAGAGAGACAGTATTGAGATAAAAAAATCAGAAATGAAAAGGGAGACATAACAATAGACACTGAAGAAATACAAAGAATCATAACATCTTACTTTGAAGGCATATATGCCACAAAATTTGAAAATCTAAGGGAAATGGACGATTTTCTTGATCAATTTCACTTGCCAAAGTTGAGTGAAGAACAGATAAACAAGCCAAATAGTCCCATTTCCCCCATAGAAATAGAAGCAATCATTGATATTCTCCCAACCAAAAAAAAAGCCCAAGGCCAGATGGTTTCAGTGCAGAATTCTACCAGACCTTCAAGGGCGAGCTAATACCGAAACTCTTCAAGCTACTCCAAAAGATAGAAATGGATGGAACATTACCAAATTCATTCTTTGAGGCCATAGTCACATTGATACCTAAACCTCACAGAGACTCAACAAAGAAAGAAAATTTCAGACCAATTTCTCTTATGAACATCGATGCAAAAATACTAAATAAAATACTTGCAAAACGAATACAAGAACACATCAAAGATATCATTCATCATGACCAAGTAGGCTTCATTCCAGGCATGCAGGGATGGTTTAATATATGGAAATCCACCAATGTAATCCACCATATAAACAAACTGAAAATAAAAAAAACCACATGATTATCTCTTTAGATGCAGAAAAAGCATTTGATAAAATCCAACACCCATTCATGTTTAAAGTTTTAGAGAGATCGGGGATACAAAGCACTTTTCTCAACATAATAAAGGCAGTATACAGCAAGCCAATAGCCAAAATCAAAGTAAATGATGAGATATTCAAGGAAATTCCTCTAAAATCGGGAACAAGGCAAGGCTGCCCACTCTCTCCATATCTCTTCAATATAGTACTCGAAATTCAAGCCAGAGCAATAAGACAACAAAAGGAGATCAAGGGTATCCAAATGGGAAAGGAGGAAGTCAAATTATCCCTATTTGCAGATGATATGATAGTGTACATAAGTGACCCTCAAAATTCCACCAGAGAACTCCTACAGCTGATAAACACCTTCAGCAAATTGGCTGGTTACAAAATTAACTCAAAAAAGTCTGTAGCCTTCCTATACACAAATGACAAGCTTGCAGAGGAAGAAATTAGGAAAACCACACCCTTCACATTAGCCACAAGCAATATAAAATATCTAGGAGTTACTCTAACTAAGCAAGTGAAAGACTTGTTTGAAAAAAATTCAAAACTCTGAAGAAAGAGATTGAAGATGACATGAGAAGATGGAAGGATCTTCCTTGCTCATGGATCGGGAGAATTAACATAGTAAAAATGGCCATCCTACCAAAAGCAATCTACAGATTCAATGCAATCCCTATTAAAATACCTACACAATTTTTTAAAGACATTGAAAGTTCAATTCTGAACTTCATATGGAAAAACAAAAAACCCAGAATAGCTAAAACAATCTTGTACAATAAAAGGTGCTCCGGAGGAATCTCCATACCTGATCTCAAACTGTACTATAAAGCAATAGTAATTAAAACAGGCTGGTTGATCAGTGGGATCGAATCGAAGACCCAGATATGAATCCACACACATATAGTCACTTGATTTTTGACAAAGAAGCCAAATCCATTCAATGGAAAAATGATAGCATCTTCAACAAATGGTGCTGGTCTAACTGGATGTCTATGGGTAAAAAAATGCAACTGGACCCATATTTGTCACCTTGCAAAAAACTCAAATCCAAGTGGATTAAAGACCTCAACATAAAACCAGAGACACTAAGTCACTTAGAAGAAAAAGTGGGGAAGAGCTTGGAACATATTGGCACAGGAGACAACTTCCTGAAGAGAACACCAACAGCCCAGGCCTTAATGTCAACAATTAATAAATGGGACCTCATGAGGCTGAGAAGCTTCTGTAAGGCAGGAGACACTGTCAAGAGAACAAAGCGACAGCCTACAAACTGGGAAAAGATCTTCACCAACCCTACATCTGACAAAGGTCTAATATCCAAAATATATAAAGAACTCAAGAAATTAAACACCACCAAACCAAATAACCCAATTGAGAAATGGGGCTTGGAACTAAACAGAGAATTCTCAACAGAGGAATATCAAATGGCTGAGAAATACTTAAAGAAATGTTCAACCTCCTTAGTCATCAGGGAAATGCAAATCAAAACAACTCTGAGATTCCATCTTACACTCATCAGAATGGGTAAGATAGAAAATTCAAGCGACACCACATGCTGGCGAGGATGTGGGGAGAGAGGAACACTCCTTCATTGCTGGTGGGAATGCAAACTAGTACAGCCACTTTGGAAATCTATCTGGTGCTATCTCAGAAAACTGGGAATAGGGCTTCCTCAAGACCCAGTTATTCCACTCCTTGGAATATACCCAGAAGATGCTCCAGCACACAACAAGAAAATTTGCTCAACCATGTTCATAGCAGCCTTATTCATAATAGCCAGATCATGGAAACAGCCTAAGTGTCCCTCAGTTGAAGAATGGATAAAGAAACTGTGGTACATATACACTGTGGAATACTACTCAGCTATTAAAAACAAGGAATTCCTGAAATTTGTGGATAAATGGAATGAGCTAGAAATGATCATAATGAGTGAGTTAACCCAGAAGCAGAAAGACTCAAATGGTATATACTCACTTATATCTGCATACTAGCCCAAGGGGCATGTCCCACGAAAGCCTTCACTTACCAGGAACCTGGGACAGAGGGGAGGACATCCTATTGAGACTCTAGATGAGAGAAGCATGGGAGAATAGCAAAGTAGAAGGATCCAGAGGGTCCTAGAATCCTACAAGTAGAACATTATGATAGGCAGATTTGGGCCCCGTGGTCCCGCTCAAACTAAGGCACCAGACAAGGACAATACAGGCGGTAAACTTTAAACCCCTACCCAGATCTAGCCAATGGTCAGAACAGTCTCCACACTTGAGTGGAGAGTGGGATATGACTTTCTCATGTACTCTGGTGCCTCACATTTGACCATGTCCCCTGGAGGAGGAGACCTGGTGGCACTCAGAGGAAGGACAGGTTACCAAGAGGAGACTTGATACCCTATGAGCATATACAGAAGGAGGTAATCCCTCTCAGGAACAGTCATAGGGGTGGGGAGTAAGGGGAAAATGGGAGGGAGGGAAGAATGGGAGGATACAAGGGGAAAATGGGAGGGAGGGAAGAATGGGAGGATACAAGGGATGGGATAACCATTGAGATGTAACAAGAATAAATTAATAATAATAAAAAAAAGCAATGTGTAGCCCGGGCTGTTCTTGTACCTGCCCTGGTGTAGCCACTACAATCAGCTTGTCTTTCCTTAAAAAAAAAAGTGGGATGAACTTAACTTTTATATAATTACACTTTGCACATCAACAATTTATACTAAAGTGTCAATATCTAAAAGAAATATGTTCACCACTTCTTTTAATGTGGGAGGAGGAACAGCAGGGAATGAAATACTACTGGGCTACAGTGAAGTAGACATCCAAATGAAGGTAATGCTTGTGTACATGTTAACAGTGAGTGGCATTTAATGATGGGTAGAATAAAATGTTCTTGCCACTTTAAGGGAATGACTTTCATTAAAATGCTAGGGTTTTTGTTATGTGACAGATAATAGAAAAGCACAGTCCCTCCCAATCCCACTAGTTAAATAACCAAGTGTCAACAGTGGGTAAGAATGTTTCCAGATGTCCATGAATTCCTATGTATGCCCAGGAATAATAATGGCAATAACTCACTATATTCCCTATTTTAATTTTAATTTAATGCAACAACAAGAAAAAGAACCTGAAGTGAATAGAAGGAGCTGATAATGCTGAATTCTGTCAGGCACCGGGATCACACTGAGAACCACTGTGCTCAAGTCAAGCTGTGAAAAATATAACATTGGTTATGGGACTGTTTTAGTCACTGTTCTATTGCTGTGAAGACACCATGACCAAGGCAACTCTTATAAAAGAAAGCAACTAATTGGAGGCTTGTTCACAGTTTCAGAGGCTTAGTCCATTATCATCATGGCAGGGAGCATGGCAGCAGACAGGGAGCTGGAGGAGCAGTAGCCGAGAGCTAAATCCTGATATGTTGTGGGGAGGGGCATGGGGACAGGGGACTCAGGCTGCCATGGGCTTGTGAGACCTCAAAACCTAACCCCAAAGACAAGCATCCTCTAAGAAGGCCACACCATACCCTGTAATCATTCTCAAACAGTGCCACTCCCTGATGACTAGCAATTCAAATATGAGCCTATGGGAGCTGTTTTTATTCAAACCACCCCAGGGCTGTATATTCACGCCTTCTGGATTGCAACCTTAGGATATTGCATGGCAGCAAACCATGGAAGAATTTCAGTATTCAAGCCATTTCCCACCAAATATTCCAATTTGTCAACTTGTTGCTTTGTGTCAACTTTTCTAACATTTACTTTCTAGTTTACAGCTCCAGTTCAATTTTGGTGTCTTAGTTCTATCTTCATAGGTTCAGAACTGGGCGGGGGGAACCTGGTATTCCCTTTCCTCTGGGTGCTAACTGAATGCCTACAATCAGGCTTGCAGGACCAGCCAAAGGCATTCCTTCTTTCTGCGTCTCTAACCTCCCCAGGCTTCCCTAGTTTCTTGGGAATGACTAGTACTGGGAAAAATCACTTTCTGTTGGAGCCTTGAGGGCAGCACAGGTGTTTTTACCTTCACTTTCCTCACCTTGGCCCCTTCATCCTGTTAGGCCTTTGTGGGAGAGTTTGTAGTCATGCATCTTGACATTTAACACCTGGGTGTATCCCAGCCTTCTCCTCTCTTCCTTGTCTGGTGGCTGCTAGGTATTATGTGCTTGGTTGTTACTAGCTAATGCAGAGAGACTTTCTGACTTAGCTTTACTTTCCTTGCTTCTGCCTCAAAGCATTCTCACCTTTCCCTAAAATGACCTTCAAGGGCCGGAAATGCACCGCAATGATAAAACATTTACCTAGCAAGTGTTGTTAAGGGTCAGCTGACTCCACTTTTTTCTTCCCTTTCCTAGTTTAAACATGTTAGAATTTATTTCTATTTTGTTCCCTATGGTGTTTTCCTCTAATCATGTCCCAAGCTAAAGGTCAACTTGGCTTCTTTACTTTCTGACTTGTTTTTGTTGTTGTTGTTAATTTAAAAATCTAAATCACAAATGTTCGATTTTACCAATAAAGACTTGGGAGCCAGATGCTGGGTGAAAACCTGTTAGCTCAGAGAGGCACAGAAAGCACCCAGCTGACCCTCCTCCTCAGCTCACATGCCAGGAAAAAGCCCTTTTCTCCCCAACACGGTCTTCCTTTCTGTTTACTCCCTATCAGCTGATTGCTTCCTCTGTCTTTTGACCTATGACTGACTTTATTCAGCTCTTGGATTAATAAAGGTGTGCTAGGGCTGAGCCACACCATAAGAAACTGCTTTCAGTTCGCAATCTTGGGGTTCACAGTAGGATCAAATATTCTCCAACAGATCTTCCTCTAAAACCTTGTGATTTACATGTCATAAATTGTTTCATGATATGTTCCAGGAAGTGTCTGACCATAAAAATAGCTAAAAATTTTCACTTTTTGTAATCACCTGCTCCCTTGCTATTCAAAAAGCCCACCCTGCCTCCCTGCCCTGCTCCCCCCCTCCCACCTTGCTATCTTGCTATTAGTCTTAGTTGCTTCTCTCTCCTATTAGTAGGAGACTGCAAGTTTGACCCAGCCATAAAATAAATTTTTTACCTTGCAATATTTTGGCGTTAGCTCCTTGTTTTTGTCACCAAAGCAGTGTGAGCCCAGGCATCATCAAGCAAACAAAAACAATAACAAATGGACTTCATTAAATAAATGTCCTGGCTAGATTTGTGTCAACTTGACACAAGCTACAGTCAGTCACCAGAGAGGAAGACTCAATTGAGAAAATGTCTCCATAACAATGGACTGAAGGCAAAGCTGTAGGGCATTTTCTTAATTAGATGGGGGAAGCCCCAGCACATTGTGGGTGGTTCCACCACTGGGCTGGTGCTCCTGAGTGCTATAAGCAAGCAAGCTGAGAAAGCTATGGGAAGGAAGCCAGTAGGCAGCTCTCCTCCATGCCTCTGCATTACCTCTTGTCTCCAGTTTGAGTTCCTGCCCTCACTGCTTTTAATGAACTGTTACATGGACCTGTGAGTAAAATAAACCCTTTTTCCCCAAGTTGCTTTTGGTGATGGCATTTCATGAGAGCAATTGCAAGACTGACTAAGACATTAACTAAAACATAGGAAGTTGGTATGCATCTATTTAAGATGTTTTTCAATAGAAAAAAGTTAGACTGTGTACTCCAAAATGTGTGTTTTCTCTGTGATACGGTGATGGGTGGTTTTTAAATTGATAGGCTCACATGCAGCCATAAAAAATAACAAAAAAAGCTAGGCACAAGTAGCATACAGCTTTGATTTTCACACGTGGATTATGAGACTCTCTCAAAAAGAAAAACAAAAGAAATAATACAGCTGGAACTTGGGTACATTTTACTCATTTTTAAGTAACATCAAAATTTAAAATCAGAAACCCCCACCAACAGAATAGTCACAGGTTCGTCTAGTCAATAGGAAAGAAATCTGAAGGAACTGTTCAACAAGGAATGCCAACTTCTTCAACCTTTCATGTCTGTGTTAGAGTCCTTAGTGCCCAATTTAGAAAGGTTTTATCTTTGTGGATCTTTCCCTCTAATGGCTTGAGATTCTTCAGAGCAGGGATGATCTTACTATTGTCACCCTACCACCAGTGACAAGTGTAGCACATAGGAGGAAATGAAAGGAGACAATGGTATGGGACTCAGCCAAAACCTTCTGGGGGTGGGACAATGGCTCAGTGAATAAAAGCACTTGCCACATAATCATGAGGATCTGGGTTCAGACCCCCAGAACCCACATAAAGCCACACAAAATAGCACACGTCTGTAACCCCAACACTTCTATAGTGAGATGGGAGGTAAAGACAGGACAATTCCTGGAAGTTTGCAGGCCAGCTAGCCTGGCATATGCAGCAGCAAACAAAAAACTCTGTTCAAACAAGGTGGAAGGCAAGGCCCAACACCTGAAATTGTCTTCTAACCTCCAGGTGTGTAATTAAATAAGAACACCTGTACTCGCACGTGTCAAGATAAAAAGAAATGCTTCATCTTGAGCATTTAAGAATTCCGATTCTTTTTCAGGCCACTGAAAGTGGTCTTGTTCCACCAGGCAGTGGGTGGCACACACCTTTAATCCCAGCACTCGGGAGGCAGAGGCAGGTGGATCTCTGTGAGTTCAAGGCCAGCCTGGTCTACAGAGTAATTCCAGGACAGCCAAGGCTACACAGAAACTCTGTCTCAAAAAAAAAACCAAATAAAACAAAAAGAAAGCAGTCTTGTTCAATTTCCATATGAAAATTAGATACGTAAATCCTACTTACTGATGTCTCATTCAGTTAATATTTATTGAGTTCCTACTGCTAACTATGATGTAAGGTGCTGAAGATTGTGATGAACAGGCCTGACATGGTCCCTATTCTTACTGTATGTTCTAAATTATTTTACTTTCTATTGTGTCCGCCTTAGTTTTGTGCTTTATGAGTTTTTGAGACAGTATCTCACACAGTAGCTCAGGCTGGCCAGAACTCACTATGTAAGTCTGGCAGACTTCAACCTTGGGGCATTCCTCCTACCTCAGACTCCCAAGTGCTGGCATTTCAGTTGTGAACCACCATACTTGGTGTGTACTTTAAATTATAAAGCAAGTATTTCTTTTTAGGCTACCAATTCCATACCAATAATATTGTTTGTGTATGTATTTTGCCAGATAAAAAACTTTGAATTTTGAGACAATGCCAAAATTTTATCCAAATGAGCCTAAATTGGGAATCGGTTGTGAAATGAAATACTAAATTAACAATCGTATCCTTAGGTGCTACAAAAAATAAAAGCATCTATAGTCAAGCTGTTTAACAAGCTTCATTTCTATGTTCAACAGCCATTTTCCTTATAAGACTGAAGAAACTACACAGGCAAACAGGGTCCTTGTGTCTCATCCTTTTTCTTGTTCATTGCTACATGAAACACACGCGCGTGCACACACACATACCTCTTTCTTTTTCATTGTTACATGAAACACACACACACACACTCCAATCACCTTTGTGGAGATTGTGAAGTGCAAGGTAGTATATACAGAATAAAGTATTTTGAGTTACCAATCAAATGATTGATACTACAGCTTCATGACTATCTACTGGAATATAAGAACAAATGAAATTAATTATTTTAAAACTAGAGGCTGGACATACGGCCCGGCAGTTAAGAGCACAAGCCGCTCTATCAGAGGACATCAGTTCAATTCCCAGCATCCAGTGGCATCTTACAACCTTCTGTAACTCCAATGTCAGGGACTACACCCTCTTCTGACTTCTGTAGGTACTGTACGGTACACATGCTCGCAAAAACACCTACACATATAAACTAATAAAATTAAGCTAGATGAACTGAAGATGTAGTTCAGCTGGTAGAGTTCTTGTCTATCATGCATGAAACATCTCATTAAAGCCATGCATGGTAGCAACATGCCTGTAATCCCCCACTTCAGAGGTCATCACGGTCATTCTCAGCTATATACTGAGTTCCAGATCAGCCTGGGATACATGAGACTCTGACTCAAAAAAATTAAAGTAGGTTTTTTAATGTAGCCAGATGACACAAATTTGCTGTATATAAATTTCTCCCTTACCCTAAGCATCACATTTAGTAGGGTTGGAAAACTTGACCTCTACAGGTAGCACACAGTACAAAATCATCTGTGTGCACCATGTATCATCCAATTAGCACTGAATCAAGGTTCTGACTTCCCTCATCAGTGATCCATTTAAGGAAGAGTGGCCCTTGTATGAAAAACTTTTATATAAACATGTAAAAGATATGGGGAATATATACAACATTATGTGTTCCCCAGTATTCAACATCAACAGGTATTACCCTGGGTTGTAAGTCTCATGGAAAAAAAATAAAAGAATGTTCTTACCAACTGCAGATAACAGCTTCAAGCAGAAAGAGCAACGATATTTTATTTTATTTTCTTACAAATAAACATTTCACAAAAACTTGACTGGGAATGTATATGTAATTTTAACCAGAAGAAAGAAAACAAAGAAGTAAGGTTCTGGATCTACAGACTGTATATAATATCCTGTGGATCCTATCTTATACATAGTAGGTATGCAAGACATGTCAATTGAACCGAAGATATGCCCTCTGTAAGATGTGTCTGCAAAATGTGTAATACTGTAGTAGTAAAGTACAATGTTCAAATATGCAATTTTGTCTGTCAGATTTTAAAAGCCTTTAAAAATATAATATGCACAAGCTTGCCCTGAGGGAAAGGAAGATGGAATAGAGATTACAAAATCCTTACATATTTTCCACGATAGCATTTGAAACTAGAAAAGAACAAATAGTCATGGGAACACCCAAGATATGCATTACTAACAATTCAGTGCACTCGCCATGACCTGATGGAGCTGCACCTTTACTCTAGGCTTCTTATATTATGTTATGAAATGGATGACACACATAGGCCTTGATTTTCATAAACTTCAGAAAACTTCAAGTTAGAAGCCAAAATGTCATCAGAAAAAGAAAAGCCAGTATAAAATTTGCTACTGTAAGGCCACTGTTTAAAGTTCTTTCATATACAGACACTATATAATTCTGATTCTTGTTCTTACAACATAAACAAATCTTTCAACATATAAACATTTAGATATAATTTGATTAAATTCTCCAAGTGAAACCATGCTCAGAGAAAGATAACACCCCTCAAATGATTCTGCTGATTTTGCAAAAGAGCTTGTAGTTAAATACAACTTGGAGATTGAATACTGTGATTAACAGTGATTGTTAAGTGTAAAAAAGTTGCAGCATTCCACTACTGAAAAATAAAGATATTTTATCAAGAAAGTTACAGTATTAGTGTCTTAGTGTCAATTCCAATTCCTGACAAAATGAGATGCCCAGTAAAGTTCTCAGTTAAGTCCTCATGTAGGGTTGATTCCATTCGCAGTAATTCCAGGTTGGTTCTCTGTGGGAATATTGTGTATCCCTATCAAGAAAAAACAAGAGAAATATGAACTTCAACAGAAGAGTCAGTTATAACATCTGAGCTAGAGTTTGGCCCATGGTGCAATTCTAAAATACTTTATTCTGTATATACTACCTTGCACCTCACAATCCCCACAAAGGTGATTGGGAACCCTGAAGATGCCATCTAAACATAGAACACATCAAAACAGCCCCAAATGGTAAATGGGTAGGACAAGCACACACACACACCCACACAAAAAAAATACATCACTAGAGGGCACTGGTATTAGCACATGAGGAAAACAGCATTGTGCTCCTTGGGAGAGTTTCAGGGGAAAAAACATTCTGGTCTAAACTCAAGACAAAAACTTTGCATCTCCAGTACCCAGCCTGATACAACAGAGGTACAGTGTGCAAACTAGCATATTATCCTTTCCATCACATACTACTTCTTATTCCAAAACCATATGAACTCTTGTAATGACTGATAATTGCAAAAGAAACCTTTTGGAAAACTTTCTCACTTTCAGATGGCTGTCAACATAAAGACATAAGGTTTCAATAAATATGAGGAAAAACACAAGAACAGGAAGATTATGAATAAAGTAACAGATGTGGGCTCTGTATTGTGGTTTGATGCAAAAACACTAAATTGCCAACTACAAACTTGATATAAAACTACACAAATAATAAAACTAAAAATGGTAGAATGACATGTATTTCAGAGACACTGAAAATAAAAATTTATTCAAATATATCCTTACCTTTTAACTAGGCTTTTACATTATAACTGAAAGAAATGCAGAAGTTTACTTATTTTTAGCATTTATATTAGAATGGAAATGTTTAATTCCAAACATAAACAATGATGGTAGAAAAATCTTATTCTTCTATCTTGCTTAATGAATACACGTATACATCTTTACAACATTATCTAAAACTGGTAGGTGGCATTATACTTTATTCTTAATTAATTACACAATATAAAATCATAGAAGTACATCTTCAAACAAAAAGTCATCAAATAACAAGTTTGAAAATAAATTCTAAAAAATTCAACTAAACATCTTATTTATAGAAGCATGCAATTTTTGAACTACTTTCATCTCAACATAGTTTCTTATCATCTCTCTAACTGATCTACCACCCTTGCAATGATTTGAAAGGTATTTTTAAAATGTAATATTGAATTAGGTTTTGTGTAGTTTGTTTTTGTTTTTCAAGACAGAGTTTCTGTGTGTAGCTCTGGCTATTCTGGACTTGCTCTGTAGACCAGGCTGGCCTTGTAAATCAAGAGATCCACCTGCCTCTGTCTCCCCAGTGCTGGAATAAAGGCTTGTCTAGGGTTTCTTAACACAGGATCTCTGCAAATGCTGCCTTTTGGAGCATATGTATGCATGCATGTATGTATGTGTCTGTCTATCTATCTATCTATCTATCTATCTATCTATCTATCTATGATCCAGATTCAATTCATTCTTTCTATCTATCTGTCTATCTATGTACCTATCTATCTATGTACCTATCTATCTATGTACCTATCTATCTATGTATCTATCTATCTATCATCCAGATACTATTCCATAAAAAAAAGCATTTCTAAATCCTGATAACAACAAAAAGCAAAACAGGAGGACAGAATGATGAGGCATGGTCTAGCCTCAAGAAGTGAATCATCTGTTCCACAAATGAGTAAGACAAACACAAATAATTACACACCAAATGAAACAGAAGTTAAAGGTAAGGAGGGGCTGGGAAAAGTTTTCCAGTGGCTTGTAAAATAAAAGGGGGGAAGGGTTATATAATCAAAGACTGGAAGGCAAGTTTGGTAGCACATGCCTGAAACCCAAGTACTTGGGAGGTAAAACAGGATTAAACTCTGAGGTCTACTTGGACTACATAGCAAGACCCTGCCTCCAAAAGGATGTTGGGGGGGCAACACTAAGGCTATTTCTAGCTAAGAGAGAGAGCAGTAGGAACAATGGAAACACATAGGAAGCCACACTTTAAAAATGCAGACAACACCAAGATGAGACTTGATAGGCTGTGACCATATGGAGGGGGAAGAGGTCCCCTTCTGTCAGACTTAGGGAAGGGAAATAGGGTCAAAGAGGGAGGGAGGGAGGAACAGGAGGATACAAGTAAGGGGATAACAAATGAGATGTAATCTGAATAAATCAATTAAATAAAAAATGCAGACAGCTGTGGTGAAATGTGCCTGGAAAGGTAGCTTCTGGCTAGACCTGGCTAACAAGTTTAGTCTCTTTTTGTGAACAATAAAACACTTGGAATGTGTTTGCATATATACAATATGATAGCATCTATGTTCCAGGACACTAAATGGGCTAGTAGCCAAGAGATAAACAAATTACAGGATTAGGAAAACAAGACAGTTGGAAAACTCCTAAATATAGATCAGCGATATCTAAGAATTAGCTTTTAATGAAGGAAACATTTTCTTTCTTTTTTCTTCCCTCCTTCCTTTTGTTTTGGTTTCTCAAGACAGGGTTTCTCTGTGTAGTCTTGGCTGTCTTGAACTCACTTTGTAGACCAGGCTGGCCTCGAACTCAGAGATCTGCCTGCCTCTGCCTCCTGAGTGCTGGGATTAAAGGTGTTTGACATTATGCCTGGCTTGAAGGGAGCATTTTCAATTGGCAAGAAAAGGACAAGGTATTCAATAAATGATGTTATAAAACTACTAGGAGGAAAACAGATCTTGGTTTCATATTATGTCATAAAATATAATAAATTAAATATTAGGCTGAAAACTATAAAGCCACTCAAGGGATACAGTAAAGAATTTTCCTAAGAATAATTTTGATATGAAACCTAAAAGCCAAAGAAGAGAAATATGAAAGATTCATGACAGTCTTCAAAAAGTTCGACAACATAGACATAAAGTTAACACTAGCAAAATATATAAGGTAAAGCTTCAGTGAATCCTGAACCCTCACAAATGATTGGCATAGTGGCACACAGCTTTAATCCCAGCATCAGGGAGGCAGAGCTCTGGGAGTTCCCAGCCTGGTCTATAGAACGAGTTCGGGATAGCCTGGGCCACAAAAAAAGAGACCCTGTCTCAAAAAAGAATCTTTACAAATCAGTAAGAAAAGTACCACCTCCATCAGAAACATTGCCAAATATGGAAATAAAAAAATCTAGGGAAGAAATAAAACTCATCAGCAGATACATAAATAAGACACACTATTAATAACAAAACAAAAGCAAGTACAAATCACCTGAGGCTATCAGGCTGAAAACTGTCATACTGACTAGGGTATATACCCTTTCATGCATTCCAGGTATTCGTATAAATGAATAAAAGGGGCAATTACTGGTAAGATACCAAAATGTCAATGAGCTTAGGTGTTGCTATGTTAGCCTGAAGTCATCAATAGAAGCCTGCATACACAAGTCAGAGGGCATACATACCCTTCAGGAGTATACAATGACTTTCCAAGTAGCAGTATCAGTCCAGATAATTTGAGGGGATTCATTTGTAGATCTTTAAATCCCTAATTTTACTTTCTAAAATTCTACACATTTGGTAAGGCTGATTTCCTCCTTTCTACTTTCTCACCTTGAATCTATTATCTTTTATAATATTTTTGAGATTATAATTACATCATTTCTCCCTTCTCTTTCCTCCTTCCAAGCCTTCCCATTTACTCTTGCCAAGACCCTTCAAATTCATGACTTCTTTAATTATTGTTATGTTTGTGTATACATTAAAAATAGAATCTGTGGGGCTGGAGAGATGGCTCAGCGGTTAAGAGCACTGACTGCTCTTCAGAGGTCATGAGTTCAATTCCCAGCAACCACATGGTGGCTCACAACCATCTATAATGTGATCTGATGCCCCCCCCCCCTCTGGCCTGCAGGTGTACATGCAGATAGAGCATTGTATACATAATAATAAATAAATAAATCTTAAAAAAAGAAAAAAATAGAATCTGTGTGTATGAGTATGTATGCACATGCATTACATGTGAATACAGGTGTCTATATGGCCTGGCACACATGTGAAAATCAGAGGACAAATTCAGGTATTGCTCCTCACTTTTCACCTTGTTTGAGATAAGGTTTCTAATACAGCACCTGAGATCACTAGAACATACTACTAGCTCAGACAGAAGATCTTATTGTTCACTACTGATTACAAGCTACCCTGCAAGCTAGGTGTTGACTGCACACTCCTTTAATCCCAACACAGGCAGGTGGATCAATAACTTATGAGTTTCATTCCAGTATCATTTCTATAATGAGTTCCATGCTAGCCTGGTTTTTATGGACTCTGTATATTGTTGAAAATAATTAATAAAGAAATAGTTGTTTTTAACCCTCTAGCTTCCAAAATAATAGACACAGAGACTCTGATTTATTATTAAGGTGTAGCTACTATGCTGGGCAGATTCTAAGATAGTCTATTCTTACTACTCTTAAAACCCACATAAAAGCAATCTTGGCAATCTTATGACTCCCCGGGCAGCTTCTGCTCCATCAGTGTGTCCTCGCAACCATGTGCCCATGGTGACTCCTTTTTCTCTGGCTTCCTCTCCTCCTGCTACCTCCCCAAGCCAGGAAACCTAAACTCAGCCAACCTCTCTTCTGCCCAGTCATAGGTTTCAGCACCTTTATTTAACCAATCAGGGATAATTGAGAAACATTCCTTATATCACATTTATCACATGGGTACAGGAGATAGTTCAACATTCATAAAAATGCCTGTGGCAGGGCAGTAATCAGATCTCAAGGCACTGAAGTCAGCATCTGAAAACACAGTGGAGGAGACCCTCCTCCAACTCTCTCTCTCTCTCTCTCTCTCTCTCTCTCTCTCTCTCTCTCTCTCTCTCTCTCTCTCTGTGTGTGTGTGTGTGTGTATGTGTATGGTATCAAATAGTTTTCAATTATCTTTGCCTAACAAAACCTGGAAGATAGAATAAGACTAAGCTCTCAGTGAAAAACACTAAAATACTTTTTGGTTATAGATCAATAAGTGATTTTTTTTTTTGGTCTATAATTTAGAGTGAGTCCAATGAACCAATTGGTATTGCTACTGCAAAGTACTTTCATTCCAATTTATATAATTACACAAGGCTCCTTATAACTTATAAGAAGAAACACAATTATAGTAGATACTTGAACACTATCATTCTACTACTAGTAATATGTATATTTGAATATATGAACTAGTTGAAAACAAATGCATTTGTAGCAAAACTTCATTTAATCAGTACTTCACAAAACTTGTGGTATGTTTATGGTATGTTACATATTAATTCAGTCCAGAAAAAATACTTAATACCTAATAGTAACAGAAATGTAATATATAAACAAAATTAAGTTGTATGACAGAAGCACAATTAAATCCATATTTAATGAAATCACTTAGTGTTAGAAGAGCTAACTTATTTATTTTTTTAAATTTTATTTCTATTTCATGGGCATGGGTGTCTTTGTCTTTATGTATGTCTGTGTACCATGTACATGAAGCGCCCTCAGAGGCCAGAAGAGGGAGCTGGATGCTCTAGAACTGTAGTTGCCGGCAATTGTTAGATACCATCTGGATGCTAGACCCAAACCCAGGCCCTCTGTAAGAGCAGCATATACTTTTAACCATGGGGCACGCTCTCCAGCTCCACTTGTAACTGAAGATTAGTTACTGAGTATTTAAGTAAAAAGACCTGGGAAACTGAAATAATTAATATACCCCTATAACAGAATAATATGCATTTGTTAAAATGAATTGAACTGGGTGAAATTGTGAGAGAAGTAAGATTTAAAATATTCAAAGTTGGAAGGAAAAGTAGGAGGATTCCCTATTAGGGCAAGCTTTTAGGGTGGCTTGGCTGGCTGTAACTAAGCTCTGGACCATGATGCGAGAGAAGTAACTGGTCTGTGGAGGAGACCAGGTTTGGTATTGTATTGGCTAGTTTCTAATTTTAAAAAGAAACTAGCCAGGCAGTGGTGGCGCACGCCTTTAATCCCAGTATTTGGGAGGCAGAGGCAGGTGGATCTCTGTGCTACACAGCAAGTTCCAGGACAGCCAGAACTGTTACACAGAGAAACCCTATCTCAAAAAACAAAACAACAACAATAAAACAAAAAAAAACCCACCACCACCACCAACAACAACAAAAATCAAAACAAGATAAAAAGAAACTATATACCCATTGCCAATAATCTTGTGACCTCTCTCCAATAGTCACTGGACCCTCTAGTTCCTAAATATCAGTAATCCACCTTCTGTCTCTAGGGCTGTCTTTCCATTCAAATACATGGAATCATATAATAGGTGGGCTTCTGTACCTGGCTCCTATCACTCAGCATCATACAAGTTCTACCCATGCTGTAGCATGTTTCAGCACAAGTTTAACTGAATTTGAGGTGCTTTAGGACAACTGTTTAAGAGTGTCTGTGAGGCAGCTAAACATCTAGCGTCTGGGATGTTGTCACGATCAGCCATCAAAAGAGGTAATGGTAAAATCTTGGGAAGAAATGAGGGAAATCAAATAGGATAACTTAAAAGGAGGAAAAACAAACAACTACACTAGGAAATCCTTTTTTTTTTTTGAGACAGGGTGGCACTATGTAGCCCAGGCTAGGCTAGTACTATGTAGCCTAGACTGATCTCAAACTCACATTTTTTTGTTTGTTTTGGTGCTGGACACTCAAGTGCTGGAATTACAGGTGTCCACCATCATACCTTGTAGAAATGCTTACCTTAAGAATATATGAAAGAAGCTGGGCGTAGTGGTACATGCCTTTAATTCCAGCACTCGGGAGGCAGAGGCAGGCGGATTACTGTGAGTTCAAGGCCAGGCTGATCTACAAAGTGAGTCTAGGACAGCAAGGCTACACAGAGAAACCCTGTCTTGGAAAAAAATACATGAAAGAAACTAGGCGTACATGTCCATGATCCTAATACTTGGGTAGCTGAGATTGGAGGGTAATGCGTTCAAGGCCAACTTAGTCTATATGGTAAAATATTGCCTCAAAAAAGAGTTTTAAAAAAGTATACAAGAGAAGAAAACAATAAGACAGAGTCTCCAGATCACAAAGACTCAAAGGTGACGATGCCTCAGGTAACATTCCCTTTTTATGTTGACATG
>CAJRSG010021345.1:0-14346 GCA_907169655.1 Acomys percivali | reverse complement strand
TCCAAGTGTGGCTCTTTAGAATAGCTTCATTCCTGCCACCTATGCCCTAGGCCAAGCCCTTCTCTGCATAACTGAGGGCTTCCTCAAGACCCAGCTCTTCCACTCCTTGGAATATACCCAGAAGATGCTCCAGCACACAACAAGAAAATTTGCTCAACCATGTTCATAGCAGCCTTATTCATAATAGCCAGATCATGGAAACAGCCTAAATGTCCCTCAGTAGAAGAATGGATAAAGAAACTGTGGTACATATACACTATGGAATACTACTCAGCTATTAAAAACAAAGAATTCCCGAAATTTGTGGACAAATGGATTGAGCTAGAGATGATCATAATGAGTGAGTTAACCCAGAAGCAGAAAGACTCAAATGGTATATACTCACTTATATCTGCATACTAGCCCAATGGGCATGTCCCACGAAAGCCTTCCCTTACCAGAAAACTGGGACAGAGGGGAGGACATCCTATTGGGACTCTAGATGAGAGAACCATGTGAGAATAGCAATGTAGAAGGATCCAGTGGGTCCTAGAAACCTACAAGTAGAACATTATGATAGGCAGATTTGGGTCAAGGGGTCCTGCTCAAACTAAGGCACTAGCCAAGGACAATACAGGCGGTAAAATTTAAACCCCTACCCAGATCTAGCCCATGGACAGGACAGTCTCCACATTTGAGTGGAGAGAGGGATTTGACTTTCTCATGTACTCTGGTGCCTCACATTTGACTATGTCCCCTGGAGGGGGAGACCTAGTGGCACTCAGAGGAAGGACAGCAGGTCACTGAGAAGAGACTTGATACCCTATGAGCATATACAAGGGTATACAAGCATATACAAGTATATACAACATATACTGTTCCTCTGAGGAACAGTCATAGGGGAGGGGAATAAGGGGAAAATGGGAGGGAGGGGAGAATGGGAGGATACAAGGGATGGGATAACCATAGAGATGTAACAAGAATAAATTAATAAATAATAAAAAAATTTTAAAAAATCACCTTATGAGATAAAAAAAAAAAAAAAAAAAAAAAAGGAACACACTTGGCTCTGGAACTATTGAAACAATGGATTCCAAGAACTTAGAACTTCTCCCATGAGTCCCATGCTGGGAGAAGAGAAAGGCTGAAACAGGGTTTGCTTCTCAGAACAAAATTTCACACAGTTCTGACAACTTCTTACACCACCTTGCAGGAGAGATTGGTGCGGAGACAATGCTGGATTGGTGACAGGCAGGGCCAGAACCTTGGCCAGGACCGCTTGGCTACAGGCAGCTCTTGCCCTCTGTTTAAACCTGAACCTCATGTCAAGGCCCTATTGAGATCTGGATCAATTTGGTCCTCCCCCAAGTGGTCACATTGAATAAACCTCCTTTTTCTGTTTTTGTTTGCTTGTTTGTTGTTTTTAACTATTGTTTCTCTGATAGACTGTGGAGGACAGGTGGCCGAGCCTAGCCTGCCATTGTTGCCAGGGTCCAGGCTGTGCCCATAACAAGTCCAGTAACAGAGGGCTGCTCTAAAAATAGATCCGAAACAGCTACACACTGGGCTGGAGAGGGGACTCAGTGTTGAAGAGCAAATACTTCTCTTACAGAGAACTCAAATTCAGTTCGCAGCACCCATCTTGGGTGACCCCCAATTGCCTGTAACTCCAGCTCCAAGAGATCCAATGCTCTCTCCTGACTCCACAGGCACCTGCATGCCACCCCCTTACACACACACACACACACACACACACACACACACACACACTTAAAAAATAAAAATGCAAGAAAACAGTTACATGTGTGTAAAATGAGGCTGTTTATAGGAAGAGTTTTATAAAGCGTTCTAAAATGTCTTCTTTACAGTGTGGGGAGATGGTCTTCAAGCTGACTGGACAAGCTCAGAGATGGCTTGATCAGCTGGGCGGAGGTGGAGAGATGGCTCAGTGGTCAAGAGCACTTGCTCTTACAGAGGGTTTGGCTTCTGTTCCACCAAGCACCCACCTGTTAGTTCACAGCCATCCATAACTGCAGTCCCAGGAGATCCAAAGCCTTCTTCTTCTGATCTCTACAGGCACCAGGCACACAGGTGGTACAGCTACATACACATAGGCAAAACATTCATGCATAAAAAGTAAATAGAGCTCATTTAAAAACAAACACACACACAAAAAAAAAGGCCCATAAGGTAATAAGATTTGACTCTCTGCCTTCACATTCTTTTCAGTGTTACATACACACACACACACACACACACACACACACACACACACCACCACCACCACCACCACCTATCCCAGGCCTGTCCTATACTTTCTCCCCTGTGCTCACAAACTGTTTTTCCTGACGTGGGAGGGGGCCTCTGGGGCCTGCCAATCTTCCCTTAAAGTTCAGAGGGCAGAACTAACCCTTAGATGCTTAAAAGCCCATTTGCGGCTGCCTGCAGGGCACCGGAAACTGCCCCACACCATGAAGCCATAACTTGCTTGCTTGGCTGGGTTCTGCCCACACTTGCTTAACTGGGGATGCAGCTCAGTCTTGCCCCCTTCCCCCCCACTTCTCTTCAACTCAATGACTTTGCCCTGGGACACAGTCAGACCCTATCCCCTCTGTTCTCTGATTCAGTAGCCTGACACTGCATAGGATGCCAGGTTGGTTCTGGCTAGTTGAATAGGAGGAGAATTCTCATGTATGTCACTCATTGGAGAGTTCCTGGTTAGCCCTTTTTGTAAAAGAAATGACATAAGAGTTAAAGATAGATGGCTCACAGGTTAAGAGCATTAGCTGCTCCTGCAGAGGACACAGACTCAATTCCTAGCATCTACAGGGTGGACCACAACCATCCGCAATTTCAGTTCCAGGGAATCCAAAACCCTTTTTAGGGGGCACCAGGCACACATATAGAACATGGACATATATGTAACAAAACATCTACATGCATGAAAAAATGTTTAAGAAATAAGTGACATGGGGGAGGGCTGTGGCCCGACAGTCCCGTGTCCGTCTGATGAAGAAGGGGCTGTGCTTAAAGGCCAGAGGATAACTGGATCTGTTGTCCTCTTGATGGTGTTGGGGGGTCCCAGCCAGCTCACTCATAAGGCTGCTGGAGAATGGTGTTGCCTGCAGGGAGCTCAGCCAGGGGCTGTCATCAGCACCAACATGTGGCCTCACTATGTGGCCTAGCTTCTCTACAACTGATGTTGAGCCTTGAGTAGGTCCATTGCTTACACAATGCTGATTGCTCAAAAAAAAAAAAAAAAAAAAAAAAAAAGCTGATCTAGCCTTCCAAGATTGTTTTATTAAAAACAAAAAGCTCAACCAAGGTATTAAACAAGTAAAGGCATTTGTTTTGTCCTGCTTTGTGTTTGAGGTTCCCATTCTATGCTCCCAGGCTGGCCTTCATCGTGGCAATCCTCCTGCCTCCTCCACCTTCTCAAGCCCTGTAGTTATGGCTATGTCCTAGTTAGGGTTACTATCGGTGTGATGAAACATCACAACCAGAAGAACTTGAGGAGGACAGGGTTTACTTGGTTTACATATCCAGAGTCACAGTCCACTGAGGGATGACGGACAAGGCAGGACTTCAAACTAGGCAGAAACCTGAGGCAGGAGCCAATCCAGAGAGAGGCCATGGGGGGGGGGGGTGGAAGGTGATTCTTACTGGCTTGCTCCTCGTGGCTTGCTCACCTTGCTTTCTTAAGAACCCAGGCCCATGAACTCAGAGGTGGCACCACCCACAATGGGCTGGGCCCTCCCCCATAGGTCATTAAGAAAATGCCCTAGAAGGTTGCCTACAACCTGATCTTATGGGGGCCTTTCCTCACTTGAGGTTCCCTCCTCTCAGATGGCTTTAGCTTGTGCCAAGATGACATAAAACTGGCCATGAAAAGGTGTGTGCTATGATGTCAGCTCTTAGGATTTGTGCCTACCTTTTCTTGCCATGACCTGATCCCTGCTGACCACGTGGTGAAGTACATCTCTTAGGTATTGGTCTACTGGTTGCCTAAACCTGGTAATGACTGGACCTCAGCCACACAGCCTGTGAGTCAGTCCCCAGGGTGCAAAGTTACTAAGCAAGCAAGAGGGCCGAGTGTGTGTGGCCTTTCCTGTGAAGATGTGAACAAATGTGTATAAGACTCTGACTGCAGACTAAAGAAACAAGCCTTCCTGAAGCAGTGAGTTTATTGGGGTTACTTATAAAAAATGGGTGACTCAATAACAGCTACAGGAGTGAAAACCTCACCCATCATGAGTGAAGATGCACAAAAGCTGCATCTCCAGAGCTTCCTATAGAACTTGTATCCAGATCTACGGAGAAGTCTCCTTTCCCCACCCAACACTGATGATAGTCGTGGAAGTCCTGTAAGTTTCAGAAGCTTCCTGAGCCCTCTGAGTTCTGTTTTTTCCCCCCTGGGCCGTATAATTTCCCTCATCCTTCCTCTCTCTTCCCTCTTCCCTCCTTCATTCCTCCTTCATTCCTCCTTCCTTCTCCCTGGTCCTTCCTTTCTCATTTCTCCTCCCTCTTCCTTCCTCTCTGCTCCCTGATACCTCCTATTTCCTCCTTGCTCCTTGGTCTCTTGTCCCTCCTCCTTTCTCTCTGGCCTCCTTCACTTGGAAAGGAGAATATTTCAGTACATGGGAAAGAACCACACGGCACCTTCGATATACTTGAGCTTTTTACTGGTGGAATCGTTCAACATCTGTTCCTTAAATATCTCAGCTTTGGGTCTGGGCTGCAATTAAGAATTGCCAGAACTGTGACTTTTCTCCTTCAATTCCTTTTGGAAAGGGAGTAAAGTCTACTGAGTCACTTCATTTCAGCCAAAGGTATATTTTGCCTCTTGTCCCCTTGTCCTCCACCCAAGGGCAGAGGGTACCACTCAGAAATGAATGTTCTATCACTCTCCCTGAAGGGGCATGCAAGTATCCCTGAAAGCCATTTACTGACGACACTACTGAAACAGGCCACCCAGGCAAGGACACCCTGGTCTTCCCAGGGAAGCTGAAGACTGACTTTGAAAACAGAAAATGGGCAGTTTGCCCCCATTTGAGTACTGGAGACACATAGCTTTTTCCTTAGGCAGACAAGGTACCTTGTGTTCCAATGCAGAATGCAGGGCTCAACTGATGACAAGCCCCCCAGTCCTATCAGAGGCAAATCCTGTGCCTGTTATTCAGAAGTGTCTGTTCTTTCCTCAGACACCCTCCTCACAGAGTGGGCCCAGAATTCATCGAGGATGCTATATGGATCTCCTAACCTTTTCCTGGTGGTCTGTGAAGAGCCCCACCTCCCCTCACACTTAGTGTGACAGCCAAAATGATAAGGCGCCCTGTTCTTCATCATGGGATATCACATAAGATATGGCTCAGCTCAGAACCGACCCACAAATAAATCTGCCTTCCCATTTCCCAAAATCAATATTTACTGTCCAGGAAGCTTGGGGACCACAGCAGGGAGACCCTGTCCACACCTGTCAGAGGAGATTAATTGTACAGCCATCAAATCAAAGAGAAAAATGACCAGCAGGTTAGCACACGGGAGACACGTGAATGCGGTTGCTGTGGGGACACACAGAGCTCAGAGGCAAACCTCCAAGTCCCAGCTTACATCTTTGACTGCGGCCCTGGGTTCCCGGACTGACAAACCCTCACTAGGCATCAGTGCGGCTGATGAACCTGACCTTTGCCCAACTCTCAGGACTAGGCAGGTGTGAGTTCCAGTGCCTGCTACCTGGGTGACTCGGACACCTGGCCCCACCCCCACTATCTGCTTCCATGGTTGTCAATTGAGAAGAGGAAAATCTACAGGACCAAGTTGACATGAACATCATGTCACAATGCTTGAAGGATCATAAGCACACCCTTGCCTTTGGTAGGGAGTACTCAGCTAAGTACAGCTAAGATTATGATTTGATAGATGGCTACATTCAGCTCCAGATGGGAGCCCACTTTCAAACTCTGTGGCCTATTGCATTAAGGTACAGGCCATGGATAAAGTATCTTTGTGTGTGTGTGTGTGTGTGTGTGTGTGTGTGTGTTTGTGTGTGTGTGTAGGGTAACCTTGGATGTGTATTTCTTCAGGATGCTGTCTCTCATCAAGTAGGCTAGGCTAGCTATTGAGGCTCAAGGTCCTGCCTGTCTTCCACCTGTCTCCAGTGTTTGGAATAAAAGTGTGTACCATTATGCCTATCCGCTTTTCACATGGGTTCTGGGGAAACGAACTCATGCCCTCGTGTTTACAGGCAAACACTTTACCAATTGAGCCCTCTCCCCAGCTCTTCCACTATGGTTTTCTTTTCCTTTCTTTTCAGCCCTTTGTCTCCTCTGTGCCCATCCAGCTGGGCCCTGCACATCTGGCCATTTCAGTGGGTGTGCCTTTCTCTCGAGTACCTCACATGCTCTGGTACAGGATACAGGAGGGAAGCCACGTCCTTTGCCACCTCACCCAGGGGCTGGGGGTCAGACTGATAGGCTGACTTGTCATCACCTGGTCAGGAGCATGTCAGAACTGGGCTTCACAGCCTGCCTTACCCATGGTACCCTCAAACCTGGACTCAGCCTTCTGTTTTCTGAGCTCTGATCCTTGGGTCACAAGCATTATGGATAACATTCAGGACCCAGTGATGCCATTCCGGGAACTAGCAGAAGGCAATATGGGCACTTGGAAATAGGGTGTGCTTCTCATCAAATGAGAGACATAGTCCAAAAGTAGAGAATGGTTTCTAAGGAACAACACAGAAAGTGCAGGCCTGTATATGCATGCATGTGTGCTTACATGAACACATTCCTGCACAAGGATCTGTAGCCAGTGGGTAATAAGGGCTGCTTGTTTTGTTTTGTTTTGTTTGTTTTTCAAGACAGGGTTTTTCTGTGTAGCCTGGGTTACCTGGGAACTCACTGTGTAGACCAGGCTGGCCTCAAACAGAGAGAGAGAGTGAGAGAGAGAGAGAGAGAGAGAGAGAGAGAGAGAGAGAGAGAGAGGGAGAGAGAGAGAGAGAGAGAATATCTTCTTGCTTACCACCACCACCACAGGGCATTGGCCTCTTTTTAAAAAGAAACTTTGTGTAACTTCTTTCATTTTAAAGATTTTAATTGTGTGTGCCTATGCTTGTGGAGATCGAAAAAGAGGATGGGGTCCCCTGGGGCTGGAGATGCAGGCAGTTGTGATGTAGATACTCTGTAAGAGCAGTATGTACTCTTAAACCCTGAGCCATCTCTCCAGCCCCAATAAACAGCTCCCAAACCTAATTCCCTGTGTTCTGCTTTTATCCCTGGTTGAAAGACATAATACTCACTTTCTGTCTTAACCAGTCCATACCTGCCAATTGCAAAGGGTGCTGGTCCTCTCAGACAGCTCGGAAGGTCCATCCATTTTTTCCACACTTCCATCAGCGCTCTCCTAGACTGCTTGATCACCTAGCCCAGGTGTTCTATCTGGTCCTCTAGATCCTCCCATCAGATGTGATCATCCCAAAACACACCTCCTCCGATAGCTTCCCTCTGCTTTCTGATTTTCACCAGTGAAATGACACTTCATGCCTTGCCTTTTAATTTATTTATTATTTTCATATATTCTGCTTGCATGTATGCCTGCACAGCAGAAGGCAGCACCAGATCTCATTATAGATGGTTGTAAGTGACCATGTGGTTGCTGAGAATTGAACTCAGAACCTTTGGAAGAGCAGCCAGTGCTCTTAAACCTCTGAGCCATCTCTCCAGCCCTCATGCCTTATAAAATAATGGCAAAGGAGCCAAATGTATGAAGAGTCAGAGTGCCGTACGACCTGCCCTCCTGTCACTGTGCTGGCCTGTCTCTTCTCTCACCATGGTCTTTCCTGCCTTTCCTGACATTGCACTCTCCACCCTTTCCCACATGGCCTGGACCCCCACACTTCCTCTGACCACAGGACCTTGACACAGTTCCCCTTACTGGAACCCTCTTTCCTCACCGAACCTTACACATCCTTAACTATCCTTCCTCTTTTATACCACCCTTTGATTGTCACTTCCTCCATCCAGCAACCACCCTCCAGACTAGGTTGCCCACATACCCCGAAGAGCACACAATCTGCTCCAGATTCGATGTCGGGGCACATGACATTTGATCCCTTAGCTGATATATGGGACCACTGGGGCCCTATAGTGCAAGGGGCGGAGTTAATCATCCCCCCTCAATCTCTAAATGGCATGCCGCTGAGAACTCATCAGTGCCATGAGCAGCTAGCTGGTCAGTGAACGGTCTCCCACGTCAGTCACAGACAGCTCCTCCGCTCAGGCTCTGTGAGGCCCAGTCCCGGAGTCTTTCATGCAGCACAGCACACATGTTTCACCCTCATCTACATCTGGAGTTCAAATACTGCCCTCTTCACCCACTCCCCACCCTCAGCACAAGGCATCAGTCACCATTTCCTTCATGGACCACAGCAGTAGCCTAATAGCCGTCTGCCATCTTGTCTTAATACGGTAGTTGGGGCGGCACATTTTTTGCATCAGTAAGGTCATGTCTCTCTCCCTCTTTAAGCCCTCCTTGCTACCCCAGCCCTGGTCCCACCTCCTCCTGTACTCCTGCTGTGGTGGCCAGTCTTAATTGCCTACTTGGTACAGTCTAGAATCGCCTGGGAGGGGAGTCCCAGTGAGGAGTTAGCTGGATTAGGTTGGCCTGTTGGCATGCCCGTGCAGGATTCTCGGAGTGGGAAGACCCTGAAAGTGTGCAGGAAGCATTGGAAGGGCTGAATGAAAAGGAGAGAGTGAGCCGTGCAGTAGAAGGCACGCATCAATCCACTGCTCCCTTCTCGGAACTGTGGGTATCACTAGCTCCTACTACCGCACTGATAGACTGTAATCTGGGGGTGTAAACTCAATAAACCCTTCCTCCCTTGAGCTGCTTTGATCAGAGTATTTTATTACAATGACCAGAAATAAAGCTGACTCTGTGCTGCATGTGTTTCATGCCTTGTTCTAGAACGTTCCTTCCCCGGGAGCTGCTCACAGCCTCCATTCGTAGCACAGTCGCCTGGCTGGAAAACCACCCCTACACCAAGTCTTCATTCCCTTTCCCATTTGATTTTGTTGCTCTTGGTATATGTCCCTTCCGAATGAGCCACGGAGCTAATTAGTTCCTTGTTTATTGACTGTCTACTTGTAGTAGGCAAGCTGCGTGAGGATGGATGGGGAGTGGTTCCCGCTTCCTGCTTCAGGTCATGCATGCCCCTGATCCTCGGCTGGTACCCTACACCTCAGCTAATACCACAGCTCAGCTAATCTTGCAGATCCAATAGCTGCTGGGAGCTGTGCCTTCCAGGTGACTCTCAGTGGCTCCAGGCCCACCCTTTAGAAGGAGCCCAGCTAACTACCACAGCTAAGACAGGTCCAAGAGCCAATCAATCACATCAAAGCCAGCTCCCTTCTTTTCCATGGGATGCTCCGTTCTATGACCAAAGACAGGATTTTAATCTGTCTCCATGATACAAGCCTGGCTCCCATTTGGGTGACAAATGTGTGTCAGGTGGAGGTCTGCAAAGGTACCTGGGTCAAAGACACAGGAAGGAACAGGGCAGTAGGCAGAGGTAGGCAGGGAAGACAGACAGGGGTGGGTGGAGGAGGGGAGGCTGAGGCATAGGGAAGACATACCCCTGGGGGCACAGCTCTGGCTGCCCAAGCCTAGACAAGCCAGTAGAGGGACTAAGTGCTCAACGGACAAAGCTGAGAAAACATAGATGGAGGAAAGCACACAGGGAGGGGCAGGAGCTGTATCTATGGCACTGACAGCAAATGGAGAGGCCAGGTCCACATGCCCCTCCCCCTGCCAGTTGAAATCTTTCAGAGTGGCTAGAAGTCGGAGGGAGAGGTTGGGGGATGGGGGAAGGTTGGGGGCATGTCAGCAGGTCCATCCTCTGCTCAAAAGTGGCAAGTCTGGCCCAAGTCAGAGCCCCAGCACCACCCACACCCACAAAGCACCCCTGCTTGGCCCTCACTTCTGAGAAAGTTGGGTCAAGACAGTTGACCAGGTGGCTCAAAAAGGCAAGAGACAGCACATATTGGGAGTATGGGTGTTCAGTCTTTCTCCAGCCCTCATGTGGGGCACACTTGGATACTCTGTTGCCTGGAATACCTGACTTTGCACCCTGGATCCATCCATTTCTCCCCACCCCATGACATCAGAACACCTCAACTTCTCAGCGAAGTTAGAGAAGAAATGCAAAGCCATTTCCACAGACACTTTGGCTTATGCTGGCCTTGGCTCACAGTGGAAACAGGACCACCAGAGCACGGGCAACAGGAAGAAGGCTAGGGTGTGTTACCGGGCAAGCAAGGCCAGGTGCAGCACTTCACCCATGAAATTGCTTCCTGCTTCCTTCCCAGAGCTGTGGAAAAACCACTCCTTCCTGTTAGAGTATAGAATATACTATAGATTATAAGAGGCTGTGGGTGTGTTAGGCAGGCCCACATCATAGATTAACCACCAAAAGAAAAAGAGAAAAAGAAAAAACAAAACATCAACCCCTTTTTCCTTTTTGATTAATACAAGGGCAGAACGGACCCCAGATTCCTGTCACCTGGCAGCACAGAGAAGGAAGAGCTCTGGGAAGAGAGGTGGGAGTCTCCCTACTGGGGCCCTATTGGGCTGATGGGTCCCAGGGTGCCTGTGGGTACAGGCTGAATGGCTGAGGGAAAATCACGTTTGCATGCCAAGATAACTTGCCTTCTTATAGAATGGGAGGCAATGGTGCCTGGTTGTTTTGTTGTTTTTGTTTGTTTGTTTGAGACAGGTTCTCATGTTGCACAGGCTGACCTCAAAACTCACTATGTAGACAAAAATAACCTTGGGTTTCTAACCCTCCTGCCTCCACCTCCCATGTGTTGGGATTACAGGTATGCAGGATCATGGCGGGTTGATGCCATGCTGAGGGTGGTGAAGCCCAGGCTTCACGGATGCTAGGCATGTACTCTACTGACCCAGCTACAGCCCTCCTCCTATCTGGATGTTTCACCTCGAGTCTGGATTTGTTTCTCTTTGTTAAAATCCTGAAGCCGTGATGAGCAGCTTTGCCCATTCTTGCATGGCTGCCATCACCTGCCAGCAGGCTCCTCATGTTGCCCTCCCCCACTTCTGCCAAGGGAATCCTCACTTGATGCCTACACAGCTCACAGGCTGGGTCAGACTTCAAGAAGAGCCAGGAGAGTGCCTTGCTCCAGATGTTAACTGTTAGCGCCTATGGGCTGTGTGAGCTGGGCTAGGTGATTTGGTCTCAGCTTCTTCATCTCCAAAACGAGAACCATGGTTTGGGCATGCCACAAGGAGTGACGAACTCATGCATTCAGATCTGGGAAGGTACATATATGTGCAAGTGGCCATTGCCTGCACTGTCATCAACAATTCTCCTTCTCCTTAGCCTCTACCATTTAAGTCCCTCCCCTGCCCCCAAATCTGGTGCTCCCTGACTTAGCACTCAAAGACATGAGCTCAACAGCAGCTGCTGCTCTTTCACAGATAAAGACAGAGAACACTACATTGAGTATGTAAATGTGTACATGTGCATTCTCACACACACACACACACACACATATATATATATACATAGACATATGTGCAAACACAGGTGCATAAGTACACACATGCACATGCATGGACACACATCTCTGTATACATGCACAGGTATACACACATACACACAAATATGCATGCATAAATGCATTCATGCCTATAAGCCAAAACAGACATTGGGACTAATTGCCAGAAACTGGTGTTTCCACCACCCAGAAAACAAAATGGGATTTAAAGCACAGGCAACTATGTTCTGCAGCACACAGGGAAGATGTGGTCCCCTTGCCTTGGAACCTCTGTGTCATATATGCTATGCTGTGCCATCTGACCTGGCCCATGCAGTTAGTGGCAGAGGCAGGATCCTGCAAGAATGCTGAAGGGAAGGGCCTGTTTTCTCTTCATCAGAGAGGGCACATATGAAAAGGAGAAAGCTACTCCCAGGGGATAAAGTTGTCTGAGAGGAGAGAATCAACTGAGAAAATGTTCCCACCAGATTTGCCTGTGGGCATTTTCTTGCTTAATGATTGAGGTGAGAAGGTCCAGCTTACTATGCTTCCCTTGAGCTAGTTGGTAGCCGTGGGGTACAAGAAGGAAGCCGACCGAGCAAGCCAGTAAGCAGCATCCATCCATGACCTCTGCATCAGTTCCTGCCTCCAGGTCCTTGTCCGGAGTTCCTGCCTTGACTTTCTCCCACGATGGACTGTGCTGTAGAGCTATAGACTGAAACAAGCATTTGCTCCCATAAGTTGCTTTTGGTCATGGTTTTATCATAGCAATAGAAACATAATTGAGGCAAGGGTCTTAGGTCCTTAAAAACAATCCTAGCAATAGCAGGAAGTAGTGTTTTATATATACATTTTATATATATTATATATTAATTATATATATATTACATGCACATACCACACTGCCTATTCAAAACCCACTTATACCCACTTCCTACATGCACAGAATAGCTCTTGTGTGGAGTTTGCCTTTGAGAAAGTTTCACTGTGAAGGCATATATTCAGAGTAATTCTCCTGCCTCAGTCTCCCAAGTTGGGACTCTAGTCATGTACCATCACACCCAGATCATGTGACAGTGATAATTTTTGGTGCATATATGCACAGAGCTGTGTGTGCATAGGCATGTGTTCAGAACCACTAAGTGCTAGGCCACAGTGGAGCTGCAGCCACAACCACACTCTGGAATGCCTGCGGCTTGGACGTGGCTGTGCCTGAAAGCCCAGTCCAAATGCTGCCCACAGCCAACTATGATTGAATTACTCAACTGAAGACAAGATTGTGTAAATGTGTGAGCGCCCCCCCACCCGTGTGTGTGTGTGTGTGTGTGTGTGTGTGTGTGTGTATGTACAGATGACACATATCTATATATGTGCATAGGTATCACAAACACATGCATATGGAGGCCAGAGGGAAACTTCAGGCATGGCAGCACTCATCTTCCTTTTGCTTTGATCTTTTTTTTTCTTTTTTAAGACAAGGTCTCTCACTGGCCTGGAGTGCACCATGGAGAAGTAGGCTAAACTCACTGGGCCAAGGAACTCCAGGGATCCTCCTGCCTCCACGTTTCCAGAGCTGGGATTACAAGTGCATACCGCTGCACCCAGCTTTCCTTATGTAGGTTCTGAGGATCAGACTTGCAAGGCCATCACTCACGTAGTAATCTCCCCAGCACCTATGGTTTCTTTACTGCACTCTGGAAATAAGGGCAGAGAGTGCGAATCTTAAGCACCCCCAAGGGCAGAGGCCAGTGCCAGGCCGAGCAGGATTGCAGAACAGGGTGACCTAGCCCAGGACACCAGCAAATTAGGATGACAAACCAACGAGGTGTGGCCGGACATAGAGGCACACACCTTTAACCCCAGCACTTGGAAGGGTAAAGCAGGCAGATCTCTGAGTTCGAGGCCAGCCTGCTCTATATTAGAGACTTCCAGGCCAGCCAGGGCTACATAGAGAGACCCTATCTTTAAAAGAATAAATAAATAAATAAAAATAAAAATCCAGTGAGGTGAAACCCTACTCAGGGCAGGGCACAAGCTTGTTCTTTGCCCTCCCCATGCCTGACAGTGCAGTCACTACAAATTTTTAGCTTCCTATGGTGAGCATTTTCTGGGGATGGGACTTGCACTTCAATGATAATTTAGACACCTTATAATTAGTGTTTGCTAGTTTGCATTTTAATCCTTGTTCGCTGCAGTTACCCTTGCCAGAGGAAGGGAGCGCGCAGTCCCACATGCCTCTGAACCAGTGTAACCTAGGCCTCAAAGGCACAGGCTACAGAGACACAGATGATTGCTCGGCGCCCTCTCATCTCAGCCCTCTCTGTGCATTCGGATTTCACATTTCCTTTCAAAGTGGAGATGCAAGTTAGTCTCCGCGCTAACAAAACGCTTTCTTCATCCTACACCGAATCCCTCAGCAAATCCTCAAATATCTTTGCAAATCTCAAAGATATTAAGGCGTTTAACTTTTTTTCCCCCATTTAGACCTTTGAAAGATGCTGTGACTGGAATAATTTCAGTTAAAACCCCTATCGTCGACTGCATAGAAAATTAAGGAAACTGCCTGTCAGCCCAGTAGCTGGGCTGATAACTAATTACTTATAGATTTTTCAGTCAAATTTGAGAAAGATAAATATTTAAATAAAATGAATAATCATTTAGAAAGAGTGCTAAGTGTTTTGTAATTATTGTTGGGGTGGGGACTGGAATCACTGCTCCCATAGTGCATCCCATCATCTGTAACGGGCTTGGCAGGAGCCTCGGAGGCAGGGGACGCAGGGAGCCAGATGGTTTGACTTGTAGATTTGTGAGTGTG
>CAJRSG010021289.1:0-21776 GCA_907169655.1 Acomys percivali | reverse complement strand
CATACTCCCTATATTTTTATTACATAATTATTTGGAAAATAAAATTAGAAAGACTTTCATGCTATTTTAATCTGATGCCATTGATTAGTTTGCTAAAGAATTCGTGTAAAAACTAAATAAAGAAATAATGTTTTAAAATGTAAGGATTTAATCCAGGATAATAGTACTAATATCTATGCTAAGACAAGCCTGTTGCATAGTATATTATGGTAGAATAATGGAAAGTTTAAGATATATTCTATATGAAGTTTATTTTGTTGGTAGTCTTTCTGCTTTTCATGGATTACACATTTTAGATACTTTTAAATCTGAAGCTAATCCCTTATTTGTCATGATTATTAATAAATATATTACACCTCTGTTCTATTAATTCTGCATTGCTGTTATTAATATTCACTACATGCTGTGATGTCGTTGTTCATATCATTAATTCCACACTTCATAATACCAACAAAAATATCTCACAAAAAAAAAACCAAATTTGATCCCTGTCGCAAAATTTCAAGACAATCATTAGGAAGAGAATATCTGAGGAGCAGAGGAAACACGGAGTATAGTGAGACCTGAGGGTATGTGTTTTGTGGGAAAAGGCATTGCCATTTGGATCCATTGTGGGAAGATGGGATTAAGGCTTTAAGAGGACAAATCTTTCTCTGGTCAATATGTTTATGGTAATAGAGTATGTGAAATATTTTCCATCGTCACATTATCCTTTATGGGAGTCTGGTCTTAAATATTGCTCCCATAAAGAATCTATAGCTACCAAGATGAGGCAAATATGCCTCCTCCCTAGTTATACATGATATCCATGCCTCTTAACAATGCTAAGTGTGATTCTATGTAATTGGGACACAATGGATGTTTACTCTGGGGACTCTATTGATAAAATGCAAACGAAAAATTACCTCTAAAACGTTATCTTAATGTCTATACAAAAAACTACTGAAATATTATGGTATAGGTCATTTAAGTATGTGTAGTATTTTATGAATGGATTCATTAATGGGTGATTCATCAATATTATAAACTAACAAGCTGTATTTACTTTAAATGATCCAATTAACTAAATTTTGTAAGGTTTATATTTAATTTCAATCATATCAAGGTATAAATGTGATTAAAACAGATGAATTAATAATCCTATGTGTGTACAAATAGTTCATATTCTGTAAGATAATTCAAACACAAATGACCTAAGTTCATATGAGATATTTGTTCCACCCAAGTACAGATAAAAATTGTTCCTAAAACATAGTCATAGATGATTAAATGTTGATTTGTAAGCCATAATCAATGCCTCAGAAGGTAGCCTGACTCTGGAACTACCTCCCACGATATGTTAGTTGATGAAACAAGCTGAGGCTATAGGTAAACTGTTTAATGTTTCATGCAGGATTTCTTTGCATCTGAGAATCTTAACATTAGTTTGAGAAGCTCAAGTTCTCAGATGGAGCTTCAGCTGGATGGATTTTCCACTAGGTACCAATTTTCAACAAAGTTTTAAGCCTTTGATTAGAGTAGGCATTTGTTGGTGAAGCAGGTGTCTTAATGGACTCTGGAAGCTGTTCTACTTCATATGTCTGTCTCCTACATTATGTGAGATCATGAGCATCTGTATCAGGAAAGAAGACTGATTGAATTGTGGGTCACTCTTGATCTTGAGTTAGAGATGTCGGCAGGAGTTCTTTCAACAATTTTCATGTTAGGATTTTACAGCTGCATAGTGACAGGACTGAGGAACTGCCTCTTTTTATAATCTGTGGATTTGGCCTCTCTTCTTGCTAAATATGTAGTTCTATTCATCTTTATACATGTACAGTCCCTGAGCATTGATATGCTTCCAATTAAACAAGAGTTGTATCCCAGGACCATGGAAATGAGAATCCTATACAAACTTCAACCATCAGACCTTTGCTCACTCTGTAGGTTTTAGAACATCCTCTGGTTAAAATTGACAAAGGTAGTGAATTACAACTTTGTAGGCTTATTCTAGGCAGCTAACTTGTGTTGTTGGCACAACTCAGGGCCAGAGGTATACCTTGTTTAAGACCAACTAAATTTTCCGTGGAAAACACTACCCTGACACAAAATTATCTTGTTGATGCACACAGTGTGCTTCTATGGTTTTATTATAAGGGATGATTATACTAGCACAAGATCTGGATTCCTTCTGGCTTTGAATGCTATAGGGATTTCAGGACTAGTGACTATGATATGGATGTGCAAGTCTTTATGGAGTAGTTAAATTTTGGCCAAGTGTACACTGAAAACAATATTACAGTACCAGTGGTTCTCATGCTAAATATGAGTGTGAAAAAGTAGGGGACCAGAAGTCTGCATATGAAAAGTAGGAAAATGAGGGAAACTGCCTATGGTCCCATTCATTTCCTCCTATGTAACAGACCTTATTTTCATGAAGCCCAATTCAATGGTGCAATATGCTTCTAATGTTATATGAATGAAGCATTAATTTTCACTATGTATTTTCAGTGAGATTTGTGGTCGTGCTGGTCCCACTACACCTGTGTTTCATTGAATTAAAGTGTGAATTTTGTACAACTCTCAATCCCAAGTAATTCCACAGTGTCAAGTTGAGAGAAGTTTCTCTGGTCATAACTGCTTAAGATAGTAACTTCTCATATGGAATCTTGTGGAAGGCAGCTGAGAGGGGATTTTAATAAGAATAGAGCCCAGTGAGGAGATATTTTTTTAAAAGTACATTTGACTTACTCTTTCAACTCTGGCTATTTTATGATGAAGAAATGGCCATTTTTCCACAGTACAAATGCTCAGTACTACATATTTTTTGTTTTCATTTCATCACTAATTCTCTTTTTTATTCTTCTTGGGAGTTGTAGATGGATGATAAGATTTGAACCAACAACATATATTCTGTGTCTGCTCAGTAGAAAATTTCTGCAAATTATTGGCACTTACCGCCAAGACAGAAGTCACATTGTGTGAAATAACTCCTAAAATGGCAATACATAACAAATTAGACCCAATAGTTTATAGGGTTGAAAAACAGAAGAATATAGTCCTTTCACACTTCTGGCTGCAGTTATTAAAAGTCATATCTGAAATCACCTATGACAGTGAACTTTTATTTGACAAGTATTCTATGTAAGTCATATAAATGAGCTAAATTACAGTAATGAGTAAAAGAAATTGAACATATCATGGAAAATGTATAATTTCCTAATTAAAAATAACATTGAAGCCCTACAAGCAAGTAAAAACAGAAATTTACGAAATCTAATGTGTTCATATTCTCAGACACTCATATTTTCTTATGAGTTAAACAGGAATATAAGTGAGCACCATCGATACCATTAACGTCAATACCTGGGCCAGCATATGGATGGTTCATCTCAGGGCTTTCAAGAAGCATAAATGCAACGGGCTGCAGCAGGTAAGAGAGCTGCTGTCTTTTTCTAGATTCTTTCTGCCTCTACAGACTCAGAGCATTGCACTACCTGGAGAGAGTTTGTAATAATGACACATTTAAGCAGTTCCTCTCTTTGCATGATTGTGAATCATCAGTGTTGACCATTCCTTATCCTTTTAGTCTGATATTTTTGAAGACATACATCAAGAAATCAGTGTTGGAATATGATGTGACATTACTATATCATACATGCAACTCATCCTGTGTGAATATTGATATGATAAAATTGTAGAAGTTATATACAGATATATCAAAATAGATTAAGGTCAACAATGCTATTTTATCTTTATGTCTTTTCTAATGGAATAGAGAAAAAACTGTGATAGCTACATCCTCCGTGCCTCTGTTCCTACTATGAGCATATATTACTACATGACTATTTAATATCATTAAAATCATAGTAATAAATACAATGATATATTAATTAACTGGACTAGGTGAAAAATAAATATTCATTATTTTATCATATAACAGCTGGACAACTTTCCTACATTTTATTCTAATTTAAAATTATTCTCTAGACATACTTTCAGATTTTTTAAAGTGGGATGTAATCAGATATGCTAACGATTTCTTGTTATTCTCTTCAAATAGATGACTAAATCTTGATGATTTTCCTTCATGTTCAGATCTAGCTTCATGACTCTCAATTACAAAATAGGTTCCATGGGCAAACCTGCTTGCTATCAAACTGCTTCAACACTCTGAAGATAATTATGATCCACTCAGTTAAGACCAATGATAAACTAGAATAACTTCTCACTATTAAATCAGATCAAAAAGTCCAGAGTTGGAAAATATGAAGAAAAATGGAACCTATGAGTTGTACTATAGGAAGTTTTTTCTGTTATAATCATCTTTCTCTGAAATACAAGGTTTGAACTTCAAACAAGTATGGGTTAATATTATTATTTTAGTAGATTATTGTTTTATAGATGTGACCATTTGTAGCCTATCATAGATTTTAAATCACTATTGTGAGGTGGTTTGCTAAATTATAATTATGCACAGAAACAATTCTAAAGAAAGATTACCAAGACCAGGACGTCCACCTACAATAGTGTTGACGATATTTTATTTCAACCACAGCACATGGTAGATGCATTCAAAGGTTGTTTTTAGAACCAAAGATTCATGATGTCATAGACCAATAAGAAAGTAGTGAAGTTCACTTCAAACAAGCAGTACCAACAGGTAATTAGAGTTCAATTGTATGATTACACTCTCATAAATTTGAATCCAAATATTCTCTTGGCAACAAAAGCAGAGATTGGAGATTATATTGCCTGCCTTTAGATCCCTATCACGTAACACGGCCGCCTTATCTACCCTTAGGAGAAGATGAGCCAATTATGATGCAACTTGCTATGTCATGGTTGGTGATGTCCATGTGAGGCCTCCCCTTTTCTGAGAAGAAGGGCAGGATGGTTAGTAAGGTACAGGAGATGAGATGAGAGGGAAGGACATGGAGAATTGGGAGGACAAGTGATATCCAGATGTAATATAGACAAATAATAATTAACCAAAGATGCAACGCAAAAATAGAATGGAGATGATGAAGAATCCTCCAAATGTGTAAATATATTACATGCCCAAATCATTTAACATTTTTTGATTTTGTAAGATAATGGATTGCCTAAAATTCAGATTCAATACTTCTTTTATATTAGCATTTCTGAAACATTTGCATGAGATGTTTTAAATCATCGGTATAGATGATCATCCTAAATAATTCAGTGTAGTTTGTAAATTGTAGAGATTTATTAATTACATGCTCATACGTTGGTTTTAAGTGTGAGAATCTCTTTCAAGGTTGTCACATATAATGGTTTACACCATACTTCATGTTTGGGGTATGAAAATATGCATTTTATAATCACTTGTACTTTGTCTTCTTATTGTTCTCCAATCAATATAAAATGGGCAGGATTTCTCATTTAGCAGAACTTGTATCATTAGTGCAAGGTATTAGAGCCAACTTTTTTTGTAGCAAGACCTTAATTCTCTAAAAGGGTAAACAAAACATAACTCGTTTTTTTATTGTACACTGATTTTCTCTGGCTTTTACAGGAATGTACTAGTACACTAATATCTTCTGGTGTTTACGTTTTGGTAAATTAGTGGCAAAAATGCAGAAATATATATATGCATACATGCACATACATATATACACACATAAACATGCATATATATACACTTGCATGTGCAGTACACACACATATACATATATGTATATATGTATATGTGTGTGTATATATGTATACACACATATGTATACACACACATATATATACAAGTAAATGTGCATATGCATATCCTGGTTATTTTTGGTAATATTTACGTTAAATTCCACCCATAAAATTTCTCAACTTCTGGTTAACATTATTTTAAAAATAACTGCTTTGCCATTCAATAATTTATTAAAAAGACATCTACATTGTCATTCAAAGAAAAGTTAAATCTTAGAATGGATCAAGAGTAATCTAAATTATTTTATTCCATGAGTGTTTATATTTACATTTGCCAGTTGAGAACAAAAAATATTCTGTTAGACTCCATCATTGTCAAAACTAAAATTTGAATTTTCAAAATGTGTGAGTACTGATCTGTAATTTACATTTCTTAGGGGAAGTCAGCCTTTTATCTCCCAGGGTCATGGAAAACCTAAGTTTCTTTGTTTATTTCCATATTAAAATTGTTATGCTATTTTATCATTTAGTGTTACAGTTATACTAAGATATCATTTCCTATACTGCATATGTATGTTTTAAAGATAATCCTTCCTAATTGCATTATGCCTATCAGTAATCAAAACATTATTAGCAGTAGACTCAGGAATCAGCACATAAAACTTGAGTTCCCTTCATATATAAAACTCACATGAATTTCAAACCTCCATCTACTCATCACATCATCCATAAGGATTCTGGTAAAAAACACAACTAAAACATCTTGAAAAAATGCTGGCATGTTTCACTTTTAACATCAAGGCCTAAGAAAAGGTAAAATAAACAAAATAATAAACTAGATAAAAACATTTCTATAGCTATATAAGTGACTACATAATACACATGATTACAACCTGGCATGGTTTGTAAGCCATGAAGAATATCATGCTGTTTGAAAGAAAACATCATTACCATAAAATTAAAAAGAACAGAATTCAGAAGGAAAAAACTGCATTAAAACATATCAAGTCAAATAACTGGAACAGTGGAAAATGTCTCAAAAGCATACTATATCAAACATATATGATGTCCTTTAAACCCAAAGGTCTACTTTTTAGAATACATCTCGATCTGGAAAGATGGGTAAGTGGTTAAGAGCACTGACTGCCACTCTTCCAGAGGGCCTGAGTTCAATTCTCAGCAACCATTTGGGGGCTCACAATCATCTATATTGGGATCTGATGCCCTCTTCTGGACTGCAGGTGTACAGGAAGATAGAACACACATATACATAAAATAAATAAATTGTAAAAAAAAAATTGTCTCTACTTCACATGAACCGCAAAATAAGGAAAAGCTCTTATGAACTGAACGTGATCATTACTAAATATCATTTAGTTTTCGTTCATGCTACAAGAGTCTACATTATGCGCTGTATCTAAGTATGTGACATCTTCTGAATTAAGATCAGCCTACAGTGTCTGGAGAATTAGCTCATCGGTTAGAAAATCAATGTATTATTTTGCCAAGGCGCAAGTTCAAATCCCAATCACCCCAGTGATTTACCAACCTGTCATAACATGCATAAACCTTTATACAGACATACATGCATACATGTAATTCAAATAAAAATAAGGCCAGGCATGGTGGTGCACACCTCTAATCTCAGCACTATGGGAGGTTGAGATAGGGAGATTTATGTGAGTTCAAGGCCATCCTGGTCTACAAGTGGGTCCAGGACAGCCAAGGCTACAATGAAAAAGACTGTCGCTAAAAACCAAAACATATAGAAAAATGAATGAATTTTTTTTAAAAAGTCATATGTATTAACACAGAGTCATTAAAAGACACCAAGAATATACTCATTTGAAAGTCTTGATAAAGGACAATTGTATGTAGCACTGGTGGCACATGCCTTTAATGCCAGCACTTGGGAAGCAGAGCTGGAGGCCATCCTGGCCTAGCAGGTATGTTTTAGGACAACCAGGGCTACAGAGAAATCTTTTCTCATAGAAGAAGAAGAAAAAAGAATTGTTATACATAATATTGGAGAAAGTGTTTTTTAAAAATTATCCATTCTAGAATTTGGGTAGTAACAAGCATAGTTAAAGGCCTTACAACCTGAGTTTCTTTCCTTGATTCATATAAAAATAATATGTAAACCACGTGCTGGGGGAAATAGTAAGATCCCTGGAACTCCCTTGATATCATACTTACACTACTTATCAAGTTATCTAGCCTCATATGTAAAAATAAAATGAAAAATATTGATTACACCTATACACACACCACACATGGTGTTCACACATATATACAAGACACACACACCAAAATAATTCATTCTGCACTAACGCTATACTTCTGGACAGAAGTAAAATCCACACTTTTTTATTTCTTATCTGTAGTTGCTCCAAAACAAAAGGCTCCATATTTCAAAACATATCTGTTCCTTTTGAAAAAGTAAAAAGAACTCCTTTTCTGCATTAAAAAGGCAACTATGAAAGCTTAACTTACTAAAAACACATATGTAGTATATTCATCAAAGAAATTCAGTGGCTTCCACCATCACAAATCCATGATTGGCTGGCATTCTAATTAATGTAATGGTATGTTTGGTAATTTGTGCTAAAATAATTTACAACAAACTATTTCTCCATGCTTTAAACCTAAACATAAGCAAATATAAAATTATATACCTATCCAAAAAGCACTTTTAAATTTTAATATAATTTAATATATATTTAATATATATATCACAATTTAACACTTATATGAATTAAACCTTAAAAGTATCTTATGTTATAGAAAATGCTTTCTAACACAGTCCCCTACTTAGAAATATGTAGAATAACCTAAACTTAAAGCATTCATATTGTTTTCAGTTTTCTTTTAAGCCATGTTTATAATTTTTCATATGTTTAAATTTTTGTGTGTTTTGTTTCTCTTTTCTCTCTCTCTCTTTTTAGGAACAGGGTTTCTCTGTGTAACAGCATTGGCTGTCCTGGACTCTCTTTGTAGACCAGCCTGGCCTCAAACTCACAAAGATCCGCCTTCCTCTGCCTCCCTAGTGCTGGGATTAAAGATGTGAACCCTACTCAATTATGTTTTTCAACAGTGTTTCTATGTGTAGCCTGGGATGTCCTGGACTCACTTTGTAGATAAGGCTTGTCAGCCTTTACATCCTGAGTGCTGGGACTATGTGGCGTGTGATACACCACTCAGCTTAAAATTCATTTTTTAAATCTACTCTATATTCCTTCCCTCTCTCCATTTCCTACTGGCAGTTTGAAAGCCCATAGGTCAATATTTAAATGGCCCTTCTTAGCTCAACATGAGAGCTAAGATAATGTGCAAATGAGTATATAGCAAAAGTATTTACATGGCAATTCATAGCATCAAAATTACAATTATAAAGTAGAAACAAGAATAAGTTTATGGTTGGGGGAGTCACCACAAAGTAAGAAAATCTATTAAAGAGCTATAGCTCTTTAATAGGAAAGTGGAGAACTACTTTTACAGAGTTTGCTATAGTCTCAGGGTCACCAACAACTATGAACAATAGCTTGAATTTCACCCTGTGGTCACTAACACAGAACATAAAAATTTAGATTCAATCAAATAGCTTTCATCCTGCAGCATTTATAATTGTAAAAAGGGTGTGAGACATACTTGGGTTACAAACTGTGGCTAAGGTTCACATCAATTTCTGAGTATATATGCTATGAATAAAGCTAACCTCTGCTAATAAGTGCAGTGTGACAACATGCCAAGGGCCTATTATGTAAATACTAATTCTCCTGGATGGAGAACTAAGAAATGCTACTGCTGTCACGTGATCAAACACCTGGCTTTTAAAGATTCAGGTATTTTTAAGGATTCTCTAAAATTTTGCTGAACCCTTGCTTTTGGCAAGTGGATGCCCCTGTATATAGATTTTGCCTTACTGGAAAGTTTATTGATATTCATTGCAACTTAAATTACAAATATTGGCCGGGTGTGCTAATGCACGCCTTTAAGCCCAGCACTGGAGAGGCAGAGGCCTGCAGGTTTGAGGCCCGCCTGGTCTACAAGTTGGGTCAAGGACACCCAAGGCTACACAGAGGAACCTTGTTTCAAAAAACAAAAAAATAAAGAAAGAATGAATGAATTTAACTTTGTAATAAAAAAATAATCAAAGCAATCAAAAACAGTATTTACAAATGTAAAAGAGCATATACTATAAAAAAAAGCTCAACACATATGAAACTCACCTTTTTTACTAAGTCCAACAGAAGAGTCTAAAACACTTCTGATTCCCACTTTGGGAAAACAGGAACCACCTTTTGGAACCTAATAATTATTATAAAATAAAATTATTGCTTAGAACACTATTCAAAGTGTAAAATATTACTTTTCTAGGAAAAAGTAAAACAGACAAATTCCCTATATTATTTCAATAGTTTTAAGAGAAAATGTAACCCAGTGATCTCTTTTTGTGGCACTAGGAGTACACACTAGGGGACCTGGAGAGATGGCTCAGAAGGTAAGAGCACTGGCTTCTCTTCCAATGTTCCCTGGGTTCAGACCCTGGGGAAGCCGAGGTTTGTTCCATGAACTGGTTTGCCACTCAGGGGGCTGAGATTTGAACTGAGGTCCCCACCCTCCTCTTCAGGAAGGGAACTGTTCATGTCTGTGTCCTCACACACCCTCCCGAGCTGGGTCCAATCCCCTGGCTTGAGGAAGTGCAGGGAGGCAGGCACGCTGCCTTCAGAGGAAATAAGGCCCAGGAGTCTACATCTCTCCTTGCAGTGGTGCCCCTATGCCTCCTCCAGCAGGAAGAATGCAGTCCCAGATTTTGAAGAGGACAAGAGAGCTGAGTGTGCTCCATCAAAGAAAAAACAGCCAGGAGACCAAGCACTAGGCTCTAATTCACACACAGAGTCCTATATATCTAGTCTAACAACAAGCACCAGAGCTAAGATGACCAAAGAAAAGCTTATGGGAAAGAGGAAAAGCCTTGGGGTGCTGAGGGATGCAGAGGAGGAAGAGATAAGGAGCCCCCTCTCATTCTCATTCAGGACCCTGGGTTGTAAAAGGGACAGCCCCAGGAGCTCTCTGGGATGCTTGTCTCTGGGTATTTTGATGTGACCCTATGGAGCCAGAGTAACTACACCTTTTCTGCAAAATTTGACTTTATGGGGTTTCCCACCCAAGATACAAGGGCAGTTGTTTCCTTTTATCCTAATGCAGATGAAACTGACTTTTCTGGAAAGAAAAAAAAAAAGACTTCTGCCCAGAAAAATCCCAGAATTCAATTCCAAACAACCACATGGTGGCTCACAACCATCTATAATGAAACCTGGTGCCCTCTTCTGGAACAAAGGTATACATGCAGGCAGAATATAGTCTACATAATAAATAAGTTATATATATATATTAATATGCACACACTTACATGAATGTTTTAAAAATAATATCAAGTGCCAGGTGTGGTGGCACAAGCCTTTAATCCCAGCATGTGGGAGGCAGAGGCCTGCGAGTTTGAGGTCAGCCAGGTCTACAAAACAAGTCCAGGATAGCCAAGGCTACACAGAAAAACACTGTCCTGAAAAACCAAAATGAACAATAATAATAATAATAATAATAATAATAATAATAATAATAATAATAATAATAAATATTAATAACAATAAGTGTGCTATGGTAGTAAGAAATTACTTAGCATGCTTTAAAAAACTAAAAATTCAATTGCTAATAGCTAAAAAGGAATGTGTTCTTCTAAGAAGCTTGTTTTTAAATATAAAAAAAATTAATTTTCATAACATAAAATTGTGAGTCAAGTGCCACAATTCCACAAATTAAGACATTAACACAATTCCCTGAGGATTTGCAAACTTTTTGTCTTAAGTAATTGTCTATACCTCCCCCTCCACAAAAAGCAAACAAAAATAAAACAAAAAAAAGCAAATTGAGCTTTTATATTGTAAGAGCAGGCCTATTACAAAAGCTAATAGAGCTGGGCGTGGTGGTACAGCCTATAATTCCAACCCACTGGAAGGCAGTGACTAATGGATTTCTGTCAGTTAAAGGATAGCTTGATCTACAAACCAAGGGCTTGACAGCCAAATCTACAGAGAAACCCTGTAAAAAAAAAGAGAGGGAAAAAAAGGTAATAGAAAACTGAGCATACCTTACTATTTCTGCTGTATTTACAAAAGCACCTCAGCCCTCTCTAAATACAATGACTAACAAACCTACCTACTACCGAAAAAACAGGTTAGGGCTTCTAGGTGCTATACACTGAGCTAGAAAAGGTATCAAATATCTACTAATGATAAGTCATATTAAATGTAATAAAATTAATGTTATTAATGAATTCAGAATCTCTTAACTTTTCTACTGTTAGTGATTCAGCTAATAGTATAATAATGAATAGTATATTCATTTAGTCCTTTGTGAAAAAAATACCTACCCAGTCAACAATAGGAAACTGCTGTACAGATTTGCAAAGACCTTCAATTTTCCCAAGGGAAAAGATCAGCAAGGGATAAGATTATAGGAAGTGCACAGCAGAACTGGGAATGTGCTGTAGTATCCTCTGGAGAACAGGTGTACACAGATGTGCAGTACTGCCTACTCTCCCAGACGTCCCTGGTTTCAGTATCATTACCCATATGGTAGCCATTTATAACCCTAGTGCCACAAGATCAGATGCTCATTTCTGGCCTCTTCAGACTTTACACACATTATGCTTAGATACGTATATGGGTAAAGCACCTATACATGTAAAATACATGTGAATTCATCGTTTTTTAAATGAATGAAAGGAAGGAAAGGAAGAAAAAGGAGGCTCCAGAGAGGATGCTGGGTAAGGGGCAGGCAGCTGTGTGCCTGCTGCTGAGGGTACCAATTTCCTAGGCCTTCATTCCTGTGGACCCAGACCTGAGCCTTCAAGTGCCCAACATCTGGATTCTGGAGGGAGGATCAATGACAGCAGAGCCTCTGCTTCCTCCCAGGAGCAGGAAACATCTACAATTTTGCTGCACACCCAGGCCAAACACACCCCTTACGTTAGAACAAGGACCTGTCAAAAGAAAAAATTGTCTGTCCCAATCCGCGTACTTGCCTAGCAGGCCCTGCCTGGACCCTCAAACCTTAACCACCGACTAGGCAGCGCCAGACAACCAGGCAACCATTCTGAGCATCCAAGAAGCCAGTCATAATCTGTCTGTTCTTCCCAGGCCTACACCCCATCCCCAACTACACTCCACCCTACACACTGTGCACCACCCAGGACCCGTCACACTCTTCCCTTCTTTCCTTCAGAGTCCCCAAGTGGTTCTCAGACATGGATCTTTCTTTCTGCATCCTTACAAGACACCACATACCTCCCCATGTCCAGGGCTAAGCACAAATTCGGCTTGCAGCTCTCTCAGGAGATTCAAATGGACCAAAAGGCACTTAGAAAGGAGGCAGAAGGAGCAATTTTCAATTGTCCCATCAGGATCCCCCAGCACATTCAAACTCTTGACCCCTTCTACCACTTCTACCTTTTTTTCCAAAAGACTTTACTCATTTTATCTGTGAATGCCCTATCTATGTGTGCACCAGCTTGTTGGAAGATGACATCAGATTCCAGTATACAGTACTATCAGTCACCAAGTGTTTGCTGGCAATTGAACTGAGGACCTCTGAAAGATCAGACAGTGCTCTTAGCCACTGAACCATCTCTCAATCCACTACAAATAAAAGTCTCAGACTCCTCAAGAAAAAAAAAACTACACCAGGCACTTTCGTCCTTTCTCTCTAGGGCCCAGACCCATAGCACAGACAATTATTTCTCCCTAGAGAAGATGGGTCTGGTCTACAGGCTGCAAACAAAGATACCTACAAATACAAACACAGATCATCTACAGACACTCGTTCTCCCTCTCTCTGTCACTCCCTGTCTCTCTCTTCCTCTTTCTTCGCCTGCATCTATTCCATTTCGGTCTCTCTGTCTATCTGTCTGTCTGTCTGTCAATCTCTACCTCCTTCTCACTCCACCTCTTTCTCTCCATCTGTGATCCACACAATTTCAGCTGCAGTACCCAGGAGACCAATTGAAATACAGAATATGATGGGCAAACGCATGTCACTCTCCAACAGGCAGCCTTCCTTCCAGTAGCACTGAGTGTCTCCAGGGGCCCAGCTGCACTTAGCTAAGACCTTCTAGGATGGCCCCTAGAAGAAGAACACTCTCCCAGCATCCCCGAGACAGCCCTGCCATTGTTTCCTAGTTCTCATCCTTGGACGCCTACTGAGAGCATCCACTCTGAAGCTCCAAAGGGAGTTCCATCGGGATTCGGCCTGCTCTGAAGGCTCAGAGGTGCCAGGCTGGCAAGGGACCACCAAGCAAGGGTCCTGTCACCTTCCACGTGGTTGTCACTTAACTGGTCCCAAGCACCAGGTCTCATGGAACTTCACGAGCTCAACCCAGCCACCCTGGAAAACTGCAGACCTTGTGCTTGGGCCACAGAGATGAAGCCCTAAAGTGCTCCTCTAAATGCCATCCTGTCCTTCTGATGATCACCTCTGACCTAAACACCACAATAATAGCTACACGCTGGGTTCTTCATGGACTTGCCTCTGGCCTCTTACATCCTTGATTCTCTTCCAGGAGACACACAGAGAATCAACACACACATAGACACACACCCACAGAGAATCAACACACACATAGTAACATACCCACACACAGACACACACACACAGACACACACACAGACACACACACACACACACCTACTTCCCAGGCTTATGAGATCCCAGATTCTGGCACCAGTGCCTTCCTTATTTTTCAACTTGAGATCCCTGGACAGGTCAGGGAAAGACAGGATAGGGGCCTTGTCATGCCCTGAACCTCTTATCCCTAGTAGGCCAGGTGAGCTAGCCAGTCAGCAGAAGCCACCAACATGTTGCCTGTATGAATGCTGGCCATCGAAGTGAAGAGGCTTCATAGTGAACCTGGCCTGGATGGTAAACTGACTGCCTGGCATCTATACAACATCCTTCAGTCCACATGTTGTTCTGGCTGCTTCTGTTAAGATTCACCACAAATCAAAACACTGCCTTGGGTCCTGGCCTACTAGGTACACACAGCAAGGTTGCATAGGACCTTGATATTGTTCCCATGCCTTGTAGGGTTCTGGGATATCACTCCTTTCTGGACAGATCAGGGTCCCCCAGATCCACCTGTAGCACAGCTCCAAGATAGATAGATCGATAGATAGATAGAGAGGGGGGACTAAATAGGAGGGTACTAAGAGAGATTGAGGAGGGCAGGGGAGGTGTTCAGTAAATAAAACGGACATTTGGACAGGAAGGCTTTCTGTTTCTGAGATCCTGATCACTGTCCAGAGAAACTGAGTAGCCTGTGTGTGTGTGTGTGTGTGTGTGTGTGTGTGTGTCCGTGTGTCTTTGTGCGTGTGTGCCCGCGCGCGTGTCCATGCCTATGTGCCTATGTGCATGACTGTGTGTGTGTGTATATGTGTGTGTGTATATGTGTGTGTGTGTGTGTGTGTGTGTGTGTGTGTGTCCTAGAAGTGAACTAAGCCAGCACTGATTGTACAGGAGACTCTACTACCAAAACTATGGGGGTGCAAGAGTGGCCTTTACACAAATAAGGACAGCCAGACAGGAGCTGTTTTCCACATAAACCCAGATGCAGCCCCTGCTGCAGGTCCTGTGTAGAGAGGTCCAGTCACCCTGGCCAACATGGACATCTAGAGAGGATCTGGAGGCTGTGCTTGCACAGTCATGCTAGCCAAGTCCTGTGGCTTCGGTATTGGCCGTGGGTTACAAGGCCCCTGCTTCTTCCTATATGTCTCCTGGCCCAAGAAGAGCTCAGGAGAACTGCATCCTCCCTGTCCATCCAAGAACAGTGCACCTCCTTAACAGGACCCATACTGGCACCTGCAGTCATGCAGGGGAACTGAAGCAGAGATCATTAAACTAATTCATCTTCATCGGAGCAGTGCCCAGGAGATGGAAAGAACAGCAGGTGATGGGAACACTCCCTCAGACCTTACAGAGTCAAAAAAAAGCAACAGGCTGTTACAAGACTCTAGCATGGCCATCAAGCCTTTATTCCTAGACAGGCCTGAGATGCATTTCTGGGCAGGCTGCATGATTTCCCAAAGGGAAGTGGGTATGAGCTTGGGTGCCTGCTTGTATCCATGGTGGGACCACGGGGGTTTTGAGAGGTAGGTATATGGGAGGATGAGGTAGGATGGGGTGAAGAGGGGAGATGTGAAGGAGGAGGCAGGCACAGGTCAGGAGGACTCCTGGGACACAATGCACCTCCCTGACACACACACCACTTAGGACACATGGCAGCCCTTGAAGGGCTCGTGGGCTGGAGAATGGTTGAGAGGACGTGTTCCTGTAGGCTACCCTGAGGGAACTCAACAGAAACCCTCAGTCCAATCTAGACCATAGGGGAGGAGCCTTAGAAAAACACCAAGAGTATAGCCATGCCCCCTGGAAGACCTAGCAGCTCTGTGCATAACGCCACCCACTCTGGTAAACCACTATAGTTGCCAGGCTTCTTCTCCTGGGTGTGCTGAAACCTGTGACCATGGGCACAACAAAGATTCCCGGTTAAGGGCACAGGGGAACATTGACAGATGCCATGAAGCAGAGGACCACCTGCCTCAGTGGCCACTGAGCCCAGTACTGCCTTCTCACCTGGCAGTAGGAGGCTCCCGGGTGATACTAGGCAAAGAGCAGGCTGCCTTGAGCGTACGGGTTAGGGCTCCCGTTTCCCAGGTGTTCATGCCTGTGGACCCAGGTGTGTTCCTTCCTGTACAATGCCACCTGGACTCTGGGGGGGAGGATCAACATCAGCAGATGCCCCGTGAAGGCCGCACATCTCCCATCCTGATGCAGAGCCAGATCAACCATGCCGCTGATGTGAGGACAAGGACATGTCAAAAGAAGAAGTGTTCCATCACAATCTGCTCAATTGACTAACAGGCCCTGGCTTGAGCCCCCAACCCAACCACCTACTAGGCAGCGCAAGGTAACAAGGTAACCAGGCAACCATTTTGAGCTGTCAGGAAGTCTGTCACAATCTCTCTCTTCTGCTCAGGCCTCCACCCATCCCACAGCCCCAGACCACCCTACCCACTCTGCACTGCTCGGGACATGTCACACTCTTCCATTCCCTTTTCCAGAGTCCCCGAGTGGTTCTCAGACATGGATCTTTCTTTCTGTGTCCTCCCAAGACCCCCACCTACCTCCCTGTGTCCAGGGCTAAGCACAGATGCAGCTTGCAGCTCTCAGGAGATTCAAGTGGACCAAAGGGCACCTAGAAAGGAGGCAGAAGGAGCAATTTTCACTTGTCCCACCAGGATGCCGCCTGCATATTCCTACTCCTGAGTTCTTCTGTCACGTCTCCATTTTTTCCTAGAGATTTTACTTATTTTATGTGTGAAACCCCTATTTCCATGTGCACCTGCCTGCTGGAAGATGGCATCAGATTCCATTATATAGGACTGTGAGCCATTGAGTGTTTGCTGTGAATTTAAACTCAGGACATCTAAAGGGCAGGGTTCCTGAGCCACTGGGTCATCTCTCCAGTCCACTAACAAAAGTCCCAGGCTCCAAATAACTACATCAAGTACTATCATCCTTTCTTTTTAGGGCACCGACACCTATTTCTCCCTAGAGAAAATGAGTCCAGTCAATAGGTTACATACAAAAACATTCAAAAAGACATACACACATCATCTACAGATCCTCGTCCCTCCTCTCTCTTAGTAGCTCCTTTTCTCTTGAGTTCTCCCTTTCCATCTGTGATCTACACGGTTTCAGCCACAGTATCCGGGGTATATAGGTCTGTGTGGGACCAAGTAAAATATAGAATGTGGTCACTGGGCAAATTCTTGTCACTCTCCAGCACGAAGCCTTCCTTCCCGTAGCACTGAGAGTATCCAAAGGCTCAGCTGCCCACAGTCAATATATTCCAGGATGGCCCCTAGAAGAAGACCTCCCTCTCAGCATTCCCAAGACAGCCCTGTCACTGCCATCGATTCCCAACTATCTCACTCTTGGAAGTCTTCTGCAAGCATCCACTCTGATGCTCCAAAGGGCGTTCCATTGGGATTGGGCCTGCTCTGAATGCTCAGAGGTGCCAGTCTAGCAGGTGACCCCCAAGGAAGGGTCCTGCCACCTTCCACATGCTTGTCACTCAACTGGTACCATGCACCAAGTCTCATGTAACTTCACAAGCTCAACCCAGCCACCCTGGAAAACTGCAGACCTTGTGCTTGGGCCACAGAGATGAAGCCCTAAAGTGCTTCTCTACATTCCATGCTGTTCTTCTGAGGATCACCTCTGACCTAAACACCATAATAATTGCAACAAACTGGGTCTTCTATGGACTTGCCTCTGGCCTCTCACATCCTTGATTCCCTTCCAGGAGACACACAGAGAATCAACACACACACACACACACACACACACACACACAGACACAGACACAGACACACACACACACACACAGACACACACACACACACACACACACCTACCTCCCAGTCTTACAAGATCCCAGACTCTGGCTCCAGTGCCTTCTTTAATTTTCCACCTGAGATCCCCAGACAGGGCAGGGAAGGACAGGATAGGGGCCTTGTCATGCCCTGAACCTCTTATCCCTAGTAGGCCAGGTGAGCTAGCCAGTCAGCAGAAGCCTCCAACATATTGCCTGTATGGATGCTGGGCATCGAAGTGAAGAGGCTTCATAGTGTACCTGGCCTGGATGGTAAGCTGACTGCCTGGCATCTATAGAACATCCTTGAGTCCACAAGTTCTTCTGGATGCTTATGTTAAGATTCACCACAAATCACAACACTGCCTTGGGTCCTGGCCTACTAGGTACACACAGCAAGGTTGCATATGACCTTCACATTGTTCCCAAGCATTGTAGAGTTCTGAGATATCACTCCTTTCTGGACAGATCAGGGTCCCCAGCTCCACCTGTAGCACAGCTCCAAGATAGATAGATAGATAGATAGAGAGGGGGACTGAATAGGAGGGTACTAAGAGAGATTGAGAAGGGCAGGGGAGGGGTTCAGTAAATAAAACGGACATTTGGCCAGAAATGCTTTCTGTTTCTGAGATCCTGATCACTGTCCAGAGAAACTGAGTAGCCTGAGTTTGTGTGTCTGTGTGTGTGTGTGTGTGTGTATGTGTGTGTGTGTCCTAGAAATGAGCTAAGCCAGCTCTAGTTGTACAGGAGACTCCACTACCAAATCTATGGGGATGCAAGAGTGGCCTTGTTCAAAAACAAGGGCAGCCAAACAGGAGAAGTTTTCCACATAAACCCAGATGCAGCCCCTGCTGCTGGTCCGGTGTAGAGAGGTCAAGTCACCCTGACCAACATGGCCATCTAGAGAGGATCTGGAGGCTGTGCTTGAACAGTCCTGTTAGCCAAGTCCTGTGGTGTTCAGTATTGGTTGTGGGTTACAAGGCCCCTGCTTCTTCCTATATGTCTCCTGGCCCAAGAAGAGCTCAGGAGAACTGCATTTTCCCTGTCCATCCAAGAACAGTGCACCTCCTTATCAGGACCCATACTGGCACCTGCAGACATGCAGGGGAACTGAAGCAAAGATCATTAAAATAATTCATCTTGATCAGAGCAGTGCACAGGAGATGGAAGGAACAGCAGGTGATGGGCACACTCCCTCAGACCTTGCAGAGTCATAAAAAGCAACAGGCTGTTACAAGACTCTAGCATGGCCATCAAGCCTTTATTCCAAGACAGGCCTGAGATGCATTTCTGGACAGGCTGCAGGATTTCCCAAAGGGAATTGGATATGAGCTTGGGTGCCTGCTTGTATACATGGTGGGACCACGGATGTTTTGAGAGGTAGGTATATGGGAGAATGATGTAGGATGGGGTGAAGAGGGGAGATGGGACGGAGGAGGAAGCACAGGTCAGGAGGATTCCTCGGACACAATGCACCTCCCTGACACACACACACCACTTAGGACACACGGCAGCCCCTGAAGGGCTTGTGGGCTGGAGAATGGTTGAGAGGACATGTTCCTGTAGGCTACCTTCAGGAAACTCAACAGAAACCCTCAGTCCAATCAAGACCATAGGGGAGGAGCCTTAGAAATACACCAAGAGTATAGCCATGCCCCCTGGAAGACCTAGCAGCTCTGTGCATAACGCCACCCACTCTGGTAACCACTATAGTTGCCAGGCTTCTTCTCCTGGGTGTGCTGACACCTGTGACCATGGGCACAACAAAGATTCCCGGTTAAGGACACAGGGGAACTTTGACAGATGCCATGAAGCAGAGGACCACCTGCCTCAGGGGCCACTGAGCCCAGTACTGCCTTCTCACCTGGCAGTATGAGGCTCCCGGGTGGATACTAGGCAAAGGGCAGACTGCCTTATGCGCACTGGTGAGGGCTCCCATTTCCCAGGTGTTCATGCCTGTGGACCCAGGTGTGTTCCTTCCTGTAAATTGCCACCTGGACTCTGGGGGGAGGATCAACATCAGCAGATGCCCCGTGAAGGCCGCAGACATCTCCCACCCTTATGCAGAGCCAGATCAACCTTGCCGCTGATGTGAGAACAAGGACATGTCAAAAGAAGAAGTGTTCCATCCCAATCTGCTCACTTGACTAAAAGGCCCTGGCTTGAGCCCCCAACCCAACCACCTACTAGGCAGCGCAAGGCAACTAGGTAACCAGGCAACCATTCTGAGCTGTCAGGAAGTCTGTCACAATCTCTCTCTTTTGCTCAGGCCTCCACCCCTCCCACAGCCCCAGACCACCCTACCCACTCTGCACTGCTCAGGATATGTCACACTCTTCCATTCCTTCCTCCAGAGTCCCCAAGTGGTTCTCAGACATGGATCTTTCTTTCTGTGTCCCCCCAAGACAGCCAACTACATCACTGTGTCGAGGGCTCAGCACAGATGCAGGTTGCAGCTCTCTCAGGAGATTCAAGTGGAACAAAAGGTACCTATAAAGGAGACAGAAGGAGCATTCTTCACTTGTCTACAAATCTTTTACTTGTCTACCTACAGAGGTAGGTGAATCTCTGTGGGTTTGAAGCCAGCCTTGTCTACAAAGTGAGTCTAAGACAGCCAGGCCTGTTAAACAGAAAAACTCTTTCTGGGAAAAACTTGAAAAGAGAATTTTTTTAAAGTATGAGATTAATTTTTAAACTATACACCAATGTAGATGATCAATGTATATATGATAATAGCATTTCTTTTAACACTAACCTTTCATATCTTATATATTAAAATGTTTCAACAGGACTGAGTGTGTTAGAGAAAACATCTTGTATGAAAATCAACATGTTTCTTCTTCTGTCTATATTTTCATAATATCAACCACATCAATTGGTGAGCATTCATGAAATGAGTTAATAAGAGTGAAGTTCTTTCAAAATAAACATGGACTTACCATATTTGTATTCTCTGGATATAATATAAGATGTGTCCTTTTGTATAAAGGATTGTCACACTAGGTAAGTTAGGCAATCTTCCTGCCAGTATTACATTAATGTAATGGTTTAACTAAAAACTCAAACAATGGGAAAATGTAGAGGGAAAATATGTAGCTTGACAATCCTTACAGAATTGAATATTTCTCAAATACATATCTAAATTTAAGTAGTATAATTACAACCTCCAAATTGCTTTTTAAAAAGAATATGCTTGGTGGAATGCTTTTTTCATAAAAAAAAATAATCCCTGGCCTTCAATCTAGTTTTAAGTACTTTAAGGTACAAAATCTTGATGAAATACAAGTTAATAGATGATCTTAATAACTTACCTCAATTAAATTATATTTTACAGAGTAAATCCTATTAATTATTCAGATGAACTTGTCTTCTCATAACTTTCTACACACTCGGCCTTCATTAATTTTACTTACAATGAATTTCCCTCCTCTTTACATTTCTGTTTCAATTGAGATCGCAGAGAATTTTAACAGCTCATAAATGTGATTTCTTCAAAATAAAATATGATAACACCATATGCTTTTAATTTTTTTAACCCAAAAGTCACATTTCCTCACTCATAAACTCTTCAAAGATTGCAATTTTGGTATTTCAAGGAATAGTCTGTTTCTTTGTGTGTGTGTGTGTGTGTGTGTGTGTGTGTGTGTGT
>CAJRSG010021266.1:105101-176524 GCA_907169655.1 Acomys percivali | reverse complement strand
TGCTACACTCACTTTTCCCATCAGCTCCAATAAGGGCCAAGGCAGGTACTACAGGAATCTGATGCCTTTAGGTTGCTTATTGACCACATCTTTTTATTTTGAGAGGCCAAAATGTGTTTGAGATTGCCATTTTAATATTTTCAATTACATTCAATAACATACGTTTGCTTACACCTCACACTGAAGCAACAGGCTATAAATCTACATAACTCATTATCACAGTATTCCTTGATATCTTATTACCTACTTCACCTCAAACCATCACTGTGTCATTTAGCTTCCAAAACATACCTTTTTCTACATCTCATCTTGATTATTTTAGTACTTGGGTGATCTAAAACCTCTTCTATATTAACTATCCTGCTGTTGGTTTCTAATTTCTAAGTGTACATTCTAACTAAAGTATTGTGCTCTGATCCTTGTCTATTAAACTGTCACTATTTCTCCATTGAAAAATTATAATGTACTCATCAGTTATATAGCATTTTGGTTCAAGAGCAATGTCCAAAAAGAGAAAAAAATGTTTCTATCCTCTGTCTATCCAGAGTAGAACAGTGAAAATTAATAGTATTATTTTCTCATACCCATGAAATGTTTGTCTGGAGTAGTCAGCAGGAGCAATGTGGGGTCAAGCACCTAACCCACAAGATAAGGACAGATTCTCATTATCACATTCATACTTAGATATTATCTAAATTTTGCCCTACATACCTTTACGAGCTATAGGATGTCCTTGGGCACACACGGAAGGAGAAATTTATGTTTTGCATTTTCTTCTAATTCAGTCACTTGGTAAAGAACTATTTCAAGCTCATTTTGCTTTTTATTTTTTATTTTATTATTTTATTTTATTAATTTATTCTTGTTACATCTCTGTGGTTATCCCATCCCTTGTATCCTCCCATTCTCCTCTCCCTCCCATTTTCCCCTTATTCACCTCCCCTATGACTGTTCCTGAGAGGGATTATCTCCCCCTGTATATGCTCATAGGATATCAAGTCTCTTCTCGGTGACCTGCTGTCCTTCCTCTGAGTGCCACTAGGTCTCCCCCTCCAGGGGACATAGTCAAACATGAGGCACCAGAGTACATATCCCACTCTCCACTCAAGTGTAGAGACTGTCCTGTCCATTGGCTAGATCTGGGTAGGGGTGTAAATTTCACCGCCTGTATTGTCCTTGCCTAGTGCCTTAGTTTGAGCAGGACCCTTTGGCCCAAATCTGCCTATCATAATGTTCTACTTGTAGGTTTCTAGAACCCACTGGATCCTTCTACATTGCTATTCTCACATGGTTCTCTCATCTGCAGTCCCAATAGGATGTCCTCCCCTCTGTCCCAGTTTCCTGGTAAGGGAAGGCTTTTGTGGGACATGCCCATTGGGCTAGTAAAAATACTTGATTTCTGCTGAAATCAGAGAAACTGATATTATTGGTTAAAGGATATATCTGGAAATAAACAGCTTTCCTGTAAACCCACCATGAGGAAAATTTATGACCAACTATCCCTGTGGTTATTTTCAGGGAAATCCTTTAAGTTGGTAAATGTCCCCTGCTGTTCTGATGTAAGATCAGTGCAGTAACAGTTACACCAATGCATATTTGATTAACAGGTTTAACCGAATATATTGCATACTTGTTAAATACATGTTTGGGGTTTATGTTCTGTTTGGTGTCATCTATCCTGCATCGTTGGAGAACTGATATTTGATCATCTTTCCTCTTTAGAAAAGGAAACATAGAGCTGAAAGGACTTTCTCTGTTCTTCTTTCTCAATTAATTTGAGATACGTGGTTTTAGAAGGGATTTGTCCATGTGTTGCAGGGAGACTCATGACAAATCTCAGAGATTTTTTTCATTGTCTTTATTAAAAAGAAGGAAAAGGGGGTTGTATTCCTAGCATCTAAGGAACCCAGCTGTTTAACACCTTCCATTTTAAAATTTATCTTCAAGAACAAAAAATAATACTACTTAAAAGATTCAATTGAAAGTTTTGAGAAATTAGGCTTTGGTAAGAACACAAAGATTAAAGTAATGTCTGCTTACTTCAAGCACAAAAACAGGAAGATATACTCAATTTGTTTGTCTCACTTGGGTATCTGCTCACCTAAGTCAACCTGAATAAATTATCATATTCCCTAAGTCTTAAATGATTATACACGAAGAAAATAAATTATTTATAATAATAATGTTTCAATAATGTAATATTGACTCAGACTATTTTATATGTGTGTAATGTTCTGAAGTTTGAGATGAACATAAGACAGCATAGAGCTTAATTAAATCACTGTCTATGAAGGTAGAAAATTTACACTAGATCCATTTTATATTTTATCAGGGAGATAGATATGTGACAGATAAATAGATAGATAGATAGTTAAAAAAAAAGCCATTCTGTGAGCCCATTTTGGGGTCTAATTGCATATAAGTTTAAGTATACCTAAATTACCATTAACTTACACATTCCAAAATGTCATAGGAATGATGCATGAAACACTCCTATGCTTCTCCAGATCATATGCCACTTTGATCATTCTTAAGGTAATCTTAGGAAGAGTCCATATGTGAAATTTTCTGGCATTATTTCTTCTCATTTGAAGGGCATCATGAGACACTTTCCAATCATTCTGCATTTTTTAAGGTTGCATAGCAATGATGGCTGATAATATATAAATCTTATTATTGATGGTTCTGTACTCTCTCATTTCTGCATATCAATGTATGTTACTCTCTCAGAATTCAGAAGCATAACTGCAAAATTCTGACATATTAAATTTTATAACTAAAGAGTTTTATGAATAGGTTGCTCTAAAAATAAGGGGCTTCTATTTTGGAAACACTAGTGACCTCACACCTTAATGTAGAAAAACATCAAGGGATGGTGTATTTAGTGAAGCGCATGTCTTGCATAGGTTCAGCTGTCCATACCAGAGCTCTGTCATCTGTGACATACTTTGTAGTTTGTGTGGATAGTCTCCTCCCTCTAACCTCTTTTTGCTCAGACCTAAAGCAGCTAAATAACAAGGAGGACCCTAGGGAGAATGCTTAATTCTCATTCAGAAGGACAACTGAAATAGACACTGGAAGCAGTTGAAGAGAAGGAATAGAACGGGAGCCTACCACAGAGGTCTTCTGAAAGACGACATGCACAGGGGGTCTGAAGTAGATGTTGAGACACAGCCAAAATTTGGGGTGGCGCTCAGGGAGTGTTATGGAAGAGTTGGGAATATAAGGACTTGAAGGATACAAGATCTCCACAAGGAGACCAAAGGAGCTAACAAATCCAGGCAGTGGCAGTTGGGGGCAGGGGAGGTGCTGCAGAGATTGATGCACTTACAAGGACCATGCATGGTTAGAACCTCGACCTTCTGCTCAGTTGCTGTAGATAGACAGCACAGTTTCCTTGTGGGTCCCATAATATGGGGAGTAGAGACTGCTTTTGCCATGGACTATGGTGATTACTCATTGACTACATTGCCCTGACAGGGTGGCCTCTCAATGCCACAGGGGAAGAGTATACAGGCAGTCCAGATGAGAGTTGATAGCCTGAGGTCAGATGGTAGGGGAGGAGGATTTCTCCTTTCTGAGTATTAGGGGAAAGAGGGAGGGTGATCCCACTGCTGATGAGGAAGGGGACTACAATGGGGATGTAAAGTAATCAAATTTTAAAAAAAAGAACAAAAGAAAGAAAGAAAGAAAGAAAGAAAGAAAGAAAGAAAGAGAGAAAAAGATAAGTGAGTATATACAATGTGAGACTTTCTGCTTCTCGGTTAACTCACTCATTTTGATCATTTCTAGTCCCATCCAATTGTCCATAAATTTCAGGATTTCCTTGTTTTTAACAGCTGAGTAGTATTCCATAGTGTATATGTACCACAGTTTCTTTATCCTTTCTTCACCCGAGTAACATTTAGGCTGTGTCTAGGCTCTGGCTATTATGAATAAGCCTCCTATGAACATGGTTGAACATATATCCTTGTTGTGTGGTGAGGCATTTTCTGGGTATATTCCAAGGAGTGTAATAGCTCCCCTGGTGGGGATGCCTGGTGGCACTCAAAGAAAGAATAAGGAGGCTTACCAAGATGAGACTTGAGGTTCCCCTTGGTCATAGACCTAGGGCAAGGGAATAAGGTAAAAGTGGGAGGGAGGGAGAGAGGAATGGGAGGATACAAGTGATGCAATAAGAATTGAGTTGTATCTCAATAAATTAATAAAATTACAAAGTAAAATTCACTCAAAGAATGCCCTCCACTAAATAGCATGGTTTTAACTTTAAAAGATCAAATCCAGAAATGAAGCAGGAACATGGCTCCATCAAAACGGACACCATTCTGGGCTGTCTATTGGTTTTCTTTTCTACTTGTTTTTATATATCCAGAAATGGTCAGAAATGCAATTTCATTTACAAATATTAACCAGTGGAAAATGTACCACATGTCACTTCTTTTGAACGCAAGAATAATTTCATTGTGGGCAAACATGTGGAGTGATGGAAATTCACTATGGTTACATTGTATGGTAACACCAAGCACTAAAATAATATAAATAATCCATTCTGTAGAGAGATTTATATGCTGAACATAGCTCATCATGTAGAGTCTCTTAAAAATGAAAAGTATGCAGGGAACTAAGGTTACCTCCTTTTATTCTCAGAAGAAAGGTGAATGGCCAAGCCACCCTTTTTTTTTTTTAAGTTTGAATAGATATTTCTGGTATTTATAGTTAGTGTATAACAAGAGATGAATGAATTAATATATACAGTACCAAAACCAGAATTTGAACATGCAATAAGAGTTATAATGAGAGGAAACTTGAAGTACAGTTGTAAAAAATTTTCTGATATATCATGGTTTTAATAGTGAGGTGATAGTTACTTTGGTTCCTGAGTTGAACTTCTCGTGAGTGTGTGTGTGTGTGTGTGTGTGTGTGTGTGTGTGTGTGTGTGTTTTATGTGTTTTCATCTGTACAGGTGGTATTCATATGCATATATACATGGCTGCATATTCATTAGGATACACAGTTTGATTTCAGATGTCTTTCTCAATCGCATTCAATTTTTCTTTTTTCTTGTTTTGACCTCTATAGAGCTCAGTGATTTGACTAGACTGGTTGTGTACTTCTAGGACTTGCTTGTATCTCTTCTCTGCCAGTTCATTGCTATATGTACCAGCTATGTACAATCCTTCTGCTTAAAGAATAAATCTTTTTTTCCTTTTTTAAAATATATTTTATTGATTTACTCATATTACATCTCAATTGTTATCCCATTCCTTGTATCCTCCTATTCCTCCCTCCCTCCCATTTTCCCCTTACTCCCCTCCCCTATGACTGTGACTGAGGGGGACCTCCTCCCCCTGTATATCAAATCTCTTCTTGGTAGCCTGCTATCCTTCCTCTGAGTACCACCAGGCCTCCCCATCCAGGGTAAGTGGTCAAATATGGGGCAAAAGTTTTGTGTGAAAGCCAGACCCCACTCTCTACTCAACTGTATGTGGACAAGTGGATTGAACTAGAAATGATCATGAGTGAGTTAATTCAGAAGCAGAAAGAGTAAAATGTTATATATTCACTTATATCCGGACACTAACCCAAGGGGCATTTCCCATGAAAGTCTTTACTTACCAGGAAAGTGGGTCAGAGGGGAGGACATTCTATTGAGCCTCTAGGTGAGAGAAGTATGGGAGAAGGGGGAAATAGAAGGATTCAGAGGGTCCTAGAAACCTACAAGAAAAACATGATGGGCTGATGTGGGCCCAGGGGTCTTGCTCAAAGTATGCACCAGCCAAGAACAGTACATGCAGTAAACTTTGAACCCCTACCCACATCTAGCCAAAGAATAAATCTTTAATAAGAGATTTCTCCAGGTCCAAAATAATTGAATATTAAGCAAAATTATTCTTATGTTCATAATTTCCCTCCCTTTTCTTTCTTATAACTTTCATTCATATGGAAATTTAAAAAATATTATCTAATAATTACCTATCGCTATAGAAATAAGTAGAATTTCCTTCTTCTGTAGCTCAGAATCCAATACTATTTTAACACTTTAAAAACAGACAAGCTTTTTGCCAAATTTATAGAGACAATGTGGAAGGCCAGAGAACATGATGATATGCCTCAATGGTGACATTTAAAGTGAAGTGTTGAGTTCTTGGGCAAAACTAAGAGGAAGCCTAAGTGATATGTTGGGTCTCTGGGGAGGGGGATGCACAGAAAAGAAATTTGAGAAGTAGCTGTTATTCATTTTCACAGCATAGTGGCTCTGTATTCTCCTGCTTCTAGGGTATTCAATTTAAGGGAATAATTAGAAGGAATTTTCCTGACATAGAAAGAATAACAGTAGTCATGTTAAAAACAGTCAAACATGGTAGAAAAATATTGATCTCATAAAATACCAAATCACATCATGAAAAATAAAGTACAACTTGCAAAGAAAAGAATCTGTTCTTATGAGATATTTCCCCCCTGGTAATTGTGATGGTTACATAAAAAAATGAAAATGAAAATGAATATAATACTAAGATCAATGCAATAGATCATGTCCCCAAATCAAGATAAATTTTAAAAAGGTCCAAAGATTTAAAAAGATGACAATGCGAAAGTAGAGTTTCAAGATACTAATGGATAGAGCTGGAAAACTCAAAGGATGGTGGAATACTGACAAATAGGATGCTTTCCCATCGAACAGTTCTTTAATATTGTGTGATATAACTTGACTCTGATTTTGAACCAAACCCTCAGATATTCACATATATAGCACGTCAAAGAAGTAGTAAACAATCATATACAGTAAGCATGTCTTCTAAATTAATATTAAGTACTTTCTATGAGTTTATGATATGCACATTCAATTCATCTAGGCTGATAGTGAAAAATGCCTGGTGATGGTGGTTTTTAATAGATGATGCATAATTTCAACTTGAAAAAATTAACAATTAAGTGGTAGAGGCAATAGGATACAATTTAGCAATGAAAGGCAGCTTAGGACAGAAAAAAATAGTTTAGACGTGGGAGGAAAAAAAGTAAGTGTAGTTTTGGGGTTTGTGCTAGCATTAAGTTGGTAAATAAGGACTGAGTCCAGTTGAAGTATCCTGCAGCTGTTACACAAGAAACTCAATGTCACCTTGGCAAAAGTGAAAGAAACAGGCTGTGAGGAACACTGCTAGCCATAACTCTAGGATAAACAAATTAGAAGGTAAAAAGAGACCCCTTTGGTTCACCTAATTAACATGCCCAATCAAAGACACCACTTCATTGCACGCAAATGACACCACAGGTTCATAGGGAATGTCACTCTTAGGAGGTATGGCCTTACTGGTGTAAATGTGACTTTGTTGGAGCAGAGTGTAACCGTGGGCTAGCTTTGAGGTTCAGATTCTCAAGCTAGGCCCAGTGTGTAATTATCTTCCTATAGCTTTCAGATCGAGATGCAGAACTCTCAGCTACTACTCCAGCATCATGTCTGTGTTCATGCCGCCATGTTTCCTGACATGATGACAATGTACTGAACCTCTGAACTGTAAGCCAGCCCCAATTAAAATGTTCTACTCTGTAAGAGTCGCTGGTGTTGTCGCGTCTCTTCATAGCAATAGAACCCCTAACTAAGACAGTATCCTAGTGACTTCTAACACAGCCTTTCTCTCCTTTCCCCTTAAAGAAAATCATACTTGCAAGGCCATTTGCCACTGTTTTTTGTAAGAGTCAGAAATCAGATGCTTTTAATTTTTTCTCCTGCTTAATAGAGTATATCTCTGTGAAAATATGTGCTTGGATGCCTATTTTGTCAAACCTGGGGTCTGGAGGCCCCCTCCTCAACTGTGTGCATCTCCCTTCAATTAATCCTTGGGAGAAATGAAAACACGTTTACTCACAAAATAGGGAAACTATGGTGAACCAAAGTAAGGATATCCAAATTCCAGCAGTGTGAACCAATGATTTTATAATGGCTGCTTACAGGCACATGGGTGAAGGGTGCACAAAGTGCTTAATGACAGCTGCATCACCAAAAGGTCATCTCACCATGTGTAAAGGCTCAGGAAACCTGGAACACAAAGTACAACTCACCAGAAGCTCAAAAATTCAGACAGTCTGCCTTCCAACCACTAGGATGGTTATGAGTTTTTTCCAACTGTCTCAGTTAGGTCTCTTCCTCCTTAAGGTAACACATCTGGTTTGATGGTCTTTTAGGGAGTTCTTCTTTCTGGAGCTGTTCAGACATTTGCTACTTAAGTTGAATAAACTGAAAGGATGGAATTTTTTTTACCTCCCTTAGAGCAAACTGTTCTTTCACCTCCCTTTTCATATGCTTCATCGTCATGAACTTCTTTCCAAGATGAAAACCTTTATTCATAGATGAAGCTACTGAACAACAGATATTTCACATCATGTTCCTCTCTTCAGAAGATTTATAGAAGGTAAATCCACATGGTTGTAACCCACAACAGGGAGACAAAGATTAAACCAAAGTCTAACTAAACACATGAATTTCACAAAAGGCTGACAAGCATTCGAACAAACCTCTGCTCTGTTACAGAAACCAGGACAAAACTACTGAACAGATGACCCAACACATTATTAAATGTATATTTTACAAAATGTCCCAAGGAGCTCAAAACAAACTGAGGTCAAGCCCAAGAGAATGTACTGTACCTCTCTAAACTGTGAGATTCAACAATTACAGTAGTCTTTGCAAATGGTATCTGCAGGCTCTGCCAATACAGTGTTTGTCTTGTAAGCATGAAGATTCTAGTTTGGCCCAAAAGAACAAAAAGACAGATTTCTAGCATAGTGTTATACACTTGAATCCTAGAATGGGGAAAGAGACTCAGGAAATTTTTGGCTTACTGGCCAGCCAGATTACCTTAATTGGTGAAATTCAAGGTGACCACATTAAATAAGATCGAAAACATTTCTGAGAATAAAGTCATACACACACACACACACACACACACACACAAGCACACACAAATACACACACAAACACACACACAAATAACAGATCATGTGTAATACAAATGACACTGCTTGTTTTTCTCTGTTTATCTAAAATGACATTTACATACACATAAGAGCCTTGGCCTCATGACAGAACATCAGAAGAAATTAGAATATAGGAGTTCTTAGTATCTGACCAGAGAGAAAATTGTCCATGAATTTTTCTTCATAAGCAATTTAGAAGAAATAATACATGGGAAGGAGGATCCTTCAAATATGAATTTCTACACTTTTCACACAAACCATAGAAAAAAGTCATGGTAAAAGAAAATGGATGTGATGCTTTACTTTCTTGATGGACTGGGGGAGAGCCAAAGGTGTAATTTTCTTCTTACATCCATGCCTGAGGATGACTTTGAGTCAGAGTCAGCAGACTTCCCATACAGTTGGGTCCTGTGGGCCCCAGGCTGTCCCTGCTCTCTACTCTAGATGCCTTGTGATATGCTGGAAACACACCCTGGATTTACAGAGTTCTTCCTCTTGTAGCTAGAAAAATAGAAGCTTCTCAATATTTTTTTTGGTGAAACGCTAATGTCTACTGTGAAAATAAAAGTTAGACAGTCTGTTAGCCAAATGGGTAAGCCATACTGACTGTTCAGAATGTATCTTCTCCAATCAGAACTCAACCACAGGATTATAATTACAGTAGGAGATGTTTTGATGATCTGAACATTAAAGCAGATAATGGGGTCATTTGATGCTATATGCCACTTAAAAAAGAAGCTAAGCAGTTACTAAGGGTAGACATACCTGCATAAGAATACTCTGAAGATTTCTCCCATGGTGTAAGAATAAAATTTATGGTTAATGTAAAGTTATGTTTATAAGGTAATTGGGACATATATCTCAGTGTGGACTGTAGGCAATTTTATGTTATGTGTGAAATGGCTGTTGATGAGATAGGAATTGCTCACTAATCTTCAGGGCCATGGAACAAATAGACTTGGCAAATAAATAACATATAGTCAGCAGTGGATTTTTTCCATGTGAGTTTGGGGAAATGGAAAGTTACATGATGCAAGTAACTGTTCATGGTTTTGATTGCACATTAGAACTAGATAGGTTAGGCCTTAATACCGAAGAAGCTGCACATTGTAGTTTAACAACTTTAAATATTCTGGTTTGTATTAATTATCTAGAAGTGTATACCATATGGCACCATGGTACTGGAACACACAATGCTGGCAATGTCCTAGGTATTGCCAAAAACTGTGTTATTCTGCCACATGGTAAAGCCATAATGGAGTCTGTCAATGGAGTATATTCAGTAGTAAATCTAGCTGAACAGTCAGAGTTGTAATCAATAGCTCTCCTGTTTGATTAAAGGTCAATCCACGTGCTATAACAGGGTGCAAAATTCCAACAAGGAGGATATGATCACTTCTTGTGTTACATGGATGTGATGTGCCTGAAAAAGTATCTACTTAAATACCTATCTCTAGATGTATAGATTACTGGAACTGTGACCAACATTGTTAGGAGGAACCATTTACAATGCTTGGTGGTTGCTGTCAGCTTATATTCATGAGAATGCTTTACTATTGCTGTGAAAACTCAGAAAGTATATAGTGTCTGTCACCACTCTATACTGGTACAAAGAAGAAAAGACCCTGATCTAGGAAAACATTATTAGGGAATAAGCACTTTGTTCCTGACAGAAATGGTTATGAGTCATTATGGAACAGGAACGTCTTTGATTTGCAAAGTTACTGGAACCCTAGATATAGCATGACAAAACAATAAAGAAAAGCATAGAAGTAGGACTGTGTTAAAAAAATAAAGAGTTAACACTGCCTGAAGGAAGATACTCAGTGTGCTATAGACATTGCTTCTCTTGCTTTCCCATCACCTCCCATCAATCTGTCAGTATATATGGCAGGAAGAAACCTGACTGGAGGCAGCACTCAGTTGAGGCAGTTTTCCTGAGTTACACGGTTGTGAAATTTCTCAGAGATGCAGCTACGGTGGACTCAACCATGCTCTTGTAAGTGAACTTCATCTGTGTTCCTCTAAGTAACTTTATTAATGAATTATTTTGTCTTGATGGGTTTGTATGATATATTTGTTTCGATTAGTGGTGTAATCTGTAGAGAACTGATGTTTGTTCATGTCTCACTGAGATTCAAGGTGAAGGAGCTGAACATTTTGTAGAATGGAGTTTCTTAGTAGACCTTGAGATAAGTGACTCCCTTAGGGAATCCTCCATCTCTGTTGACACATGACAATGACATCAGTCATTTTTCATTGCCTTTTGCTTTTACTTGATGATAAATTGTGATGGTTTCAGGGGTATAACATATACCTACTCTGAACCACCTTCTAATGCTTAAGTCATCTCTGAGAACAATAAATAGGCCAATAAAAAATGAACAAGCTGCTGAAGTTGATTACTTTGACTCTATAGAAAACATATGATCAAAAACATACAATCCAATTGCCTTCAACCCAGAAGAAGGAAGCTAATGATACTTGTACCAGTCTCAGCCAACTGAGGTGTCAGCCTGCCTGTGGCTTGGGGTTACTATATGACCTGTACAGCAATAGAGGCCTAACCTTCCAGGAGAGCAAGTCATCATCTTCTCTGACATGTTTTCCTCTCCTACATAAGAGAAACAAATCAAAAGAGGAAAGTATGATTATTTGTTTTGTTAGAGCTTGTACATGTGTCTCTTAACTTAAGCTGAATAAATGTTCAATTCCAAAGTCTCATGTAGACAATGAAAGCAGCTTGATTCTTTACCAGTTTGGTATATGCCAAATAAAATGGCAAAAAGGAAAAACATGTTCATGCTAAAAATCATTTTAGGTCTTGGTTGCTATTTTTAAAAAATAAATTAGTTACAGATATAAAATTTATTCAAAATATAAAAAAATTATCATATATCCCAAGACATAAAAATATAAAATAATGACATAGAAACTCTATCTTGGGATTAATCTCATCTTCAAATGATTCCAGGTTTGGACAGCTGTTCTGCAGCTGCCAACAATGAAGGATTACCAACCTTTTAAGGTGTGGACTGGCAACTATATTTTCCTATATTCTTACAGTAGGAAGAGTATATGCCCAATTTCAGCTGTACAGGACTGAGTTGGCACAGAACACTTAGAACAGACCATGCTTGTCACACAGGTTAGTTCTTGGGACCTTATTTGAAAAGATCGTCTCCGAGTCATGTATCTGTATTTCAGGGATGAGCCTGTTGCTGTTGTTGTCAAGCATGCTCCTGTGGGAACATGTGACTGCCACATGGTATGAGAAAATGTCCAATGAAGAGCTGTATGAAAATCTGCTTTCCACTTCTAATCGCACCCATATAGTTGCCCAAAACATGTATAAAATTTTAGTAAGTACTTCATTTATTTCCAAATTTGTCTCTAAACTGAATGGTTGATGCTGTTTGAACCAATGAGAATCATGAACCAGATTTCAACTAATATATTTTATAGGCAAAAGAAAGAGCCAATTACTAAAATGTACATGAAGGAATGTAGGAAGTTCATGAAACCTCAGAGATCTGTAAGGATTGTAATGATTTTTTATTTCCTCTAAGAGACCTTAAAAATAAGCAGTTTTGTTTTAAATATCCACTTTGGACATTAAGTCCAGAAAAATTCACCCAGAAAGAACTGTGATTTCTTGATCTTGTTGGACGAATGCCTCTGTGAGATTTCACATTAAACACTATTGGGAATTTTGTCTTCATTCCTTAAAACATTTTATGCTGAAAATTGATATCATCAACCCAATTGAATTGAAAATTTACCATTAAGTTGGGATGGTCCATATATAATTTCATTTTATTTGAAGAAAAGGTATAAAGTCCTAGTGATTAATTTAATAGTAGCACATCAGCTTAAAATAATAGGTAACAAGTTTGTCATAAATACCAGTACAAAGGCACCATTTTAATGGTACCCAATTCATTAAATACTTAAAATGCTAAACAATTTTGTGTCAGAATATTTTTTTGCTTTCTTTCAAATGATTGATTTTTAGTAATTATAAAAACCAAGAGCATAGTGAAGAGAAGAGCTTTTGAGGCTGTGGGTTCAATTTCATATCTAAAGGGAAGAAGTAGGCAACAGCATTTGCTTCAATCCTTTCTTTTAATTTTTGCAGTCCTTAATGTGTGAAAATTGAATATGTATCAAATATATAATTTATCTGGTCATGGAAATATTTATTCCATTCTTAAGCTAGAAAAATTTAAGTCATTTTATTTCCTCCAGGACTTAAGGATAGCCAAAAGAAGATGGTTTAAAAATAAAAGAAGCGAAACCTGCCAAACCACTTCCACCCCCACTTCAAATAATGTATGTATTTATTTATATTATTTACCAAACAAACTTCAATAGTACTCTGACTGCTTGTGCTATGTGTGATAACTGGCATTATAACAGGTACACTAATCTCAGATCCAATAAAATGAAGAGAGAAGCATTAGACAGAGAAACACCACATCATTCAGGAAATAACTAATTCAAATGCTACCTTACATTATATCAGATGCCTAAATTACCCATCTATAATATCTTTTACCAGCACTTCACAAGTGGGACTAACAGCTTTGATCTGTATTGGATATTAATGGTTGACTATATCCATATACATCTGGAAGAAATCAAGTACAGTAGAGTTTATGATGTAATCCTAATGCTCCTCCTCTGACAGCATTTTGAGTTTTGAAACTCTCTTGTCTTGTTTGTGTCTCATTATTTCTGCAGTCCTCCCTAGTGATCTTCCTTCTCTTGTATCTTAATTGAAAATTAGCTGAACATGAGGTTCCTATATATACTGTATCATGCACCCCAGGGTAACATATTTTTCTGGGGTTTGCATTCTCAGGGTCTCTAATATGTGATTATTTTAGCTTTCCCTTCTGACTCCCAGTCATAATCAATTTTTGAGTGGTTTTAAACTAAATTTTTATGTGTAGAGCTCATATATATTCTGCATTCTATATTATTATATCACTAGAACCAATAACCTATACAAAACTGATTATTAATAAAGTGTGGCTATAATAATCAAAATGAAAGAAAAATATGATGGGGAAGGGTGAATTTTTTCACAGAGCTACTTGTCTAGACATGTTCACAAGCAGTTGGTTGCCACTGATGCAAGTGTTTTACACAAATATTTCTTTAATGACAAAGTCTATTAGAAAAATTATGAACCGAGGGTCAGAAAGTTTGAACAGATCTTGTATCTCTTGCACGTCGTTGGGGTTCATTCACCTCCACTCTTCGCTATTAATCACCATGTTATAATCCTTGCAGCAAGCTCGTTTCCCATCACCATTTGGCCTGCTCCTTCCCTTCATGTCCTTTACGTGTTTTCTCCTCATCCATAGGATTCCCCTTATTCTCTTTTATTGCCAGATACTAACTTAAAAATTTAACAGGAGGCAAGTCATATCAGATATGGCTGTCATATAAGATTCTGGCAGTGATCATAAACTGGGTTGGTCAAAATTTCATTGTAATTTCCACTGATGCTGGTATTAAAAGCCTTGCTGGGTTATCTTTTTATTTTTCCTCTGACAACAAGTAGGCTGTTCCACCAAGAGTACAAAGTCAATTTTCCCTGAAAACTACTATATGAATGACACCTTTTCTTTACTATATTTATATTTACATATTTTATAATAACCTAAAAGTCACAATTGAGTGTTTAAATGAGCAAATTTATTCACTCATATGAAAACTCACCCAAAATTTATTTGAGTGAGCTTCTGTTGTCAGTGTTGGCATTGCTTTGGTCTGAGTCAGATTCAGGTGAGATTCAGCAAATTTTAATTAGGAAGAAAAAGTACAATTAAATAAGAGCAATCCCCATCAAGATAAGGCACATGTTAGAATATAGAAAATAAAACAAATTATGATCAAATTGAAATGTCATTAGGAAAAATTATTCATACCTACTAGTTTTATGTTAGGAAACTGTAGTTCCATGACTTAAATTCCACATTTCTATAATGTGTATCTTGTTCCAAAGCATTTTTATGTATTTATAACTTAAAAATTGGTATTGTAGTTCTCTATCTTTATGCAAACATGTTATATATTGATCATATTCTGTTTTGCTTATTAAATGCAATTTTCAATCTTATCTCTTAGACTAAAGAACTTCTCAATGTCATCATCAATATTTCAAGTGCCTGGAAATACCCACTGAGACTACTGCCACTTGCAGTGCTGACTCATTTAGAGTCCTATCATGGTATGCTGGCAAGAGCCATAGAAGTTAACTATAGAAATAAAAAAATTCTGGAGGGAGCAAAATTTTTACTCAGCAGGGTGAGTCTTCTTTTCATATTTCTTTGTTCATGCCACGCATGAAAGACGTTATTTGTATAATGAGAAACTAAATTTTAAAAACTTTGTTTTAAAGAGTTTTCAATGTTTACTACCTTACCAGTAAAGGTTCACACAAAAAACTAAACTCCTCATAAAGGTCTATAATGAGAATTCAACACCCAAGCAATCTCAGTAGAAAATAACTTGTCCTCCTAGCAATTTGCACAGAAGCTTTCCTTCATGGAATGGGCACATCTGCTTAACTCAGAAGATCTTACGACAGTCGTTCTCAGATCTCCTGCACCACAATTCATTAAAGGAAATGCTTAAGGTTTAGGGGAAAATATAATATGGAGAATAGATTGAGTTGAAAGGCAAACACCGATAAGGACACTCGGGTAGAAACATACAGGTATGGATGACAGTACAGGGAAAGCCCTGAGGACACGGAAAGTGAAAGACTGGGTGCCACTCTCTCCATTGTTCTTTGATTAAATCTATATCTACAGTCAGATAACAACTTTCTAATACTTCATATGTCTACCCTTGCATGCTTAATCCTCATTTGAGATCAATGGCACATCAGAAATTGTAACAAACTATAAAAATGATCCCTGAAGTTAAGAATTGCATCAGAAATTATGTACCCCTATTTCAATTCTAGTTTTATGAGCCAATGCTGCCTTCATACCTTGGTCTAGGAACATGACAATACACAATTTTTACTTGTTTTCTACACTTATGTTTTCTTGCAAACTTCATTCAAAATGTAGAAGTAATATGTACCTTGGCTATGGAGATTGTTTGTGTCTCTGAGTGCCTTCCTTTCAAGTATAAGGAACTGAGTTTGGTTCCAAAATCCTTATCAATAAAAGACATGTGTAGGTTTTATTGTAGTTTCAGCACTGGGGATGCAGAAGCAAGCAGATCCTTAGTGAGTACTAGATCAAAGCAGAAGAAGCTGTCTTTTAAAAGAAACTAAAAACCAAAAACAAACAATAGTAGAATCCAAGGAACTTTACCCCCCTTTGATTTCTATGTGTGTGTGCACACTTACATACATGCAAATATACACAGATATATGTGTGTACGCACACATACACACACACACATGAAATATTAAGGACCAACCATAACAACAAAGTACATAATGCCTGTCCTTTTTTTGTTTAGATTCAGCCTGAAGTTAAAGAAAATGACTACCCTGAATGGCACGTATTAAGAGAATTAAGGTCTTCCAATGAAACCATTCACCTTTTTGCCTTTCATAATCTCTTCTTCTGCTTGCACAAGGATACAGGAATGATCTTCCATTATCTCAGCATCCTGAGGGGCTGAGTCACCAAAACCAACAAGTAATAAGTGTATATCAATGAATTTGATGCTGAGATGGTCCTTGATGAATGAACCATATCTTAAATGCTTTTACTTTTTAATTTGTTAGATTTGTTTTTTGCAAAATAAAACATGATTGTTTAAAAAGCTCAAATTGGAAGTGAATGTTTATCAATTTCTTGTGTCCATGTAGCATAAAATTGAAAGATGGTTTTGTGATGTTACTTCACAATATTCACAAATAAGCAGGGTTTGTAAAGAAACAAGATGACGGAAAAAATTTTACTTTTGAGTTAGAGTAAGTAAAGATGAGCATGTTAATTGCTCATCTAAAATTTACTGTAGATTTACACCAAGTAAGCAGATTGACATTATAAATCAAGAGATTACTGTTAATCAGTAGAAATAACATGAACATGTGCCGACAGGTCTTGAAATCAAACCGTTCTATATGAGAAAAGTTTTATAATCCAATGACAGATGATGTAACTTCTTTCATTTTGCACTATGCCTAGGTATCATAATATTTCAAATTTGCAAAAATATGTTAACATGCAAGTTTGAAATGTGTCTAGATTTCTCCAATGAAAATCTTCAACTATGGTCTTCCATGGTAACATCTTAGAAAGATTGCATATACACTATGGTTTATAGGAGAACTAATCTGACAACACTTTATCTCATATTCAAGATAGTCAACACCATAACCATGTCTTCTAGTTATTAGTGCCAGACGGCAGAGAAAGGAGATTTCATCTGTTCTTACAATGTTTGTGCCATTTGACATTTCTGCATATCAATGTCTGTGACTTTCTCAGAATTCAGTTGATAAGGACAAATGAAAAATATTGACATGGCAAAGCTGATAAGTAAAGAGTTCTGCTGAATAAGACTGAAGTTAAAATCGTGTGAGAATTAGGTGCTTCTGCCATGGGGCACACTAGCATATAAACATACTTTTAGGACTGGTGTCTGTCAAGAGGCATGCTTTCTCTAAATTCTTCTGTCCCTCTCACCCTCAGTGCCCTCCTTTTCAGCTTTGTTCCAGGTCCTCTCATCTAAGGCCTGGTACTTGAGAAAAGTAGTGCAAAGATTTCTTTTCAACTTACAAGAGAATCAACTTACACAAGAATCTTGTGCATCGGACCCACTTCATCAGCACAAGGGAAGCAGCATAGGCCCCCACTGACACCTTCCTCTCCTACAAACTCTCTCTAAAATAGAACAGAAAGGCAAATTCATTATCAAACATTCACCATAGAAACGTACATTCATCACTCCCTTCTTTTGAACCCCAAGACTAATTTTCACTATTGACAATCATCTGAGGGTGAGAGTGTAGCATGATAGCTTAAACTAAAACAAAAAATCCAGTTTGTTGACTGACTCTAAGCAACTGAGGGAATGAGCTAATTTCTAATGCCTTAGAAGGCAGTGGGTTAGCCTGGCTATCTTCATCTCGCTTATGAGGGGTTTTCAGACAAGTATAGACAGCTGATGCAGAGAGAGGACCCAATTCACTTATTATAATAGATGTCTTTAGTTTGGGCAGCATAGTTGATCATTTCTATCCTGCTATGTCTGTAGTTAGAGATGACCCACACTTGCTCTAGCATTTTTTTTTTGCTTAGTTGTTTGCTTGTTTGTTGTTTCTTTGTATTTCTTGGATCATATTTTCTTATTTATTTGAGACACTACAATTACATTTAGTTACATGCATACTTATATCCACAAAATATCTGTTTTAAATTTTTGATTAGTTCTTACAGAATTTTGGTCAATTCCTTTAATACTCAATGCCTTTCCACACCCGTCCAATGTTTATCTTTCCCCCACCCTAACACATCAAGTCCAATATGGGTTGTTTATATATTCATAGATGTGTGGCCTTCCACTGGAATGTGGTGGATTTTCAAGGTAAGACACTTAACGAAAACTTCCTTTCCTTATTGTAACAATTATGTATTGCCAACATCTCCTAAACTAGGGGAGAGCTGGATGTCCATCTTATATCTCAACCTTGTAATTTGGTTAGACTTTGTCCTATATGGAGTATACACACACACACACACACACACACACACACACACACACACACAGAGCATATATATATATATATATATATTATAACCAATATGAATTCATAGGTACAATTCCCCTGATGGTTTCAGGGACAATTTCTCATAAAATTAACTCCCCCCTCAGGACTTTAAAGTTTTTCCACATTCTGGAACATTCTACTTTCTTCTCTTTTCTTGGCCAGCCATCAGTCTTTGTGTTAAACACCATCCACTTCATACAGAAGCTTGTCAGAGGAGGGTTGTTGTCTATGTTCATAACCATAAGGCTTTAGGATGTGGATCAAATACTATATCCATTTAGCAGAAAAATAGATATAAGTTATTCCCCAAGAATTTGACCCATCTAGCCTGGTTCTTGGCCTCCAAATGTTTATAGGTATAGATTTCATCTTGTGGAATGGTATTTAAATCCCATGTTTTTCTAGCCCTTATTGAGCCATTTGAATGCCTTGCCTTGCCATTCATTATAATAACTTGAAGGATTCAAAATTCACTAGGATGGATAATTTTTTTCCTCTGGTAGTATGCATAGCTACCAGAAGTAGGAAAGCTAACAGGCAGGAATGCAGCTTTCAGGTCATTGCCAGCTAAAGTTTCATTTTGAGTGACCCAAGTATGACATACCTTTATCAATAATTTACAATCAATTTCTAGAGGGTAGTTAATGGCATTTTCCAATAGCCTGTAATGTTCTTATTATATATATATTATTATAATAGATGTCTTTAGTTTGGGCTATATGGTTGGTCATTGAATTCTAGGTAACTGTCTTTCTATCCTGCTATGTCTGTAGTTAGAAATGACCCACACTTGCTCTAGCATTTTTTTTACTTGTTTGTTTGTTTGCCCAAACTAAAGATATCTATTATATAATCTATGGGACTTCATCAGTCAACAACTACAGAAGAGAAAACTCATTCTTGGTACAGGGTTTTATAACTGTTAACCTTCTGTGTTTAGTATGCACATTGCCATTCTATTATGGGGTAGCTACATATTAAACTTGGTGTGTGTGTGTGTGTGTGTGTGTATTCACATATATATGAAGGCTTCTACAATATTAAGTCAGCTTCCATGTGACTTTTTGAGAGGTATTTCAAGTTGTTTATCCCTCGCATCTTTTTTCTTCTCCTACTCTTTCTCTTATGCCTGATTGCAATTTATTTTATTTTATTTTTTTCCTTTAGTGTTTCTTTTTTTTAAATTTATTTTTAATTAATTTATTCTTGTTACATCTCTATAGTTATCCCATCCCTTGTATCCTCCCATTCTCCCCTCCCTCCCATTTTCCCCTTATTCCCCTCCCCTATGACTGTTCCTCAGAGGGATTACCTCCCTCTATATATGCTCATAGGGTATCAAGTCTCTTCTCATTGACCTGCTGTCCTTCCTCTGAGTGCCACTAGGTCTCCCCCGCCAGGGGACATTGTCAAATGTGAGGCACCAGAGTACTTGAGAAAGTCAAATCCCTCTCTCCACTCAAGTGTGGAGACTATCCTGTCCATGGGCTAGATCAGGGTAGGGGTTTAAATTTTACCGCCTGTTTTGTCCTTGGCTAGGGCCTTAGTTTGAGCGGGACCCTTTCTGTTTCATTAATCCCCCCTTTTTATAACAGATTTTTCTGTTATTCCTGTGGCTCCAAACTTTGATCCTCATGCTTGTTAGGTAAGATCTTTACTGACTGACGTATGTCCCCTTATAAAATTCTTACAACCTAAATGTACATTTCTTTCTCATGTTCTTCTTTCCTTTCCTGAAGCTTCCCTCCATGTTACAAGTATTCTTTGACCTTGTGTTATGTACTCAGTGTTACTAGCAGTATACACAAAACAAATTTCATGTTTCTACAAGTGAGAATTCAAGACTTTTGAGGGGGCAGTTATTTGATACTGGGTAGTGTGTGTGTGTGTGTGTATATGTTTGTGTGTGTGTTTACTTAAAAGCAAAACAAAAGAAATAAACACAAACTGTCAACTATTTATAGAATCAATGCAGAAGACTAGTGGACCAGCCTCCTCCCTCGCAGCCACATCAGCTTTCCTCTCAATCTTTTCTGCCATTGTGACTGCCAAACTGTTTGGAACAGAACAGAGATTCTTTTGCTAGACAAGTGTATTGACACATTTATCCCTTATGAATATATGTCAGCTTTTTTCATTTTTCAGAAATTTTGAAACCCATACACAATATTTTTATATTTTAATATAGAGAAGCATTCAATATAGATGAATATAACTTCATAAATAGTACTGACAGAGATTTGGCCTTTATCAGGAATAAAATTGGCTGTCAATGAGAGTAAAAGTCTATGGAGTATAAATTGCAGGGGTATGTATTCTAATTGTGAATTTAAAATGTGCAAGTCACCAAGGAGTACGTGGCAATATGCTTTGCTTTATAGTGAGGTTCAAACTCAATTCTGAAATTTTCAAGCAAGATTGAGGAGAGACATAAGTGCTGTATAGAGTATCAAGGTGAAAGGAGAAAATATTCTCATAAAGAATCTAACAGTTGCTTCCTTGCAAGTTAGGAGTCCATCAGCATTCTACTGTGTCTATGGTATTCTTTTGTTTGTAGAATACATCTGAAGCAAGAGGCTTACCACAGAAAATAAGAGCAGTAAGGCAAAATATAAACAAACCAATAGTAAATCTGGTTGATATCATAGGTTAGAAAACTGCATCATGAACACAATATGAACAATAATAAAATAAAGGAAAATCCATCATCTATGTGTTTTCACTGAAAAATGTCAAAGATACACTAATATACAAATTGCTACAATAAGGTCAATAACATAGATGATATTGATTTCAGTGACTGAGGCTCAGTTTCCTTATATTGGCATGCTGAATTGGGTTGATGGTTTTACTAAGTAGAATCACTTAAACCTGTGCTTGGCCTAATGAGGAACCATTTCACCTTGCTATACTCACTGCCTTTCCAGGTACCAACAGGTACAGAAAGTCTCCATGTCTTGCTGGCTAGAAGATAATTTTTTATTATTATAAATGTGTGCTAAGGCCTGAAGAAATGGCTCAGTGGTTAAGAGCACTGTCTGTTCTTCCATAGGACTTGGGTTCAATTCCCAGCCCCCACATGGCAGCTTACTACTGTCTGTAACTCCAGTTCTGAGGCCTATACACATAAAATAAAACTAAATAAAGATTTTGAAATGTGTGCTAAACAGTCTAGGGAGAACCGATCCTATTACTCACAAGAAGGCAAAATATTTTTTATAGTCTACCATCAGGAGACATTCCCAAAATATGGTATGAAGTGTGCGTTCCCATACCTCATTGATTTTCAGTGTGCGTACAAGAGAGACACATTCACAATGGGCTTCATCACAGGGATAATTGTCCAGAATTCATACTAGCTTGTTATCACCATCGGTATTACACCACTGCTATATTCCCTGAACCTTAGGAACAGGACTTGTGTTGTAGATGTTTCACTTGGAGCTGGGCACCTCAAGGGCTTTTACTCTTCTGTTTGTCTTTGTGTGCCTTTCTGTAATGAACCTCCACTACAAAAAAGTTTAATTGATGAGGATTGAAATATACATACTTACATCTGTCAGCCAACCACATGGACATTTGGCTATGATTTTTTTAGTGGTTGGTTTAGACCAAAACTGTCCACAAATATGTGGATGTATAAACCTATTATATGAATTTCTCTGGTTTATACACACAAATAAAAGTTTTCGCAAAAAAATGGACTTGAGTTTTTAACCTTTTGACTGAACTAGACAAGAAAGAAAAGTATATGTTTTCCTTCCATCCATGCCTAGGGCCGTCCATAACTTAGAAAAATATTTTAGGACACAGTACAGAGTATATTTATGTCTGACAGTGAATCAGATTAGCCTGTCTTTTCTCCAGTCTTTGGGGAAGTGCACTCAATATTGTTTCTGTTTTCTACAGTAGGTACACTTTTTCGGGATACAAAAAAAGTACAGATCCTGGATTTGTGTGTTTTTTCCCATTTGATAGGTAGAAATGGGAACATGTTTTCTCTTTTATGCATATGCTAAACTTATACATTAACAGAATACAATTTGCGAGGGGAAAAAGATGACAGTCTGATAGCTACAGGGTCTTGAAGCATACTGACTTTGTTCATAATATTCTTCCCTCACTTGAACTCAGTACAGGTTGTAGTTACTGTAGGAGAGGATTTTGCTGATCCAAATGGTAAAACTATCAAGATGGTCTGAAAAAGGGGCACGACTGAATGACATAGGACACTAGTAAATGGCAAAATATACAATATTTGTTTTGAAACCAAGCAATTCCTAATAGTGGACAATTATCCCTGCATCAGAGTGCAGTTTGCATTTCTTCCATTGAGGCAAGTTTACCTGAGGTGAAGGAGCTATCTAGAAATAGCTCAAGTCACGATTTGTGTAATTTGCTTGGGGTAGAATGTAAGAAAATCTTGTGTTATTTTGGGAAATGGGAGTCTGATGTGGGAAATTGTTCACTGCTCTGTGGGCCATTTGAGCAAATTGTTTTGGTTTACAAACAGCCTGTAGTCACTAGGCTCATATAGTACCTGTGAGAACCCATAATGCATGTAGTCAGGCAGTGAGTACAGTATGACAGATTAAGCTGTGTATCTACAGTGGTTTATGCACAACCAACTGATTTGATCCTACTTAGACTGTTAAAACCATGCAAGACACAAAATTAAGGAAACTGAAGCTCAGGCAGTGTGATGGTAAATTATTAATAATTAATAGTTGTCTGACTGATAAGTCTTGAGACTTTTTCATACTTTACTAAACTATGTTTAAGTTATCTTTTTATTCTCACAGCTTATCAATCTGAATGACAATTTTCTCTCTAAGGAAGATGGTCACAATCTGTAAACTTTTCATGATATAATACCATCTTTTACAAGGTATATTGCTTTAACAAATCATCTGGGAGAAGAAGAGATACTTTTATTAACAATTAAGTAGTTAAAGAATCTGTACAACTCTGTGCAGCATACATGAGAAAATACATGTGTAGTAGTTGTATGTTTCTTCAGTAAAACCTCCATGTCTGGGATGAGTTTTCCTTAGGACTGCTAGAAAGGTGAAGCATATGACACACAAAATCTGTAGATCCTGCTAGTTTCAGACCAGAATCAAATGGATAAACCCAGTTGTTGAAGGAATTTCATACTTTGGCTCAACAGTACTAAAACAATCCTTGCTATGTTGTGATCTTGAAGCTCCCACCATAAGGAAAAGTCTTTGTGTTACCAAAAGATGGCAGCTTGTTTCCTGGAGAAATGACCATGGTCGTTAGCATTCAGCTACATGGCAAAACAGACATTTTGGCAATTTGTCCACTAGTAAAATATTAGCAAGAGATTCTGTTAGCAGCAAACTACCCTGCTTTGTATTTAAAACCAGTGATGCAGGTATCAATTTATGTGATATATTCTAATACAGAGCAGAAATTAGTGCCTGGGAAGGCCATAGGCTCCATTAAGGTGTCTATGATCAGATTGCTATATTTGATGCAACTGGTCTGCAAAAACAAACACCTTACAAACATTAGTGTTTATGCCTATCAATTCCTGGAACTGTCACCACTTATGGTGAGTTGCTTTATAAATCTTGATAGTTACTGACAGAAAATCATGTTTGGCTAAACTACAGAGAATAAGTGACTCTTTCTATGATATGATGGTCCAAAGAGAATGTATTTACTTCCACTAGAAACACTCAGGGAACATTATAGAAGACACGGCAGAAAGAAGAATTACCGGGAACTAGAGACAAGGTATTATGAAATGATCATATTTTTCCTACTGGTCGTGACTGTGAGTCATCATGGATCTGAGATGACTTTAGTGATGTACAAATTAGCATGAGCCCTAGAGATACTATTTCAAAATGACAGACAGCACGTAAAGAGATAGGGATGTGGCAAAAGTAAAGAGAATGTTAATGCTCGCTAAGGTAATATAAACATAGACATTATCAGAACAGAAGACACTACTTCAGTGTGTGCACAATTCTTCATGTTTTTGAGTACAGCCATTTTGTTGTATGCCAAGTAAAATGGTAAAAAGAAAAGCAGTCTTACTCTACCAAATCAATTGTACAGAGAGAAAAAAAATGAAGTACAGACATAATGAATACAGACATAAAGTTTATTCAACATAATAGAAAATGAGTATACATTCCCAAGATATTAACTTATGCAATGCAATGGTTTAAAGATATAGCTTCAGATTATTCCCAGCTCCAGATGTTTCTAGGCTTAAGAAGCTTGTCTGGAGCGAAGAAAGCTGTAGGATCTCCTGCCTCTCATGGTGTGGACTGAGGAAAGATATTTCCCTGTATTCTCACAGTGGAAAGAATGTGTGCCCCACTCCAAGTATACAGGGCAGAATTTACTCAGTACAAAACTCTTAGAAAAGTGTTTGCCAGACAGTTTAACTCTTACATCCTCATTTGAATAGACCATCTCTGCAACTTTTCTCTGTATGGTAGAGGCATGCCTTTTGTTGCTGTTGTGAAGCCTGCTTCTTTGGGAGCATGTGACATCCATCAGCTGTCTAAGTGTCTACAGAAGTCTTGTATCAATGTGTGGTTGAGTCATCTTCCTCCCATGACCTTGCCTGAAAAATTGACACTGTATTGAAGTAGTGCACACACTTCAGGCTTCTCTAAAGAAGACTCCAGAAACTCTACTAATTAAACCATGAAGCTCCTTGAAGTGTATATGATAAAACTTTGTGGGCAGTAGAGTTAGATACTTAAAGATTTCATGAAATCTGAAAGATTTGTAAGCACTGCAATATGTTTTTCTGTAATAAAAATCAAAAATAATTTGTGTAATCTTTCACTTTGGCCATTAAATCTAAAAGAAAGGCAAAAATGACTTGTCTTTTGTAGAGGGATCAGTTCTCTCTGAATATTCTTCAGTTAGCACTCTGCTGATGTCCAGTCTAGGAGAACTTCATTGCTTTAAATGGTACGGACAAGATAAAGCTAAAGTTGTCTGAAACCACAAAAAGAGTGAAACAAAACAAAATAAAAAAGAGCCACATAGAAGCTATCAAATGCTAACAATTACTCTTAGAATTTTCAGTGGTGTGTGTGAAGCTACAATAGGAGGGTCTGTTTAGGTGGGAAGTATGTTCTTTTCCTACTGGATGTACAGGAGTCATTTAGAATCCATCAATAAGGAGAAAGCAAAGTAGGTTTTGGTGCAAAATTCAGAATATAGAGACTACATCCTAGAGTTGTAATGGATACTCATTCCAAATATACTTTTCACCTACTAGTGTTTCTTTCATTTCCTATTCTTCACTCATAATCTTTCAACTGTACAGTGTGTCTAGAAATTCGTTGAATGATCACAAATTCAGGTGTTCAGAATAGAATATTCATTTTAAATTATAAATAGCTTATGGAAATAGAATCTTCAGTTGACTTATATATGCATTAAATAGTTTTTGTGTATTCTTCCTTCTTCATTGATAAGTACTTTTTCTAACATATGTCCAGATGATGGACCCAAGAGATATCTCAGTGGAAAAGAGAGCTTGCTTCTCTTATGGAGGATCCAGGTTCCATTCCCAGCACCCAAGCTGTCTAAAATCCAAATCCAGGTGAATGAGTGCCCTCTCTGGTCTCTACGACAGGCAAATGATACACAAGCACACATAAGGACAAAATCACACACACACATAAAATAATTTTTTAAAAGCCCAGAATCTTATAATTATATTTTACACCATAATCATTATTTTACCAAAACTTAATTACATATTTGTTGTAGTCCAAACATAAGGAGGTTTATGTAACAACTTCTTGTTAAAGGAACCATATCATTTGAGCCAACAAGAAACATGACAATCATGAGTGTAAATCCAAATATACTATTCTATCTCATTCACCTCCAATCATAGAGAAAGATAATATTTAAATTCCTTAGTATCTTGTAGATTTGTGTATTTTAATGCTTTATTTCTGAACAATAACTTTAGGAAGAACTAAGGAACAAGAAAATATCAACAAAGGGAAATGGCTGCCATGCTAGAAAATTACATTGCATGTTTAAAGGAAAGAAGTAAGTAGGGGCATGTTTCATTCCTGTGCTTCAATTTTTATGTAGTTCTTCTTTTTAAAAACTCAACATCTACCAATAATAAGCAACAATAAATGGATTCAGCAAGATATATATAATATTTAAACAGTACTAATCAAAGAAAAAGAGGCCAAAAATTTAGGAGTGGATAAGGATAGTGAAAATGGGAGGGGTTGTAGGAACAAATGCATCGATGATCTGATCATAGATGTGTTCATTTAATTCTGAAGCTCTAAAAATGTAATAATTTAGTTTTTCCAGGCGTTAGATTTTGCCAAGAAATTTAGTCTCAGAAGCAGATATTCAGCACCTTCAACTTACATTCCTCCCTATTACAGAAAACTGAGAGCAAGTTCTCAATATAAAAGTCAGTTTCATGCCTAGGTTGCTAAACAAGTGAAATACTTCTGAGGTTGGCTGTGTTATGTGGCTTCCTGGGCTACAAAAGGTGTGCTAATATCTGATCCTATAGAATGGAGGAAGAAACAAGAGTCAGAGGACAATCACATCACACAGTTGACAACTTATGCACAAATCCAATGCCATCTCACATTATAGTAGATTCATAAGTTGTCTGGGACCATTTTTAGTAGCAGTTTGCTCATAGCATTGTCTTTAGTATTCCCTAAGATGATTTAATGTTAACTGGACATTCCTACTTGAATATACATTGCCACATGTGTGGAAGAAAAAATGCAGACAGTAGTGTCTATGATGTAATACAAAAGGCTCCACCATCTTGCTGCATGCTACTTACCCAAACATTGTGTCAATTCTTCTTGGTCCCATGTCTGTGTCTTCATTATTTGTGCAGTCCTCTTTGACTGGTTTGCTTTGTCCTGAATCTCAACTAAAAATAATGTGAACTGGAAGTTCCTCTACAAACTATGTCTTTGTGCTGCAGGACAGTTCCTGTTATGATGAAGTCTATGTATTTTGGCAACTACAATGTATATATAAGTATTATGGAATCAAATATCTGAGTTCCTGTCAAAACTAGAGTTTGATTTACAATCAAGGAGAACACTTACTCACATATGCATTCTAGAATACTCCAGAGGCAGTCTATTGACACCAATGCAGATTCTAACACTAATGACTCTAACACTCTGTCAGGTTAAACTGAAGTTGTGCCTCATGCATGTCAAGTAAAGGATGAATTGGGCATTAACTCATTTAAAACCCTCATCATTAATCATTATGCCACAAAAAAAAAAAAAAACACTCAACTATTTTTGCCTTCCTCATTTTGCCTTCATATGTAGTACACATTTCTTCTACAGTGACCACAGGATTCCTCTCCTTTTTTCATTTGAGAGGTGGTTTTCATGTATGGGTCTGGCAGTTAGTCATAATGGCTATCTATTCTATTGTGTAGATATATAAGGAGTCAATTTGATTCATCAGTTTGAAAACCATTTGGTCCTCTCAATACTGACAGTATTAGCAAGTCCTTCGTCTGAATCAGGTCCTGTGGACTTGTACTGTGTCCCAACAAATGACAAGAGAAACAATCAAACAGAAGACAGATTAGGAGAGAAGATGGTAGAAGGCAAACAGAAAACAGAATGAAATCAGTTTGAGGTTTGCCTTCATATGAGAAAAAATAGTTAAGACAAATTAGTTTTATTTCAGAAAACTGTCCTTCCATGGAATAAATTTTACATTTCTAAACAATGCATTAATTATGGATTTTTTCTGTAAATTTATTAATATCAGTAAATATTATAAGTTACCATTTGTGCAAACACTGCATCTATGTACCATGATGTAATTTCCTTATTTTAAAGTAATCTTCTATAATGATAGCTTAAGCTGAAGAGCATCTGATACCAGGTATCAATATTTGTCATTCCTGGGATTCCCACTGAAACCCATGGTGTGTGCACTGGTTGCTCTTCCAAGAGATTCTGATAATATGCTGTCAAAAGCCAAAGATGTGCAGCATAAAAATCACAAAATGCTGCATTTAGCAGGATGAGCCCACTCTTCCAATTTCTTTGCTTATCTCCTGCCTGAAAGAGGTGATTTATAAAGAGAAAGGAATTTTTCAACATTTCATTTGAGAGAGTGAAATGTGGGTATCTAATTTGTTGATAGTGATATTATTAAGCATCTACTTCCATTTCCAAACGCCTCTAAGGTCCTTTAGGCAGAAACATAGTACCAGTGATGTCAATAGAAAGTAGTGTTACCTCACAGTAATTTAGATAATACCTGTCTTCTTGATGCTTAGATTCAACATGAAATGGAAGAAAATAATTCCTCTGCTTGGTGGGGACTGGCCGATTTGCAGGCATCCAACGGAGATATTTACGCTTTTGCTTTTTATAACCTATTCCAATGTCTGTTCAGGAATACATATAAGATCACCACTTATCTCAATGTCCTGAAGTACAAAATGTGCATGACAACAGGTGTTAATTGCACATTTTCAATTTAATTGGACATAAAAGGTAAAAATTAGAACACTTTCAAGGCTTCTTCTAATATTTACCTTTCATGTCCATGCATGCCTGTAATGGATGTCTTCTTAATGATTCTTTATAAATTTCAAATTCAAATAGAAAATTTGTCAGAATTTCATGGCTCTTTGATAAAAAAATAATCAATGCTGTTGCCACATGCCTATGAAACATTTTTGGAAATAAGTGAATATTGGTTTGCATCTAAGTCAAGCAACAACTGACTTTTGATTCACAGTGAGTAAAGGTGAATGAACTTATTAAAACCAAGGCAAGATATGCCTGTTAGTCTTCAGATTCATTATAGCCAAACCAACATGTGGTGATGGTAATGAAAAAAATCTACCAGCTAAAAGGAAACTTCCATGTCTAAGAACAGATAGCACAAGTACAATCCTTTTGTATTATATCTATATGCTGTTTTTTATGGATTTTTCATTATTTCATATATGTTTCATAATAGACTTTCTCCTCTCCTGACTCCTTCCAGATGCTTTTCCCTTCACTACCTATTCAACTATATGTGTTTTTTTTCCTCAAAAAAAAAAAAAACTCAAAGAAATTAAAAAGAAAAAGAAGAAGAAAATTAGTAAAGTAAAACAAAACAAAAGGCACATAAAAGCATGAATTCTGTTTTGTGTTTGCCTACTGTTCCTGAGGTGGGCCTGTCCTGCATTGTGGCTGATGTATTCAGTGACACTCCACTGGAAGTGCCTGTCCACTTCTGAACAGTGTCAATTTTAAATAGCTTCTTGGTTACAGGTAGGAATTTGTGTTCCCTTACTGCTGGAATTTTGTTTGGCTTGAATGTGTACAGGCCTTATGGATATTGTCGCTAGTTTTGTCAGTTCTTATGTGCATGGGCTCTGTTGTGTCTTGAAGATGCTAGTTTATCTGGAGTCATTAACAACCTCTGGCTTTTAAATCTTGGATGGAAGGACAGGATTGGGAGAGGTGTCAGTAAGTCCACAAGGAGACTATCAAGGCTGAAGGCTCTGGACCCAGGAGAGCCTGCAGGGACTGATTCACCAGCCAAGGAGAGTACAAACAGAGGATCTGGACCTTGAGTGTAGCCAATGGACAGCTCATTCTCCACATGGAGAAGGGGGCAAAGCAGGGGACTGCTTCTGACAAGATCTCTGGTGCCAGGGATTTGATCACTCTTCTTTGCTGGAGAGGCCCTGTGGCAAAACAAAGGAGCAGAATGCAGCCTGTGCAGATGAGACCTGACAGGCTGCAGTCAGATGTTGGGGGGAGAGGGGGACAGGGGGAGAGGCAGACCCCACCTGTCAGAGGTCTAGGGTAGGAAAAAGATAGGAATGGGGGAGGGTGGGAACAGAAAGATAAAAGTGAGGGGATTACAATCTGGATATAATGTGAATAAATTATAATAGTAAAAAATAAAACAATGTAATAAAAAAGAATTTCAGAAATTAAACTAATAAAAATATACATATAGCCAATGGGAAAATGTGCTAATGATCTGAATAGATAATTCTCAAAATAAAAAACACAAATAGCCAGGTGGTGGTGGTGCATGCCTTTAATCCAGGCACTCAAGAAGCAGAAGCAGGCAGATTGCTGTGAGTTCGAGGCCAATCTGGTCTACAAAGTTAGTTCAGGACAGTGAAGGCTACACAGAGAAACCTTGTCTTGAAAAACCAAAACAAACAAACAAATAAACAAAAAATGCAAATATCCAATAAACAATTTAAATGTGCTAACCATAAAAAAAGAAAGAAAGAAACAAAACCTTTCTGTCACTTGTTCTACATAAACTTCTGAGCCCTTTGAGGAGAGTTTGGTAAAGACATCAAATTGAAGGCTGAGTACTCTAAAGTCATTCTGTGTGCACTATCCATTTGTAGATCTCTATTAATTAACATCTACTTCAAGAAGAATCTTTTCTGAACACCGTTGAATGCTGCATGTATCTATGCTCCTTTCTGAAGGGAAACAGAAAGGATATGGATTTGCTGCAAAGTAGGGGAGGGGGAGAGGGACTGGGGGGAGAGAAGTGAATAATATTGCAGTCAGGATGTAATATATGAAAGAAGAATACATTTTTTAAAAGAGGTATGGAATAGGATATTAGAGAGAAATTTAATAACCACTCACCTTCCAACTAGAGTGAATATACATACCACAGCATCTATAGTATTCTTCCTAAGATTGCTTTATAGAAATGGTTTTGCCTTCACTAACATCTCTTTTTCTTTTATTTACAAGCAGTTCAGGTCATGTGTGTCTCTTCCAGATAAATCATATTGTTTCTTCCATTCTGTGTAACTGTTCTGAAAGTCATTAAGGTAGCTGTTCATGTTGAAGAGTCTTTCTCGACAATCATTAAAGTGTATATATGTTTTGTAAAGAAGGTCCTAATTAATTTGTCCAGAGTCATATTGAAGCCATTGAATTGTTATTTTCTGAGCATAAAGAGCTTTCCTGCAGGATGGAATGTTTCCCTCAGAACACCTGCTGTTTCACTTCCTCCCATTTTAACACCCAACATCATAAGAAATTTTCTTCCAAGGTGGAATGTTTAATCTCAGAGGAAACTGTGGCAACAAAGGGGTTGTTTCCCAAATTCTATAACAAAAATCTGATCTCAGATGAGGCCTCACTGTTTTGACACTATATGTGAAAAGACAAGGATAAAACCAAAACCTAAAATCAGTAAGGCTGGTAAGGCTATTCCAATTGTCTGGTACACAAACCTGAACGTTCCTGTCACATAGGCAATCTCTCAAGTCCTAAAAATTCCTGTAACATAACCAGTGTCTTCTTCAGGAAATGGATCAACAGATAACACATATTCTACAAATTGTTATAAGGAACACAAAGTAAATCAAGACCAAGACTTAACGAGCACTCTATAACTTTTCAAAATGTAAAATTCATCAATCAAAGTATTCTTTATAAAAACACTGGAAGACTAAAATGGTGGATCTGATGGTAAGGTGTTTCCCTTTCTATCATGAAGGTATGAATTTGATCTACAGAACTAGAGTATAGATGCTGGGCAAGCGCACATGCTCTTGGATCCTAGCCCTTGGGAGACAGATACAGGAAGATCCTGAGTCACTTTCCGGCCAGTTTACCCTTATTCATGAGTTTCAGGTCAGAGCAACAGCATACTTAGGTCAACATCATTCCTGAAAATAACTACCAGGTTGTTCTCTGGTCTCTGTGTATATAGTCATATACAGGTAAAAAGATTAGATATAACAGAGAGAATATAAAAATCAAAAAAGGTTCCCACTTCTTTTAACTTCTTCCTCCAGTCTCAGCCTTACATCATAGCTGTAGGAGAAGCCTAAAAGAAGCTGAAATTTCTTGTATTCCAATAGCAGTAGCCATTTTGCCCTGAGTTTTCTTTATGGCTTAGTGTGTGGTTTGAATGCTGATGTAGAGTCATGTAACTGAATCCTTGTTCCAAGTTATTGGAACTGCTTTGAAAATGATTATGAGGTTTGACCTCTCTGAAGAAGGTACAACACTGGGGTGGGCTTTGAAGCTTTAAAAGACCTCATCACACTCAGTGTTTATGACTCTGCCTAGAGATTTGGTCTGAAGATATGATATCTCAGCTACTGCACCAATGGCATGATTGTTTAACTTCTGCCATGCTCCCCAACATGATGGTCATAGAGTTTAACTCCACATAACTATAAGGCTGAAATAAACTCTTGTCTAATTTGTCTCAGCAACAGTGTTTTATCACACCAATGGAAAAGTACATAAGGTACTGGCTTAGAACTAAACTGTACATGTTCAAGTAGGTTAATCTATAAAACTACAATATGAATTTCAATGTCTTCTACATAAACACCCCCCAAAAAGTATTGAAAAAAGAAAATGGTCTTGATTATATTCTTTGTCTAATGACTTTACTGATAGATATAAATGTATTCTTTTCTACTTCTACCCTTGCCTGCTGATATCTTACAGTTTAAAAAATATACAGTGCATGTTATCAGTCATATAAAAATGGAACTATGAAGAAGATTAACTGCATTTCGTGGGAGCAAGAGCTGTGTGATTAAGGTGGTTCCTGTTTTCTACTATAGACAGTCTCTTGTGGGATGTAAAAAAATTTATTCATTCCAGATTTATACAGTTCATTCCTTAATATGAAGATAGTAGAAGTTTCTTATCTCTTTCTAGATGTCTTTTTTGTCTCCTTTTAGCCAACATAACTACAACATAGCTGATGGAAACATTAAAATTCATCAGTGAATAACTTGGCAGCAAGTTAGGCAAGGGCTGGAGCATACTATCCATGTCCAGAATATCTCTGTCCACCCTATAACTCAATCACAGGACGATGGACACTGTAGCAGAAGTTTTTGGCTCATTGAATATAAAAGCAGGAAAAAAGTAAAAGGTTCACAGATGAATCATTGGAAGGCAAATGGTAAAAGATTTGTGTTGAGATCGTGCAGGCTATAAGGTCTTAAAGTTATCTCTGAGTCACTGTGCACTATTTCCCTTTGAAGGAAGTACACTGAAGGTGAATGAAATATGCAGGCATATGGTTAATATCATATACTGAGGATTTGTTAGAGGGTGATCTGTAAGTGGGTCTTGTATTACTGTAAGAAATGAGAAAGCAGTACAGTTGAAACTGCTAAAGCACCTTTGGGCTCTTTGAGGTGAAATTGTGGACAAAGAACAGCTTGTTGGTACCAAGTCATCTAGTACCTCTCAGAGTACCCCATAAGGTAGCTAGTAGGGCAGTGAGTATAGCAAAACAGAAAGAGCTGCACTTTTACTTACTCCATTAATGATCTATGTGGGACACATCAACTGATTCTATGTAGTCAGCACCATGCCAGGTGGCAGCATTAAGGGTCTCAGGCTGAGTGAGTGCACAGTATACACAAATAAATAGGGTACAGTTTCATACATGGGCTGAGATGATATGCTTTGCCTTTTAATCTTTATTAAGGCTTGGGACCTCCTTTTACTCTACTCTACCTTGAAATAATTTTTCTTCGCACTAATAATTTATCAACCTCAAGCTTATTATCTACTTTCTTGAAGCTGGCCACTGCATGTAAAGTACTTGTAATATATTCCCATAGTCTACATGGTCCATTATTTGCAAATGATGAGGAAAAGGAAACAAAGTAAAAATTAAAGTATGAGTAGTAGTTACTTACCTATTATGTTTAAAAGGTGTCATGACTGTTACTGTCAAGGTAACTGAAGAATTACTTGTGTCTTTTCAACATGTGCTTCTGCTTATCAGTAGGCAGTTACTAGACAAGTATCTACTTTGTGAAAAAGAAGGTCTTTTGAGTACAGCTATGCTAGGCTTCTGTAAATGTTTGTCTCTCTGGGTCTGGATTACCTCACTCAGGATAGGATTTTCTAGTTCCATCCACTTGCATGCAAATTTCATGATTTCCCTGTTTTTAATAGCTGAGTAGTATTCTATTGTGTAAATGTACTGCAGTTTCTTTACCCATTCTTCGGTTGAGGGACATCTGGGTTGTTTCCAGTTTCTGGCTATTATGAATAAAGCCACTAAGATCATAGTTGAGCAAATGTCCTTGTTACATAGTGCATCATTTTTGGATATATGCCCATAAGTAATATAGATGAGTCTAGAGGTAGGGCTATTTCCAATTTTCTTAGAAAGTGCCAGATTGATTTCCAATGTGGTTGTACAAGTTTGTACTCCCACCAGCAATGTAGAAATGTTTCCCTTTCTCATATCCTTGGCAGCATGTGCTGTCACTTGAGTTTTCTATCTTAGCTTTTCTGATTCGTGTAAGATGGATTCTCAGAGTTGCAATTCCTTGTTGAGTAATGGCATTGATCATTTCTGTGCTCTGAAAAGCCCCATCAAGCAAAGGATGGAAACAAATGCTGAGACTCACAGGCAAACAATGGGTAGAGGGCAGGGAGCCTTGTATAAGGGTGGAGGAAGGATAGAAAGACCCTAAAAAATATAGGAGCTTCAAAAGAACACCAACATAGTCAATTAATCTGTACCCAGAGGTGCTTGCAATAACTGAAGAAGCAACCAAGGATCATGCCTGGGCTGGACTTGGGCACCTCTACACATATGATTCTGATGGGAATCTTGGGCTCCATGTGGGTCACCTAGTAAGGGAAGTGGTGGATTTCTCTAATATGGACTCTGTTTACTGCTTTTCGATCCCTTTCTCCTGGTGGAGCTGACTTGTTGGGGGCACTCAGTTCTGATATGACAATATACTGGGGTGAGTTGGGGGTGCTTCCATTTTATGAGGGATTGAGGAAGAGGTAGAGGGTGGGACCTGGAGGAAAGGAAGGAGAGGATTATTGTTGGGATGTAAAGTTAATAAATAAATACATTAAAAAATAAAATTACAAAAGAAAGTTTTTTGAGTTCACGGGATACATCAAGACATTCATGTTTTGATAAAATAATGAGAATCTTTGACCATTCCTAAATGTACCAGCCCAAAACTCAAAAGAGAGCTGATGAAGGGCCTTTGTCACCACCTGAAGCACTCATGGAACCTTACATATGACAGAACAGAAAGGATAGGGGACTCTGATCTAGAGAAAAAGCTTAAGCAAATATATTTTCCTACTTGACCTGGATCTGAGTTGCCATGATATTGAGATGACTTTTGTGATAGCCAAAATAATTTGAACCTTGGACATTGACGCAAAATGCAAAACAAAGCAGGCAGAAGTGAGACTGTGGCAAGAGTAAGGTAGATGGAATCATGGAACTTTTACCTGGGCTGAAGGCCTTACTTCCTTCTGCCCCTTGACTTATATGGCCTTGGGTAGATGCTCTTAGTATGTATAGGAGCTGATACATTAACAGATGCCAGCACTCAGGTGCAGTAGCTTCCTGGTGCTGTAATCCACACGGCAGTAGAACTGTCCTTCGATAAGTAGCATTTCATCCACGATCTTCCTCCTAAGCTTAATTAGTGTATTATTTCATAAAGGTGAGTTTGGATAGAATATATTCTTTGGAGCTATTGATGCTTTACTATGTGGGGAACTGATATATTTTATAGCTCAACTGTAGTCAAGTCAAAAGTGAGATTAGAAATACCTTTGTGAGTGTGGTGGCTGAGTCAGCATGTAGATATTTGATTTTCTAGGGGAGATTTTCATCTCTAAAAACACATGTAATGCATATAGATATCATACATTCCTTTAGTTTAGGAAGTTTTTTAACATAAGGATAATACAAAACACTGTTAGAGGTTTCAAATGGCCACTTGCTTCTAAACATCTTTCATTACATAGGACACATTTCAAAACAACAATAGCAAAAAGTTATTATAACAAAAATGTCCAAATAGCTGAAACTGAGAAGTTGAATATTTTTGAGAATATTAGATTCAATGATTTAATTGAGTCAGACACAGAAGGAAGTAAACTATGGGTTGCCTGGATTTTGGTGTTTCTCTTGTCACTTAAATAAGCCTACTTTATAGAGAGTTAGGGTTTGCAATCTTATTTAGAGAGGAACATCAGGTTTGCAACTTTTTTTAAACCTGCAATTAATGGTGAATGGGAAACCATGCTTGTTTTAAAAAGTCACCATAATTTTCAAGTGATGTTTGCGTAAAAATGAATTAATAAGCTATTTAAATTTCATTAATGAGATGGAAAATGAACATAAATTTCCAACCCTTAAATATATTAGAAGAAAACTGATTGAAGATTCTGGCTCAGGACTAATTTTATTTCAAGATGTTTACAAATTTAAAAGTTCTACAGGGGCAATCCAAAGCAAAGGCGATTCTCATACTTCACAAGCTATGCATAGGGGAAACATAGATGTTTATCTATGCTTTTTGGCTGAACAATTTATTGCATATTTCATGTATACAGAACCAAATATTATAGTGCAAGGACCTAAAAACAGATGACCTGTACAGTGTAATTAAAGGATCATCACTTGAATGGATAATGTCAGTGTCATTTCTCTTTATAGGTTGGACAATCCTTTTGCTGTCAGTGTAAACCTGTTCCTTTGGGAGCATGTGACCACCTCACCAAATTTCCAGGTGTCCACTGGAAGCCTATATCAATGTGTGGTTGAACATTCTACCCATACTCTTACCTCAAATGTCTTCACTGAGTTTGTAAGTCTTCCTTCTTGTTTCTTCTCTGAAGAGATAATAAAAAAGATCTACTAATGAAAAAACAACCATTATGTACCAATTACAAATACAACAATTATTTGTTTTTTTGTTTGAATCTTCAATTGACTAATGTATAAATATTATATACTAATTTTTAAATGCATTATTCATTACTTGGTAAATATTTCCTTAGAATTCACCTATGTTTTAATAATTCTTTTTGATGGCATCAAGAGGATTTTATCCTTCCTTTATCACGTATTTAAAAGAAATATTTATTTTACAATGCTCACCAGACTACTCAGCGTCAGTGGGACCATAACACACATATACTATTGTATGGTTTTCTCTTCTATAAATAGATAAAGGGATGCTTAAGCCCTCAGTGTCTCTATGGTTTGCGTTTTATTTAGTGCTCTCTAAAAATAACAATTAGGAATGGCAAAACAAAAGAAAATGATGGATAAGGTAAGTGGACTAGAAAGTAGAGTCTTTATGCAATGGAAAATAAATGTAGACAGACAGTCTTTGCTTCATTCCTCTGTTTTAAGTTTTATATATTTATCATTTGCTAAAAAATGTACTTGCACAAAATGTGTTATTTATGTGATTATAAATGCACATATTCAATATTTAACAATAAGAAATCAGAACTTGCACTCTTCCAGAATAAGAAGTTTGGCAGGAGCACTGTACCCAGAACTTGATGTTAAGCACCTGTCCCACTGCCTCTATCTCTACTCCAGACAACAGTGAGCACGTCCACTAAACAAAAGTAGGTTTCCTCCCTGATTTTGACAAAAATATTTGAAGTAATCTAAAGGCTTGTTCTGCTATTCATGATTACTGGGGTCATTAACCGGTATGGTAATCTCAAGTCCAAGAGAATGGAAAAGAAGTGACATATCATACCATATGGTTGATAATTTTGCTCTAAAATAAAAGCTCATTCACATTATAGCAGGCCAATAAGTTGACCATTCAGAGCACCATGTTTTTTGTTCTTGTTTTTGGTTTTTTTAATAGTCTTTCTTTATTAACATACTTGACCATTGTTTATGTGGCTGCTCATGCCTGTTATTGTTACCTCTTACAAAACTCTTTCCTCAATCATCTTAACTATTGGAAAGTTGTTCAGTGGTATCACCTGACTGCTGGGGTCACCTCAGTATACCTATAAGAAAATTTAAAACCTGATTTTTTTTATCATAACTATTCTTTTTTTTTAAATTTTTTATTTCAGAGCACCATATTTTAACAGCAAATTTTCTGTGGAGTTATCCTTAAAATTGCGTGCAGAACTTTAATATGAATTGGAAGTTCCAAGTTGACTATACATACATAATACACACATGCATACATACATACAAACAAGTGTTACAGATATAGTAGTATTTATGGTATAATACTAAATTTTCCTTTGAGGACATGTTACTTAAGGATCAATAATTCAATTCTTTTGAACTTATTAAAAATTATAAAGCTAGCCCCTGGAAAAAAGGGCCCCATTTCTGTCTATATATATAGACAAGACTTGGACTCAGGCTGAGTTGACTGCATCGCTATACCATGGCCGCATAAGTAAGTCCTTCATATTTCCTGCTTTACAATTGTTCTTCGAGATATACTGGGCCAAAAGATGATGTTCCAACCCTATATAGAGAGAACAGATGACTGACCAAGCAATAAAGTGTCTCTATCAGTTCTTAGTTTCGTAAGCTGCTTGCCAGCACTTGCTATTTAAGTAATACATTTATTAGTTCTCAATTTCTGATGGGGTTAAAGACTAGATCATGTTTAGGATTTCAAAGAATGTTCTAAGGTCTGGAAAGATGTTTTTAAGTTGATAAATGTAAAATACAATAAAGAATGAGTGAGATACAAAATTTTAGATTTACCTAGATAGGATAGATAGAATTTTCTTCAAAAATGCCAAAAACAAATGAGCTAAAACGTTTGAATGTAACATTTACATATGTCTTTGCTGATTGTTTCATAACTGTTCTTATGATACACACTTTACTATAAATAAAGTCCATATGCATTTGAAGAAACGAGTACTTGATCCTAATTCTGATTTTTCATGATTTCATAATTTCTCCACAAGCACTCAGCCTCTACTTGTATTTAAAGTAAAAATTAGGTAAAAAGTAGGTGCCTCTGTACACTTTATCTTCTTCCTGAAGATAACTTGTGCTATGATATGATGAGAACTGCATATCCTAGCGACTATGATGTATAACTTTTACAACGTCCTCCATCTCAGTCTCTGGCATAAACAACTGAATATGGTTAACACAGACCTTATGTGTGCATATCTTATGCATATAATCTATTTTCCTTTCACATGTATTACTAATAGCAAAAAGCTACACACAAAATCTTCCCCAAAACAAAGTATGTACATAATAATGGCAATTAAAGGAAAAAGAGGTGTAGAAAGAAGTAGACATTTGCTCAGATCAACTTATTTAGAATCCACAAAAGTCAGTCTACTGACATTGATTCTTTTAATCCTCAAAAGAGTTCACTAATACATGGTATTAGTAGGGACATAAAAGACTAAGGGACACCAGAACTACAAATGGTATAATGTAAAATGAAAACAAAACATGATTAGCATGACAATACTCAGATAATTTTTAAAAAATTAATTCTACTTGAAAAAATTTATTTCTGTAAAAAACATTGTTATTTCTATAATATGCAACATGAGCTAAATGCTGCTATATTCTTATTCATGAGAAATAAGCAACAGACCCCACAACCTTCATTCAGCCACCACATGTACCAACCTTGCAGTATTTCACTTATATTGATGAGATGTTCTTCATGATTTTTTAGTCAAAAGGCCTTCTGAAAGTGACTATAGGTGTTTAGTGATGATGTGTTTTCCAAGCCAGGAAAGACCCTCTGAAGCACATGGTGGCTGCAGTGGCAACTCTTCCTCGTATGACTAATGCATTGCTTTTGAGAACAAGAGATGGAGGAAAGAATGCTAGGGCATCTGGATGGACTAAAGACCATACTCAGAAAGGTAAGCCCAGTTACTCTTTACTGTCATTGCTCTATCTCTTGCATGAAAGAGGTCATCTGTTTAATGTAAAAGTTAATTTTTCTTTTTTTTATTAATTTATTCCTATTACATCTCAATTGTTAGCCCATCCCTTGTATCCTCCCTTTCTTTCCTCCCTCCCACTTCCCCCTCAACTCCCTTCCCCTCTGTCTGTGACTGAAGGGGACCTCCTCTCCCTGTATATGCTCCTAGGGTATCAAGTCTTATTATCTTTCATCTGATTGCCACCAGGCCTCCCCATCCAAGGGACATGGTCCGATATGGGGCACCAGAGTTTGTGTAAAAGTCAGATCTCCTTCTCCACTTAACGGTGGAGAATGTCCTGTCCATCGACTAGACTGGGTAGGGGTTCGAAGTTTACTGCCTCTATTTTCCTTGGCTGGTGCCATAGTTTGAGGAGGACCACAGGGCCCAGACCCGCCTGTAGTTTTCCAAGACCCTCTGGATCCTTCTATTTCCTCATTCTCCCATGCTTTTCACCCCTAAAGTCTCAATAGAATTTTCTCCCCTCTGACCCACTTTCCTGGTAGGTAAAGTTTTTCATGGGGGCGTACCCCTTGGACTAGTGTCTCAATATAAGTGAGTATATACCATTTGACTCTTTTTGCTTCTGGGTGAGCTCACTCATTATGATAATTTCTAGATCAATCCATTTGTCCACAAATTTCGGGAATTCCTTATTTTTAATAGCTGAGCAGTATTCCATAGTGTAAATATACCACAGTTTCTTTATCCATTCTTCTACTGAGGGACACGTAGGTTGTTTCCATGTTCTGGCTATTATGAATAAGGCAGCTATGAACATGGTTGAGCATATGTCCCTGTTGTGTGGTAGTGCATCTTCTGGATATATTCCAAGGAGTGGAATAGCTGGGTCTTGAGGAAGCCCTATTCCCATTTTTCTGAGAAAGCGCCAGACAGATTTCCAAAGTGGTTGTACTAGTTTGCATTCCCACCAGCAATGAAGGAGTGTTCCTCTCTCTCGACATCCTCGCCAGCATGTGGTGTCTGTTGAATTATTGATCTTAGCCATTCTGATGGGTGTAAGATGGAATCTCAGTGTCGTTTTGATTTGCATTTCTCTGATGACTAAGAAGGTCGAGCACTTCTTTAAGTGTTTCTCCGCCATTTGATATTCCTCTATTGAGAATTCTCTGTTTAGTTCTGAGCCCCATTTCTCTATTGGGTTATTTGGTTTGGTGGTGTTTAATTTCTTGAGTTCTTTATATATTTTGGATATTAGACCTTTGTCAGATGAAGGGTTGGTGAAGATCTTTTCCCAGTCTGTAGGCTGTCGCTTTATTCTCTTGACAGTGTCACCTGCCTTACAGAAGCTTCTCAGCCTCATGAGGTCCCATTTATTAATTGTTGATATTATGGCCTGGGCTGTTGGTGTTCTGTTCAGGAAGTTGTCTCCTGTACCTATGTGTTCCAGACTCTTCGCCACTATTTCCTCTAATTGGGTTAATGTCTCTGGTTTTTGGTTGAGGTCTTTAATCCACTTGGACTTGATTTTTGTGCATGGTGACAAATAGGGGTCTAATTGCATTTTTCTACATGTAGACATTCAGTTAGACCAGCACCATTTGTTGAAGATGCTGTCGTTTTTCCATTGAATGGATTTGGCTTCTTTGTCAAAAATCAAGTGACCAAATGTGTGCGGATTCATCTCTGGGTCTTCAGTTCGATTCCATTGATCCACTAGCCTATTGCTGTGCCAATACTATGCTGTTTTAATTACTGTTGCTCTATAATATAGCTTGAGATCAGGTATGGAGATTCCTCCAGAGGATTTTTTATTGTATAGGATTGTTTTTGCTATTCTGGGCTTTTTGTTTCTCCACATGAAGTTGAGAACTGTTCTTTCAATATCTTCAAAATATTTTGTACGTATTCTGATAGGGATTGCATTGAATCTGTAAATTGATTTTGGTAAAATGGCCATTTTTTACTATGTTAATTCTCTCGATCCACAAACAAGGTAGATCCCACCATCTTCTGATGTCATTTTCAATCTCTTTCTTCTGAGATTTAAAGTTTTTTTCAAATAAGTCCTTCATTTGCTTGGTTAGGGTGTTCCTAGATATTTTATATTGCTTGTGGCTATCGTGAAGGGAGTAATTTTCCTAATTTCTTCCTCTGCCTGTTTATCATTTGTATATAGGAAAGCTACTGACTTTTTTGGGTTTATTTTGTATCCTGCCAATTTGCTGAAGGTGTTTATCAGCTGTAGGACTTCTCTGGTGGAATTTTGGGGGTCATTTATATACACTATTATATCATCTGCAAATAGGGATAATTTGACTTCTTCCTTTCCCATTTGGATCCCCTTGTCTGGTCCCTGATTTTAGAGGGATTTCCTTGAGTATCTCTCCATTTAATTTAATGTTGGCTATTGCTTTGCTGTATATAGCCTTTATGATGTTTAGAAAAGTGCCTTGTATTCCTGATCTCTCCAGAACTTTAAACATAAATGGGTGTTGGATTTTGTCAAATGCTTTTTCTGCATCTAAGGAGATGATCATGTGGTTTTTCTTTTTCAGTTTGTTTATATGGTGGATTACATTGATGGATTTCCGTATGTTAAACCATCCCTGCATGCCTGGAATGAAGCCTACCTGGTCATGGTGAATGATGTCTTTGATAAGCTGTTGTATTCGCTTTGCGAGTATTTTGTTTAGTATTTTTGCATCAATGTTCATAAGAGAAACTGGTCTGAAATTCTTTTTTTTTTTGTTGCGTCTTTGTGGGGTTTAGGTATCAATGTGACTGTGGCCTCATAGAATGAATTTGGTAATGTTCCATCCATTTCTATCTTTCAGAATACCTTGAGTAGTATCGGTATTAGCTCCTCTTTGAAGGACTGGTAGAATTCTGCGCTGAAACAATCTTGCCCTGGGCTTTTTTTGGTTGGGAGACTATCAATGGTTGCTTCTATTTCTATAGGAGAAATAGGGCTATTTAATTTGTTTATCTGGTCTTGATTCAATTTTGGCAAATGGAATCGGTCTAGAAAATTGTCCATTTCCCTTAGATTTTCAAATTTTGTGGCATAAATGCCTTTAAAGTAGGTTCTTATGATTCTTTGTATTTCTTCGGTGTCTGTTGTTATGTCTCCCTTTTCATTTCTGATTTTGTTTATTTGGATAGTGTTTCTCTGTCTTTTAGTTAGATTGGCTAACGATTTGTCTATCTTGTTAATTTTCTCAAAGAACCAGCTCTTGGTTTTGTTGATTCTTTGGGTTGTTCTCTTTGTTTCTAATTTATTGATTTCATCCCTGAGTTTGATTATTTCTAGGCGTCTACTCCTCTTGGGTGTTTCTGCTTCTTTTTTTTTCTAAAGCTTCCAGATGTGTTGTTAAGTTGTTTATGTGGGATATTTCCATTTTCTTTTTAAAGGCACTTAGTGCTATGAATTTTCCTCTTAGTACTGCTTTCAATGTGGCCCACAAATTTGGGTATGTTGTTCCATCATTTTCATTGAATTTCAGGAAGTCTTTTATTTCTTCCCTTATTTCTTCCGTGACCCATGTGTCATTAAGTAGAAAGTTGTTTAGTTTCCACTTGTTAGTATGCTTTTTGTTATTTCTGTTGTTGTTGAAGTCCAGCCTTAGGCCATGGTGATCTGACAAGATACAAGGTATTATTTCAATCTTCTTGTATCTGTTGAGGTTTGCTTCGTGACCACTATGTGATCAATTTTGGAGAACGTTCCATGGGGTGCTGAGAAAAAGGTATATTCTTTCTTGTTTGGGTGAAAGGTTCTATAGATATCTGTTAGATCCATATGATTCATGACATTGGTTAATGAAGTTATTTCCCAGCTTAGTTTTTGATTCAAGGACCTATCCTTGAGTGAAAGTGGGGTGTTGAAGTCTCCCACTATTAATGTGTGGGTATCAATGAGTGGTTCAAGCTTTGTTAATAACTCTTTTACAAATGTGGGAGCCCTTGTATTAGGAGCATAGATGTTTAAAACCATGATGTGTTCTTGATTGACTTTACCTTTGACGAGTACGAAGTGTCTGTCCTCATCCCTTTTGATTAATTTTGGTTGAAAGTCTATTTTATTAGATATTAGAATGGCTACCCCAGCTTGTTTCTTGTGACCATTTGCTTGGTATATTTTTCCGCAACCTTTCATTCTGAGGCAATGTCTGTCCTTGTGGTTGAGATGTGTTTCTTGAATGCAGAAGAATGTTGGGTCATGTTTGTGCATCCAGTCAGTTAGTCTGTGTCTTTTTATTGGAGAAGGAGACCATTGACATTGAGAGATATTAATGTCCAGTGATTGCTAAGTCCGTTCATTTTTGGTATTTGTAACAGTCGAGATTTTGTGAGGTTGTGATTTTGCGATGGTATAGTTACCTATTTCCTATGTAGTTTTGGTTGTACTTTGACCCTTTGGGGTGGAGTTTTCCTTGTAGTAACTTCTGTAAAGCTAGATTTGTGGCTAGGTACTGTTTGAATTTGTTTTTGTCATGGAATATCTTGTTTTCTCCATCAATGGTTATTGATAATTTCGCTGGGTAAAGTATTCTTGCCTAGTATCTGTGTTCTCTTAGGGTTTGCAGAACCTCTGTCCAGGCCATTCTGACTTTCATGATCTCTTCTGAGAAGTTAGGAGTAATTCTGATAGGTTTGCCTTCATATGTTACTCGGTCTTTTTCTCTTGCCACTTTTAATATTTTTTCTTTGTTCTGTATATTTTGTGTTGTTATTATTAGTGGCGGGAAGATTTTCTTTTCAGGTCTATTCTATTTGGTGTTCTGTAGGCCTCTTGTATGCTTGTATGCATCTCCTTCTTCAAATTGGGGAAATTTTCTTCTATTATTCGAGTAAAGGTATTCTCTGAGGTGTAGAGTCGGTTGTCTTCTCTTTCCTCTATCCCTATTATTCTCAAGTTTTGTCTTTTCATGTTGTCTTTTATTTCACGGATACTTTGTGTCAGGAAATTTTCAGATTTAGCATTTTCCTGGATGGATCTTTCCAGTTCTGCGATTGTATCTTCAAGTCCTGATATCCGTTCTTCCATTTCTTGCAATCTGTTAGATAAGGTCACCTCTGAGATGCTTGCTTTCTTTTCTGAAGCTTCTCAATCATGTTTTTCTTCCGTGTGTTCTTTTATCATAGCTTCCATTTTTATCTTCAGGTCTTGAACTGTTTTAATGATTTCCTTCATCTGGATATTTGTATTTTTCTGAAATTCTTCAAATGCCTCTTTATATGACTCTTTTAAGTCTTCAGCCCTCTTGTTTGCCTCCTCCTGCATTTGTTTACAGATTTTATTTGTTTCTTCCATTATTATCTTACTTACTAAGGACTTGAGGTCGTTTTCTTGTATATTGATTGTTGTTGGGTTCTCCATGTTGTTTTCATTGGTATTGCTGGGATCTGGTGATGCCATCCTGTTTTGGTTTTTGTTAGCGTTCTTTCGTTGTCCCCTTGTCATTTTGGTGACTCTGATGTTGGGAGGTAGTTTGTAGTGACCTTCCCTGTTTGGGAGTGGATAGTTGATGTCTGATTATAGGTAGGGTGCCCTTACCTGTGGGGATCAGGGAATATTTCCTGGGACCAGGCAGGTGATTCAGATTCTACTCCTGGAGATTTTTCTCAACATCTTAGACACCAGGCTGAGTCATGCAAAGTAGGTTTCTGTTTGGGCCTTTTCACCTTATTGCTGTAATTTAGATCAGCAGTTTTGGTATGTAGAGTAAGGTCAGCACACAAGCTCTCTGGTTGTGTAGGTTGATCCCAGCTTCCTGTCTTTCCTGTTGCTTTGTAGCCAAGACCCCAGGTGTATCAGATCTTCTGGGTTGTAGCTGTCTTTTAGCTCTGCCTCTATACTCTTTAGGAGCATCCGGCCTCTCCCATGAATTTGAGAGTTCTTGCTGGGTCTTCAGGAGCTGACCCAGCTAGGATCTGCCTGTTGGAGATTATAGGATCAGTGTCTGGTGAGCCTGAGACAGTATGGTTTCAGGCCACTGGCAATATCCAAGGAGGCAGCAGTTTCCATGCCCTATATGCCAGGATACTCCCAGGTCACTTTAGGTCCGCAGATAGACCCTGCAAGTTGACCCACGGCTCCCTATATTGTGGGAGGTCCTGTCTTGGGTCCCCAAGAATGGACCCAGCTAGGTTCTATTGTTTGGGGAGTGCCAGGTCAGTGCCGGCAGCCTGGGCGGGCAGCTGGCGACAATGGCGATTCAGGCCACTGGCGGGAATCCCCTGTATCTTCTCTCTCTGCCAGTGAAAGCCTGAATGCTCCCAAGTTGCTTTAGGTCAGCAGATAGACCCTGCAAGTCGACCCACGGCTCCCTATATTGTGGGAGGTCCTGTCACGGGCCCCTAAGAATGGACCCAGCTAGGTTCTGTTGTTTAGGGAGTGCCAGGTCAGTGCCGGCAGCCCAGGTGGGCAGCTAGCGACAATGGCGATTCAGGCTGCTGGTGGGAATCCCCTGTATCTTCAAGCCCGAATGCTCCTGGGCTAGGCAGGTGACCTCCGCAGTTTGGCATGGTGTGGATGGAGAGGTTCAATGGTGGTTTCATCCTATTCGCTGAGATTCCTCAGGCTGTGGGCTCCGGAGAATCCCCTTGCTAAATGGCGAATTTGGGTTTTATGTGTCCGCTGCAGCTTGGTTGTGAATTCCATTTCAGGGTTTGGGGAGTGCGTTTAGCACCTCCAGTCTATTGCTTGTCCCGGGGTTAGACCCCTTGGTGGTCTGTGGAGTTTGGGGCCCCACTCACCTACAGTTCTAAAAATCCAGCAGTCTGTGGCTCCATTCACGTCCCTGGTCTCCTCGGAGTAGATCAGCTATGATGCCTACTGGTCGACGCCATCTTATTTTCCTCTGTAAAAGTTAATTTTTCAATAGTTTTTTCTGAGATTAAAATTTTGCACACACACGCACACACGTATGTATGCATGTATGTACGTATATGTATGTATATATATTTTTTTTTCAACTCATTCACAACCATGGCAGTAAGTTGCTGCTGTTTGTGTACCTACCTTCTTCAGGTTCTCTACTGAGAACCACATATACACACATGATCTCAATAGAAAACATTGAGATCAATACTTCATAATAAACTCCTCATAATAAACTCAGAAAGTAGCTTCCGTAGATGCACTGGATATCCTTGACTAGCTCCAAAGATCTGATAGAAGTCTCAGAACTCCTCCACATTAACTACATCTATGAAAATGCTTCATATGTCTAAGGATTTGGAAGAATAGATTATATAAGGAGTAGATTGAGTTGAAAGATGAAAGAATAAAAAGACATTCTCCCCAAACCCATAAATATGAATAATACATCAGGGAATAGGCTGAGAAAACATTAGGACTTATATTGTTCTTTGTTTAAAACCATATATACATCTTTCAGTTTCTCAGTCACTCAGTCTACTGCTCTATGAATATATTTATTGTAGAATGAAGGAAAGATCAGAGAAAATGTAAGCCCAAACGATGTTTACTTTTAGAGGCTAAGGTCTTCATAATATCCATAACAAACCCATTCTATACCTGTACATTTTCTATCTAGCATAATTTAACCTAAGTTTCACAGCATAAGTCTAAGGAAATGGCTCACTCTATAATGGCCTTCTTTACCAGCCAGGAGTTTGATCTCAGAATCCACATAAAAATAAAGGGATGTGCTGTCTACTCCAGCATATCCAAACACGTGAGCAGCAGAAACATGGGCATCCTGGGTGAGTGTTTGATAAAATAATACCAGATATCTCGTGAAAACAAAAACAGAGAAAAGTAGATGTCAAATGTAGACATTTAAACAATGCTGACTTCTGATCTTCAAATTCACACGCTCTGTTAAGAGCAAAGATATTTACATGTTTACATATCCAAAATGTCTCAAAGACTGCTACCTAACCAATAGCCCACCATAGGCATGGATAACTGCTCCTGAAGCCCAGAAACCTGGAGCACACTGTAAAAATGGACAGAGATCAACTGATTAGAACCTTTATTGGTTTCAGCTTGTTCCAGGAAGCTTACTTGACTCAGTCTGTTTCCTTTTTGTAAACAGATAAGCTCATGTTTGCTTCTTCCAGCTATCAGACTCTCTGTGCCTCTTCCAGATGGCACACACAGCACATCAGAGTGTGTGTATGTGTCTCTCAGCACCTAGCATCATCACAATTTATACATGTGCGTGATTAAAAACCGTAATCAGGTTCAGGTATTTTTGTATATATTTGGTTTTGGGTGGACTGGTTTTGGTTTTGGTTTTTTGTTTTGTTTGTTTGCTTTTTGCATAATGAGCTTTCCTACAGTGTGGAATGTTTCCCTTCCCCTTAGAAGCCCTATTGTTTCACTTCCTCCTCCCTTTTTAATACCTGGCATCCACAAAAAGTTTCCCTCTAAATTGGACAGTTTAGTCTCAGAGGAAACTATTGCAACATAGGGCTCACTTCCTACCTTCCATAATCATAAACTCATCTCAGATGAGTCCATAGGGTTGCACACTACAAATGAGAAGATAAAGATAAAACAAAACCCAATCACAGGAAGGCCAAAAAAGGTATTTAGAATCAATCAAGAAAGTGCTCCATCATAAAAACCTGAGCTTTGCTGCCTCTTTGCCAGTCTCTCAACAAATGGTTCAACAGATTATGGAATGTACATATTCTATAGATTGTCACAAAGAGAAGAACATAAGTCAAAAAAAAAAAAAAAGACCTAAGGAAGTTTCCACAACTGTCCTAATCCTGAAATGCAACATTCACAGTGTTTTTTTTATTTATTTTATTTTTTATTTTTTTATTTTTATTTTTTATAGTGAATGCCATCAGGACAGTGGATACCCCTGTTGATAAACTGCTTCCCTGTGATCATGTGGATGTGAGTTTGATCTCTAGATCTGAATGGTAGACAGATGCCTGGCATGCTGACCTTTTCTGCATTCTATTCATGGTGCCATAGCTACAGGAATATCTCGGGTCACACTCTTGACACATTACCCTAATATATGAGACTCAGGCTTATATAAAAATACTTTTCAAAATGAAGTTTAAAAAAATCTTTAAAATGACAAGAAGGTTGAACTCTAGAATCTGTACTTATGCACACATGCTATTTTTAAAAATATGTGCTAAAAGACCTTGAAAAACTGGGATGATGTAAAAATCAAAATATCCCCAATTCTTTTTATCTGTCCATTGAGAGCTTCAGACTCAAATCATAGCCCCAAGGAAAAATCCATCAACAGTTGGACTTTCCATATTCCAACCACAGGGACCAATTCTCTATGAAACTTTTTGGTAGGTTCTTTTGAACAAAATGGGCCATGGGTAAGCCAGTGGATCCATAATCCCATAAAATGAGCTTTTATGATTTCCATAAAAACATGGAAAAAACATGGAAATATTTGCTGGTGGAAGAAAATGAATTTCATTGTTTTCTTTATCTAATGATTTAAATAGAGGAAAGACAAGTGAACTTTATCCTACAATTTCCTGCAAGCTTCTTATAGTTTATAAATTACACATTATTGATCATATCCACGCAGGACTATGAACTGGCTTAATCTGCCCTTCTCTGTGGATTAAGAGAAGTTGGACCTAGGTTGTCCTGTTTGCTACTGTAGACATATGTAGTTGGTTGGAGGAAATTCACATTCTTGTACTTACAGACTTATTTTCTCACATAAAAAAGAGAATAGAAATTTCTTGGCTCATTTGGTAAGTCAGCTATGGGCAGCAAATGCTTAATAACAGAGAAAAATGTTCATTTTTTTCCAATGAAAAGGTAGTAACCTGTTGAGCAAAGAGTGGTAAGTCCTATTATGTTTAGAATGTATTTCCTCTTTACAAAACAAAATCAAGCCGGGCGTGATGGCGCACGCCTTTAATCCCAGCACTCGGGAGGCAGAGGCAGGCGGATCGCTGTGAGTTCGAGGCCAGCCTGGACTACAAAGTGAGTCCAGGACAGTCAAGGCTACACAGAGAAACCCTGTCTCGAAAAACCAAAAAAAAAAAAAAATCACTTTCTAAATGTTGAGAGATTCCAGGCTTAGTAGGAGATTGAAATGGTGGTCCAAATTGGATCAGAAGTTTTCAACAATGTTGTCTGGGAAGCTGTCCAAATCTGAAGGGTATCAGCAACAGACTCATGCAGGCCTGGTACTAGGAGGATGCAGGATGTCAGTGTCCATCGGGAGGAATGATTCCTGTCAGGTCTGATCCAGCTGGTTATTTTGTTCTGAAAACATAATTTCTCACAAGCATTATACAGTTCTAACATTATAATTGTATGAGGTGTGCAGGATGCACAGAATAATTACAGCTAGTTTTCTGGTCATTGTATGGGTTGACGTAAGGCATTTGCAAATTTTCCTTCATGTCTTACTAGTAGTGACCTCTAATATTAAGTCACAGAAAATCTGTGGTCCACATGAGAACTCTCTATGCCTTTACATTCATATCTCTGCCAGTCTCAGAGCTATTCCCATGTAGTGGGATTAGGAATATAAATTACCTGCTTGTTCTGTAGTTTGAGTTATTTACATCTCAGTTGTAGCCCCCTCTCTCATCCCTTTCTGATCAAACCCCCTCCCTCATCTACCCCCAATCCCATCCCCTCTCTCACCTCCTTGCAATCACTAAATTGCTTAACCATTCTCTCCATTATTGGGGGGCCCATTCCAAGGTATTATCACACCAATTCAACCTGAAAAAAACTTAAGAGAATGATGCCCCATTCCCTCTAAGCTGGTGGGGGGGCAGTGGTATAGGTTGCTGTTTGCTTGCTTGATCTACAAATGCCTATTCTCATAGGAAGGTGGTCATAAGTCATTATTGGTCTATACAGAGAAAAAATTAGGGGAAATACAGGAACATCTCTTTTCGCCTTTATCTTGCATATGTAGGCAAGGAGATGGGAGCTGCAAAGAAAGAAAGGGAGATTTAGGAATACAGAGGGAGAATAGAACAAAAGCTAGATAATTGAACCTACTCTTTTTTTTTAAATTAATTTATTCTTGTTACATCTCTATGTTTATCCCATCCCTTGTATCCTCCCATTCTCCCCTCCCTCCCATTTTCCCCTTATTCCTCTCTCCTATGACTGTTCCTCAGAGGGATTACCTCCCTCTGTATATGCTCATAGGGTATCAAGTCTCTTCTCAGTGACCTGCTGTCCTTCCTCTGAGTGCCACTAGGTCTCCCCCGCCAGGGGACATAGTCAAATGTGAGGCAACAGAGTACATAACAAAGTCAAATCCCTCTCTCCACTCAAGTGTGGAGACTGTCCTGCCCATGGGCTAGATCAGGGTAGGGGTTTAAATTTTACCGCCTGTATTGTTCTTGGCTAGGGCCTTAGTTTGAGCGGGACGCCATGACCCAAATTTGCCTATCATAATGTTCTACTTGTAGGTTTCTAGGACCCACTGGATCCTTCTACATTGCTATTCTCCCATTGTTCTCTCATCTAGAGTCCCAATAGGATGTCCTCCCCTCGGTCCCAGTTTCCTGGTAAGGGAAGGCTTTCATGGGACATGCCCATTGGGCTAGTCTGCAGATATAAGTGAGTATATACCATTTGAGCCTTTCTGCTTCTGGGTTAACTCACTCATTATGATCATCTCTAGCTCAATCCATTTGTACACAAATTTTGGGAATTCCTTGTTTTTAATAGCTGAGTAGTATTCCATAGTGTATATGTACCACAGTTTCTTTATCCATTCTTCTACTGAGGGACATTTAGGTTGTTTCCATGATCTGGCTATTATGAATAAGGCTGCTATGAACATGGTTGAGCAAATTTTCTTGCTGTGTGCTGGTGCATCTTCTGGGTATATTCCAAGGAGTGGAATAGCTGAGTCTTGAGGAAGCCCTATTCACAAAACTCAAATCCAAGTGGATTAAAGACCTCAACATAAAACCAAAGACACTAAGTCACTTAGAAGAAAAAGTGGGGAAGAGCCTGGAACATATTGGCACAGGAGACAACTTCCTGAACAGAACACCAACAGCCCAGGCCTTAATGTCACCAATTAATAAATGGGACCTCATGAGGCTGAGAAGCTTCTGTAAGGCTAGAGACACTGTCAAGAGAACAAAGCGACAGCCTACAGACTGGGAAAAGATCTTCACCAACCGTACATCTGACAAAGGTCTAATATTCAAAATATATAAAGAACTCAAGAAATTAAACACCACCAAACCAAATAACCCAATTGAGAAATGGGGCTTGGAACTAAACAGAGAATTCTCAACAGAAGAATATCAAATGGCTGAGAAACACTTAAAGAAATGATCAACCTCCTTAGTCATCAGGGAAATGCAAATCAAAACAACTCTGAGATTCCATCTTACACCCATCAGAATGGCTAAGATCAAAAACTCAAGTGACACCACTTTCTGTAGAGGATGTGGGGAGAGAGGAACACTCTTTCATTGCTGGTGGGAATGCAAACTAGTACAACCACTTTGGAAATCTATCTGATGCTATCTCTGAACCTACTCTTTAACTCAAGGCCTTAATTGTTATTTATAATAAAAGTTATGTCTAAGTCATTGCTATAGAATTTAGTATATTGATACAAAACATGGGCATGTCAAGTACTTGGCAGATTTTAACACAAGAATATATATCCCAAGCCTAACAGATAGATATAATTCTATCGATAAATGTGCTAAAATAGTTGAATAAGGTCTTCAAAAGCCTCAGAGAAACACAGACATTGGCATTTAAAGTTGTTCTTACAATCTTAAATTTCTTCAACAACAAGACAAGTTCACTCCTGACAACACCCAGCCCACTTCAAAGAAGATGATGAGCATTAAAGAACCTCCTTATGGAAATGGCTTCAAAGGTGGCAAACCAGCCCCTGGGCAAAATATCCTTGTCCTGACAGAAACAGAATATGCCTAAAAATGGGCACTTAGATGCAGGCCTAGTCGATGGTCCCACTCTGCCAAGTCTAGGTAAGCAAGTCCTCAATAGTTCCTGCCCTGCAAACAAGTCTGGCAGAGATATTAGGCCAGACAGCTGAAGATGAGGCTCCAACATTATACAGTGTATTGGGGGACTGGTCAGGCAGTAAACTGTCTTAAGTCAATTTGTACATTTTGGAAGCTGCTGACCTACACTGCTGGTTCACTCAGGAATTTAAGTTTTATTACTTCTCAAGTCTCTGAGGAGCTTTGAAGACAAGATAGTATAGTTTTATAACCAAGTTTAGTTGGTTAGGGGACAAGATCGTTTTAGATCAAGATAAAGAAACTAAGCCATTAGAGTTGAGATAGGATAGATATTGAATCTCGTTTGGAAATTTAGACTCAACAAGTCAGGAAAGACACTTACTTCAAACGGCATGAATGCAGATGGCCAAGTCACTATGAATGTAACATGTATAGAACTCATTATTCCCATGATTGTCACATAGGTCTCCCTATTGAATGTAGTTTGTTTTATACATGTGTAAAAAAATAAATGTGTATATTTAAAAAACAAAATCACAAATGATGTTTAAAGGAAAAGTTTTTAGCCTTTCTAAATATGAAAACAGTTGAGATGGACAGGAAAAAAAAGGAAAAGGTTGATCAAGGGAGTCACTATAGGCAAATGGTAAATGAGTCAGAATTATTTCTGCATCACAGAACATTGAGTACTTTTCCCCTTTGAAATAACTACACTGAAGGTAAAAGAGATATGGTTCACATCATATCTGGGGTTATTTGCTTGAGGATGAACTGTAGTGGGACTTGCATTACTATGAGAAACAGAAATATGTCGGAGTTAAAATTGCTGACTCATACTTGGGCCTAGTGAGCTAAACATTTAAACAACAAAAAACCATATTTTCCAAACATTAGTCCCCTACAGAACACTTAAAATAGCTAGAAAGGCAGTGAGCATAGCTAAACGGAATAGGCTATTGTTTTATTTGTTACCTGAATAGTCTGTGCAGCACAACTGGACTCATCCAGTGAGCACCATGATAGACGCCAGGATAAGGAAACAGTCTTAGACACTCAGACAGAATGAGGTAGTACATAGATTTTTAAATAGAACCAAATATCTCACCCACAAAGATCCATCTTACTTGAGCACTCAATCCTAGTTGTTTCTTGAAACTTCTTCTTATCTTTAAACCTTCATATAATTTTTCTTGTTTCTTTTGTCAATTCTCAGCCTCAGTGAGGCAATTTCCACACTTTGAAGCTGTCTAATTTACAAAATTTCCATCATATAATGCTTCTTCTACAGGGCTTATTTAGTTGGAAAATCTTCAGGAAAAAGAAATGAATTAGAAGTTAATGAATTAGAAGAAGGTACACATCGTACTTGAACATCTTAAATTCTGACTCTTAGAAATTAAAGAAATAGTATCTCAGTGTAGGGCTTAAACTGCATTCCTATGAGCATTTGAAAACGTTCATATGGAAAGACCATAATATAAGCCAACCTTTGTTTGCACACCAGATTTAAATGGGTAGACTCACTTCTTGGTTCAATATTCAAAGTACCCAATACCCAAACTAACTCAAATACCCTTCAAGGAATGGCTTACCTGGTATGGATAATTACTTTGCAGCATATAGAGGTAAAACAATCAACCATGTGGTAATGTGTGTATATTTTTATTAAAATGGCAATGAGTTATGCTTATAAGAAATAATGTCCCGAAAGGATGTAAAGCTAACCATGCTTGAAGAATTCTACAAGCTACATTTTTACAATGTAGCAAAAACATGTTTTAGTGAAGGTCATAGGCATCACCTATGGGAGTCCCCTCAGCTTTTGTAAAGTGAATATCATGTGGCTATCAAAGTTCTTTTCAAACATTTCTACTTCTGCCTACTTAATGCTGGAGCAGTATCTACTTTGTAAAAAGAAACTTACAGTAAAGTTTGCAGGCTACAGACAGAAATCCATGTTTTGATTAAATACTGAGAATAATATACTGTTGCTGTGACAAACAGTCCAAAGCTGAAAAGGAACTGATGGATGGCGTTTCTTACAACCTGAAACACCTAGGGGAGTTAACAGATGACAGGATGAGGACAGAAAGAATACAGAACTCTGATCTAGAGAAAAGGTATAAGGAAATATATTTTCCTACTTTACCTTGCCCTGTGTCACTGTGGAGCTGAGATGACTTTTGTGATTTTCAAAATAATTTGAACCCTGGACACTGTTGAAAAATGCAAAGGAATACGTGCAGAGACAGGATTTCTGGCAAGATAAGGCAGATTTTTCTACTTCCTAAGGGAATATAATCCTGCAACTTTTACCTTGACAAAAGACAGTACTTCCTTCTGCCTGATGACCTGCATGTCCTTGGGAAAAATGTTAGTATATATTGCAGGCAATATGTTGAGGGAAGACAATACTCAGGTGCAGCAGCCTTCTGGTGTTGGAGCCCACACTTTGGTAGAAGTTCTCCAAGATGCAGCTGCCTTTGACTCAACCATGCATCTGTAAGTAGCACTTCATCTACACTCTGTTTCCTCAGTATGCTATTTCCTGATGATGGTTTGGATAGAATAGATTTTTTCTTGTTATTGGTGCTGCAATATTTGGAGAACTATCATTTTCCATCATTTCCATAATATACAAGACAACATTGAGCTGAGAATTAATATTTTTGTCAGGAGTTGCTGAATCAATCTTGAGATTAGTGGTTTTCTAGGGGAGCCTCCTTGTCTGAGGAAGGTTGCTAATACAAGATCCAAGGATATTTCATCTCTTTGCTGCTTTATTTTTTTAACATCATGGCAAAAACAGAGTTACTGATACATGTTTCTAACGCACACCTGCATGTAACTACCTTCCAGTCATGGAACTCCATGCAGAGCAAGAAACAAGAACACAAAAATGACCATGTTATTGAAATTGGGAAACTGAACTTTATTGAGAACATAGCATTCAATAGTTTACTTGTTCAGTCACAGAAACAGGAAATAATACGGAGTTTGAGGTCTTGGATAATGTTCTGCTCACATAAATCCACCCGGGACAGAATTGGGTCCCAGAACCGTAGGCAGACAATGATAGTAGATTTGTGATCTTATCAATTTGGTTTATGCAATAAATAACAAAAAGAAAAGAGGTCTGTTTTTAACAAGTCACCTTAAGTTTTAAGAAAAACCTAAGTTGCAAGAAATAATAATTAATGAACTAATTAAAATTTATTTTATGAAGTGGAAAATGAACATATATTCCCAATACTTCAAAATACATAGAGTGACTTGAGGACCTTGTCTCAAGATTAATCTCAGGTAAAAATGTTTACCGAATTGAGAAGCTTTGCTAAGGCAAACCCAAGCTGAGGGAATCCTCCTACTTCTCAATCTATGGAGGGGAGAAACATCACTATTCACGTATGTTTTCTCATTGGACAAAATGATTCCAGTTCCATCGCTATAGAACCAAGGATTGTAGCACAGGGAACTCAGGACAGACAGTATATTCTATGCAGTTTCTCTAATGAAACTTCATCTGAATAGGTCATTTCAGCATCATTTTTCTTATAGCTGGGACACTCCTTTTGATAGCAGTGTCAAATCTGATCCTGTGGGCGCCTGTGACATCTTCAGGAATTCCCCAAATGGCCATTGAAGTCATATATCATCGACTGGCTCAAATATCACACTTCACCCATGATTATGCTTCAAAACTGTCTATTGACTACGTAAGTACCATACTACCTTTTGGTCTATCAATCTATCTATCATCTACCTATCTTTATTATTATTAATTAATTATATTTTATATTACAACCCAACCTTAGTTTCCCCTCCCTCCCTCCACCTCCCACCTCCTCCACCTCTCATTAATCCCTCCCCATCCACTCCTCCATTTCCCTTCAGAAAAGAGCAGGCCTTCAAACCAAACATGGCATATCAAATTGCAAAAATATTAGGTACCTCCTCTTATATTAAGATTGGACAAGGAAACCCAGTAGGACAAGGGTTCCCAAAACAAGAAAAAAGCATCAGACACAGACCTTTCTCCTTCTGTTAGGAATCCCACAGAAACAAAAAACTGGACAACTATGACATATATATGGAGGGCTTGGTTAGACTCCTGGTGGCTCTCTGGTTGTCAGTCACTCTGTGAGCCCCTGTGAGTCCAGGGTTGTTGATTCTGTGGATTTTCTTGTGGTTTTCTTGAAGTAGTTTTCATTCTGAAAGAGTCATCATCAAGTCCTACACATAAAACAGGAACCACCATGAAACAAATTTTAAATGCAATGATCTCATAGGTGAAAAACAGACATTGTACCATAGAACAGGGAGATTAGGAAGTTTCATGAACAATTGGACTTGTAAAGGAAGGAGCAAATGCTCAATTCCTATTGATGAATGTTCTTTAAAGCATTTCTTCTTTATATGAAGTCTAAAAGGCATTTATTGTATATGAAGTAAAATCTTGTCTTTGGTGAAGATCTCCTGTCTAGATGGGCATTTTCACTTATCACTGTGTAGATGTATGTTTTATGGGAATTGCCTTGCAGTGATTACTAAGAGTAGAGTAAAACTGAAGTATGGAAAACCATGTTAATAGGGACGCAACTCAGAAAACACAAATGATAAGGATTGTGTTTTTAATTCTTCAGGAATGAGTATATCAATTAAAGTGGAGGGCAGGTTTTAAATAGAAAATTCTATCCTTGTAGCTATATTCGACTGGGTTAGGACCAATCAATGAGGAAAAACAAAGAAACCTCAGTGCAAAACTGAAAATATAGAGCATATGTCTTTAGACTTCTAGTGAATAAATGTTCTCCTTGCCATATCTTACTCATGTTTCTTTTGTTACATATTCTACATTCACAATCTTTCAACTGCAGTATCTGTAGGAATCAGGTACACTTCTATGCATTTAATAATTGCCAGTATCAAATAATAATTTTTTTCTATAAATATAATCTTCTCTTGATAATCTGTAATTATTAAACAACACTTATTAAAATATTTCTTCATTCATTCATAATTTTTCTTTAGAATATATCTAGTTTTAATTTTTTTCCTTTTTTAACATATACATTTATATTATTACATATATATACAATAAACTACCTATAGCAAGAAGAACCAAAAAAAAATTAGGGATTACATAAATGTTACATTCATAGTGTTTTGGCTATTTGTATTTGTCAGCCTTGAGGAGAGCATCTTTCTTATCTTGATGGGTCTAAACTTCTGAATGTAAATCAATATATATCATATCTCATCTTTATCAACTTAAACATCTATCAAGTCTTAAAAAACTTTAACTTCAAAACAACTAAGCTTAATTGTAAAATTAAATAATCTTGTCTTCAACCCCATCAGACAGTTGAGAAGAAATAAAATTAATTATCTGAGTAAGCAGGAAGAACAAGTTAGCAGTTTTCACACTGAGAAAATGACAGGGACAGTTTGATGCCTAACAGTCACCCAAATTTCTCTATAATGTTGGAGCATCATCTTCAGCCTTCTGGACCAATATATCTGACAGACATATTTGTGAATCAGGAGCTACTGAGGACTTGCTTACCCTGTCTTGTCAGAGTTTGACCATTGACTGTCTGCATCTAAAATTGCCCATTTTTAGGAAGAATTCTTTCTGTGGCCAAAATGAGGACATTTTTCCCAGTGGCTTGTTTGCCACATTTGAAGCCATCTCCATAAGGAGGTTCATTGATGCTCATTTTTATGACTGATTTTGATACCATAAATAATATTATGTACTTATGAGAAAATAATTGATTTTACATTGCCTCGTTAAAGGAAAAAAGATAACTGTGTGCCAATTGGACCTGACATTTTTAACTCTGGAAATGCATACATTATATGTTGGCACTAAACCGAAATCTAAAAGCAAGTCTTCTTAAGCCTAGTTTTTAGAGTACGTTTATTTTAGTGCTTTACTTCTAAACACTGGCATTTAAAAAGGACAAATCAAGAGAACAGTGAAGAGGGAAGAGGATTGTAAGTTAGAAAATTATATTGTTTATACAATAGGTGGAAAATGTATGTAGACAGTGTTTATTTCATTCCTCATTTAATTTCTATATAGTTATCATTTCCTATGATAATTTAAATTTACAAAATTCATTACTAATGTTGTCATAAGTGTATTTATTCAATATTGATCCCCAATAAATGAAAAATTTCAATTTCTTCCAGGATATGATGTTTGGTAGTACTTGTACACGGGACTCATTGTTAGTCCCCTGCCACACTGCCTCAATCATTACTTTAGAAAAGAGTGAACAAGTCCACCAGACAAACGTAAGTTTCTCTCATAGTTTTCATACACACAAAAAAACTGAAGTCATAAACAACATACTTGTGCTGTATGAGGTTCCTGTGACCATAGCAGGTTCAGTAGCCTTAAATACAAGAAAAGGTAAGAAGTGACAGACAACCATGTTTTATGGTTTGGTAATTTGACTCTAAGGCAAATGCTTGTTTCTATGATAACAGGCTAATCAACTGAACATTTGGGGCACCATGTTTTAGCAGTACATTTTCTGAGGGATTATCATTAATATACTCTAGGAAGTGCTACTATGACTTGGACCTTCAAGGTTGAACATAAATTCATGTGTGGAATAATTGCAGATGCAAAAGTATTTATAAAATTATACTAAGCTCTTGTCTAGAAATATATTACTTAATGATAAATGTTTCATTAATTTTTCATTATTTATGAACACCTCCATAGGTACTCCTCCTCTTCTTGTATCTCTAGTGAAAATAAGCTGAAAAGAGTTTCCTCTTATTATAATACTCTTGATAGTCTATGATATGATGAGGATTGCTTATCTCAGCACCTATAACATATAACGGTTGTAACACCTTCCCTGTCAGTCTCTGACATAAACAACGGAATATGATTAATACAAACATTTTATGTGTGTATATCTTACACATGTAATCTATTTTGTGTCATGATCATGAATACTAGTTGAAAGCTACACACAAGCTCTTCACGAATAAAATATGAGTATAATTATGGCAATTGAAAGAGGAAGAGGTGTAAGAAGAGATTATCATTTGCTCCGATCTATTTGTCTACACTCCTTAAAAGCAATCAATTAACATTGATTGATTTAATTCTCAAAAATCTTTTCTAATACAGGCCATTATTGTGACCATAAGGAACTGAAGTTCCAAAATCTTACATAGAGATTGAATCACATGACTTTTAAGTAGCAATGAAACTGGGATACTTCCATCCTCCATTCCTCAAGTCTAATCCCTGGGCTACAAAGAGTCAAGCAATGGATTTTTCTATCACCATTTGAACTGCACTTTTATTCATATGATTTACATGTTTGCTGTAAAATGTCCATGAGATTCTCTTACTACTTCATTTTTATTCCATTACCAGGACAGTAGTTAACAAACTAGAAAGCAAAACTTGTGAATCAGATGTGTTATTCCCATATATTACGGCAGTGACTAGACACTTATAAAGTCAAAATTTCATGTCAGGATTAAAACTACACTGCGTTTTTGTTCTCCACAACTTGACCCCAAAATGGGCTTCTTTGCTAGAGGCAAGAGAAAGAATTCAAGGATACTGAGTCCATTATGATGCAGAATGGCTTCTTTTTTTCATTGTACTTCTCTTTTAATATTTCATAAGGATAGAGTATATGTGTATATGTGACTGAGCAATAGGATCATTAGTGTATAAATAATTTGTGCCACTACTCTATGAAGGTATTAACATCTATTTTATCTCAATAAAGTCTCATAGAAACCTATAGTGTGCAATCAAACCTTGGTTACTCAAGGTTGAGGGAACCACTCAAGTTAAATAATCTTACCTAGACTAGATAGTATACAATGAAAACAAACATGATCAGTTTGATATTCTTGAAAATAATTGTTAAGGAAAATTATGTTCACTTGAGCAAATTATAATTCTGTGACATATTATTATTTGTATATTGCACATCATGTGCTGAAATGTTTTCTATATTCGTATTCAGAACGAATCAGTATCGGAGCGTACACCTTCATTCAGCCACTACATGTATAAACACAGCTGTATTTCACTTATATTCATGATTGTTTAGTCAGAAGACCTTATGAAAATGTCTGTCAGTATTCTACAAGCCTGGGAAGAGCCTCTGAAGCATATTGTGTATGCAATGGCTACTCTTCCTGGTATGTCTGATGACATGCTGTCAAGAGCAAAAGAGTTGGAGGAAAGACTTCACAAGCTTTTGGAGGGACTGAAGATCTTACTCAGAAAGGTAAGCTCAGGCAGTCTTCATACTCTGTTCCCTATCTCATGCATGAAAGAGGTCATTTGTTTAACAAGAAATGAATTTTTCAATACTTCATTTCTGAGATTGAAATATATATATATATATATATATATATATATATATTCCAGTATCCAATATATTTGTAGCCTTGCCAGTAAGGAGCTGCTGTTTGAAAATCTTACCTTCTTCACATTCTTTACTAAAAATCACACACCAGTACTCCTAATAGTAAGTAGATGTTTTTCATAGTAACTCAAAAGGTAGCTTTCCTAGGTAGGATCAATATCCCTGAGTAACTCACATCTGATAACAATCTTGGAACTCGTAAACTTTAACACAGTTAGTAAATGTTTGATATGTCCAAAGATTTGGAAGAATAAATTATATGGAGAACTGGATGAGTTTAAAGATAGAAGAATAAAAGGATATTCTTCCTAAAACTATAAGTAGGAATAATGCCTCAAGAATGTCTTGAGACTTTCACATATACTCTGGTACCTCATATTTGACCATGTCCCCTGAAGGGGGAGACCTGGTGGCACTCAGAGGAAGGATAGCAGGCTACCAAGAAGAGACTTGATACCCTATGAGCATATAAAGGGGGAGGAAGTCCCCCTTAGTCACAGTCATAGGGGAGGGGAATAAGGGGAAAATGGGAGGGAGAGAAGAATGGGAGGTTACAAGGGATGGGATAACCATTGAGATGTAATAAGAATAAATTAATTTAAAAAATAAACATAAAAAAAGAAAAAGAAATCTCACGAAATCTTGTAAAAACATAGAGAAAAACTAAGAATACAATAAAAAAATGTTTTGAGAAAATACTGGCTCTTTTATTGTCATTTGCTCAAATACTAGTTAAACATTTTCAAACTCTGTCAGTCTATGCCAGTATGAATTTACCTCTTCTGAGACCAATGATATCAGGAAAATATGCATTCTCATATCATGTTTATGTTTAGAGGACTAGTTCCTTCCTAATACCCTCGTCCATATGCATGACAAACTCACTGTACAGTAATAAATTTTCCACCTAACATAATTCAAACTTTATCAGTTTTAGAGAATGAGGCTAATGAAATGGCATAGTCAGTAAATGTCTTTCTTTCTAGCAAGGAATTTGATCTCAGAATGTACATTAAAATAAAGATATGTAGTAAATATTCCTTATTATCTAAACATTAGAAAGACAGTGATCACTGGTGAGTGTTTTGAGAGAATAGAAATAGAGAAAGATAAAAGCCATCAGTGGAAGTTTTAAAATATTGACTTCTGATCTTCTAATGTACGTACATGCATTCCTGTGCATGTGCTCTCTGTGCATATACATATGTATACACTCATATGCAACAAGGTAATATAACCAAATAATCCTAATAATGTAAATAATCCCTTTCTTTTCCATATTTAGACTTATCCTGGAGATGTTGAAGGTGACTATATTTCCTGGTATGGATGGTCAGATTTGCAGTCATTTCATCAGGGTACTCACTGCTATATTAGTATCCTGTACCGCTGCCTGCGCAGGGATACACATATGGTTGACAACTTTGTCAAGGTCTTGAAGTGCAGAGAAGTCCATAGCAACAATTGCTGAGCATTCATTTGTGTCTTCTGTCACTGAGAAGGTCTTTTATCATCTGGAACTTCAAGGCTCTACTAAATCTCTACCTCTTTGGTGCAATTCTAGGTTTAGTACTTTAGTCAAAAATAAACTTATTCTTTGGAAATGTTATATCCAAAATGTATATTTGTCTATGTTTTATGGACATTTAATACAGAATTTAATAATGGTATTGGAATATTCATATCATATCTTCTCCATATATAAGTTTAATTTACAAAAGTCAAGTGAGTGCTTATATAGGTCAGAATGAGTGAAGATGACTGAACTTATTAGAATCTAAGCAAGAGTCTCCTAGTAATCAGTAGAGCCACTCTACCAAGAAGATGGATATCTGGGCATAGAATATGAAAATAAATAACACACAATGAGCATTTTCTCAAGTCTCATTACAGACAATACAATTGCTTTATCCTTAAATACAGTTAACAACACACAGACACACACACACACACACACACACACAGTATTATAACATTATCCCTGTGCTTTACTTCTTCTAATCTTCTCTTCTTGCTCATAAAAACCATGGCCTCATTTTTGTTAATTTGTGTCATATGCATTTATATGTATGTATGCATATTGATACAGATAATCATAAATATAACATACTCAGTCTTATACTGATATTTGCTACTGGTATGTATACTTTTAACATTGAATATTTTATAATAGACAACCAATTGGTGTGTCTATCCTTGGGGAAATCTATCTGACTCTGAGCATGTTTTAATTGCCTGTAGTTCTTTGTGTAGAGTTCTGCCTTTTTAAACACTCTGAAGACTGTTAAGATATGTGCATGAGATATCTTTAAATTTTTCTAATAAATATGCAACCTTGAGCTTACATATTTCCATCTTAGACAGATACTGTATATTTTGTGGCTCTACATTAGTATAGGTCTAACAATACCCCATCTAGCCATTCAGCTTTTTAATATCTTACTCTTGTATTACAGTTATTAATGCCACAAATAAGGAAAGAAATTTTATCCATTCTTTTGATGTTTCTTCATTTCCTCTCTTCTAAATATCAATGCTCATACCTTTCTCAGGGTTCAGTAGATAAAGGTAAGTAACACATGTGTGTTATTACATAAGTGACAAATAAAGTGACTATGGCTCAAGTAAAACTCCTCTGAGAATAAGGTGTTTCGGTTGGGGGCAGACTAGTACAGCCCAAAAACAAACAGTGGCCACACATTAAGAGGCAGTTCTTTTCCAAGGGATACGTCATGGCTATGGTCAGATTTCTCCTCTCCAACTGCTCCACTTGTGACATCTTAGTTAGCCTCTGCTGCTAGTACTTCTCACCCTGATATCCCACGTCAGCAATAAACACTCATTCACAGATACTTCAAATAACTGATGCATGAATCTAATGCACCAGCACTCTACAGCAGCAAAGTGGCAAGCAATATTGAATTACTGCTGACCTATTCCTTGGTTCTCTAAATCCTCTTCTTCCCAATGTTATAAATCCAGGAATTATAAGAATGTCAAATAAATGAGTTTGCATTCACCTACAAAATGTTTACCCTTTTCCCCATCTTTTCATCCTCACAGTTATTTTCTTTTCTGGCATCAGTTAGTGGTCACTGTTTGTGGTTGGACTATACCAGAAAGTATGAAATATAGTGTAACAGAAGCAAATTAAAAACAAAACAATATTCCGTATTCAAGACCAATGATACTGGAAAGCATTTTAAGTTCCTGTGATGTACATAGTGGAAAGAGAGAATATACTTCTTCAAGATATTCTCTGACTGCCACAAGAATAAGTACGTGCACATACACACTTGTGCACACACAAAGAAACACATAATACATACTATTGTGAGACAGACTTTTTCTATTGAGACACCTGTCTACTCTGTCATGAAAGTCAGAGCAATACAGGTACCACTAAAGGGTAATACAAACTATGGACACTACTAAAGTTCAGTTTGGCAAACAAATGAGTTTCTTGGCTTTACATATATGAATATGGTTGGTGGGTTAATTAAAGGTCAAGAAATAGCTCAGTGAGAGCACCATCACCAAAGCTAACCCCTCAGGAGTGAAAGTGACATGATAGTTGAGAGTCTGAAATACGTTGCACAGCCAGCAGGAAGCTGGGCAGCTGAGAGTGTGCCTTCACCAAGTATTTCAGTCCATCTAAACCTCTTTAAGCTGCGTGAGCTACTCCTTGTTTTACTTTGCATTTTCACTGATCTCTGACACTTGTAGACAATTCAACTCTTTCTTTTCTCTCTCAGATTGCTTGTCTGGTCTATTCTTCTATCCTGGGGCTAAGTTGCTCTCTGCATTGCAGCTTGACTAAGCAGAGGGTGACTTTCAGCAGTCTACTTCTCATAAACTCGTGAGAACAGAGAGGCATAGTGACTCTGTTTATTGATGTCACAAAACTACTTTGGGTTGTTCTCTTCATAGAGAGTGAAGCATTATGCAAGTTAGAGTGTTTTCCATCCCTTGAGAACATTCTGCTGTTTCACTTCCTTATAAACATCTTTCTCTGAAATATTCTGGTATCTCACTTTCCCTTATGTCCTATGTTAAATAATGTTCCTCGAGAGGAATCATCTACATAATACTCCACTGCTTCCTTCTACTCCTACTATTTCTGTTTACTCTCCCACATTAGGCCATCAGCCTTGGAGGGGCTAATGTTGTAGTTGACAATGGTCCTCAACTTCAGTGGGCTATTTAACCTTTATATCCTCTTTATTTATACCTGTTTTCAGAACATAACTGGTGTTTTGTGGGTTTTTTTTTCTATATAGAATAGTAGGGAGAAAAGACAGAAAGTAAGAAAGCACATCATTACCACCAATAATAATAATATAAATCATTCAACTGGATATTGGCTGAAATGTTACCTAACCTCATAAATACAAATGTTGATAATCACCTTCGCTTTTGCATCAAGGCAATACCATTCTCTTTGAGAATAGCAATGTAGAAGGATCCAGTGGGTCCTAGAAACCTACAAGTAGAACATTATGATAGGCAGATTTGGGCCAAGGGGTCCCGCTCAAACTAAGGCACTAGCCAAGGACAATACAGGCGGTAAAATTTAAACCCCTACCCAGATCTAGCCCATGGACAGGACAGTCTCCGCACTTAAGTGGAGAGAGGGATATGACTCTCTCATGTACTCTGGTGCCTCACATTTGACTATGTCCCCTGGAGGGGGAGACCTGGTGGCACTCAGAGGAAGGACAGCAGGTCACTGAGAAGAGACTTGATACCCTATGAGCATATACAGGGGGAGGTAATCCCTCTGAGGAACAGTCATAGGGGAGGGGAATAAGGGGAAAATGGGAGGGAGGGGGAGAATGGGAGGATACAAGGGATGGGATAACCATAGAGATGTAACAAGAATAAATTAATTTAAAAAAATAAAAAAACAAAAAACAAAAAAACAAAAAAACCTAGGCCTATGAATTCCTGCTCACAGGATTTATCTAAACTCCCAATAACACCTGTGAATTTCCACCTATGGAGGTGTCATTACATTTATTAAGTACTCTGATTTTAAGTTTGTTTTATTTATTTTATTTTACATGTATGAGCTTTGCTAGCATGTATCACAGAGATATCTGTGAACTACATGTATGCTTAAATGCCTGAGAATGTCAAAGGATGGTGTTGGATGTTCTGAAACTGTGGTTATAAGTGACTAGAAGTCACCATAGTGTTGCTGGGAAAGGAATTTGAACCCTCTTCAGAAGGATAAGTGCACTTTCCAATGAGCTCTCTTTCATCATGTCTGCCTCCCTCCTCCAGCATTTGGGAACTATGAAAAGAGAAAGCAGAAACACTGTAGGAGCCAGCAGCAATCAAAGGCACCAAGAAAACAAAGCCTTTGGGACAAAAAAGGGCATTAAGTCACAGAGACTTACAGGGCAGCATGCATAGGCCTAAGCCAAATGGGCTCCCAGCACTAAGAATGGAAGTGGTTACAAGTCCATTCTTAATCCAGAAACTATTTTCAAATGACAACTGCTTGCAAGGGAAAATTAGTTTTCTTCAATGGCACGTCACTGGGTTTCTAAACCACACTCAACGCAGGCCACATGCTCAGCAGTACATGGACAATACAAAATGACTCCATGGTAGTTTTGGAGGGGTTTAAATCTCATAATGCTTTATTTAGGCTTTTTTTCTTTTGTTTTCTAATGTTAGAAAGAGAAAAAATATGCTGGATAGTTGTGTGAGTGGGGAGGTGAGGAGGATCTGGGAAGACTCGAGGGAGGGAAACAATGGTCAGCACACATAGAAAAACATCTATTTTTAACAAAATAGAATTTTTTAAAATATGATTTTATTCTTAACCAACTGTACCACATTCTTGTGGGCCCCTTCCATTATGAAGTATGCAGAGTCCACAGTTAAGTAGGACTCTCAGTGATAATTCTCCACAAGAATTAGTAGCACTTTTCAGTGATACAACATATAGACCACAAAGAAGGATCACTTCATGCCCCAAATATAATTATTTCTCAAAGTACTATTACCAAAGCATGTGATATATAATCAATAGGGTCCTAATATCCAGTTCTGTAATATAACCAGCAGCAATGACAATACAATAGCCTTTTATTGTTTGAGGATCCTCTAGGGCAGTGGTTCTCAACTTGTAGGTCAAGATTCCTGTGGAGGTCAAACCACCCTTTCAAAGGGGTTGCATATCAGAAATTCTGTATATCAGATATTTATATTACAGTTCATAGCAGTAGTAAATTTACAGTTATAATGTAGCAAAGAAAACTTTATGGTTATATTAAAGGGTTATAGCATTACAAAGGCTGAAAACCATTGTACTGAAGAGTACATATTTTACTTTATGATGATAGGAAAAGAAAATAAATTACTGAGTGCAAGTGGGGCCAAATATTTATAGCTATGGATATAAGTGAATTATTGTATAGCCCTCACCTCAAATATAGAAAAAATGTTGCTTAACCTCTCAGTGTTTTTAGAATATGAGTGTTTTTAGTGCTTTATTTCCAAACAATACAATTTAGGAAGGGCATAAAATAAGACACTAGTAAAGAAGCGAAGACTATTGGAAGGTAGAAAATTAAATTGTTTGTCCAATGGGAAGAAAAAGTCTGCAGGCAATATTTGCTCAATATCTCTTTGTAAATTTATAGATAGATATCATTTGCTTAAAATATCTACAAAATGCATCAATAATGTGGTGATACACCAATTCACTCAATATTTCACCCTATGAAATCAAATATTTTCTATTCATCCAGCTTTTGAAGTATGATAGGCCAACTTTGACACAAACTCTGAATATAAGAACCTGCCATATTGCCTCCAACCCTGCTCCAGAAAACAGTGAGCAAATCTATCAGACAAAAGGAGATTTCATTCCCTACTACAATCAACTGACATAATGTGCAAACTAGTTGTGCTGAGCCCATAGCAGGTTTGGTAATCTCAGATACAAGAAAGGGGGAAGAAGAAGCAACAGACAGAGACAGTCACATTATCCCGTTGATAGATTACACTTTAAAACAAATGCTTGGTCATATGATAGCAGGTTTTAAATTATCAACTCAACCCACCATGTTTTACCAGGACACTTTCATTGGCATCATGCTTAATGTTATATGGAATGCTTTCATCTGATTTGGACAGTCTTGGTTGAATAGACTTTAATATGTATTGAAGATACAGTAGTATGCATGTTATAATGCTAAACATCCTTCCTGTGACAGCATATTACTCATTGTCCCAAATCTTTTTCATTATTCAAGATTCTCTTGGTCCTTTTTTTATTTTTATTTATTTATTTATTTTTTTATTTATTTAATTTTTTTAAATTTTTTAATTTTTTTAATATTTTTTATTTTTAATTAATTTATTCTTGTTACATCTCTATGGTTATCCCATCCCTTGTATCCTCCCATTCTCCCCTCCCTCTCATTTTCCCCTTATTCCCCTCCCCTATGATTGTTCCTCAGAGGGATTATCTCCCTCTGTATATGCTCATAGGGTATCAAGTCTCTTCTCTGTGATCTGCTGTCCTTCCTCTGAGTGCCACTAGGTCTTCCCCACCAGGGGACATTGTCAAATGTGAGGCACCAGAGTACTTGAGAAAGTCAAATCCCTCTCTCCACTCAAGTGTGGAGACTGTTCTGTACATGGGCTAGATCAGGGTAGGGGTTTAAATTTTACCGCCTGTATTGTCCTTGGCTAGGGCCTTAGTTTGAGCGGGACCCCATGACCCAAATCAGCCTATCATAATGTTCTACTTGTAGGTTTTTAGGACCCACTGGATCCTTCTACATTGCTATTCTCCCATTGTTCTCTCATCTAGAGTCCCAATAGGATATCCTCCCCTCGGTCCCAGTTTCCTGGTAAGGGAAGGCTTTCATGAGATATGCCCATTGGGCTAGTATGCAGATAAAAGTGAGTATATACCATTTGAGTCTTTCTGCTTCTGGGTTAACTCACTCATTATGATCATCTCTAGCTCAATCCATTTGTCCACAAATTTCGGGAATTCCTTGTTTTAATAGCTGAGTAGTATTCCATAGTGTATATGTACCACAGTTTCTTTATCCATTCTTCTACTGAGAGACATTCAGGCTGTTTCCATGATCTGGCTATTATGAATAAGGCTGCTATGAACATGGTTGAGCAAATTTTCTTGCTGTGTGTTGGTGCATCTTCTGGGTATATTCCAAGGAGTGGAATAGCTGGGTCTTGAGGAAGCCCTATTCCCAGTTTTCTGAGATAGCATCAGATAGATTTCCAAAGTGGTTGTACTAGTTTGCATTCCCACCAGCAATGAAGGAGTGTTCCTCTCTCCCCACATCCTCTCCAGCATGTGGTGTCGCTTGAGTTTTTGATCTTAGCCATTCTGATGGGTGTAAGATGGAATCTCACAGTTGTTTTGATTTGCATTTCCCTGATGACTAAGGAGGTTGAGCATTTCTTTAAGTGTTTCTCAGCCATTTGATATTCTTCTGTTGAGAATTCTCTGTTTAGTTCCAAGCCCCATTTCTCAATTGGGTTATTTGGTTTGGTGGTGTTTAATTTCTTGAGTTCTTTATATATTTTGAATATTAGACCTTTGTCAGATGTACGGTTGGTGAAGATCTTTTCCCAGTCTGTAGGCTGTCGCTTTGTTCTCTTGACAGTGTCTCTAGCCTTACAGAAGCTTCTCAGCCTCATGAGGTCCCATTTATTAATTGGTGACATTAAGGCCTGGGCTGTTGGTGTTCTGTTCAGGAAGTTGTCTCCTGTGCCAATATGTTCCAGGCTCTTCCCCACTTTTTCTTCTAAGTGACGTAGTGTCTTTGGTTTTATGTTGAGGTCTTTAATCCACTTGGATTTGAGTTTTGTGCAAGGTGACAAATATGGGTCCAGTTGCATTTTTTTACACATAGACATCCAGTTAGACCAGCACCATTTGTTGAAGATGCTATCCTTTTTCCATTGAATGGATTTGGCTTCTTTGTCAAAAATCAAGTGACCATATGTGTGTGGATTTATATCTGGGTCTTCAATTCGATTCCACTCATCAACCAGCCTGTTGCTGTGCCAGTACCATGCTGTTTTAATTACAATTGCTTTATAGTACAATTTGAAATCAGGTATGGAGATTCCTCCACAGCACCTTTTATTGTACAAGATCGGTTTTGCTATTCTGGGTTTTTTGTTTTTCCATATGAAGTTCAGAATTGAACTTTCAATGTCTTTAAAAAATTGTGTAGGTATTTTGATAGAGATTGCATTGATTCTGTAGATTGCTTTTGGTAGGATGGCCATTTTTACTATGTTAATTCTCCCTATCCATGAGCAAGGAAGATCCTTCCATCTTCTCATGTCATCTTCAATCTCCTTCTTCAGAGTTTTGAAATTTTTTTCAAACAAGTCCTTCACTTGCTTCGTTAAAGTAACTCCTAGATATTTTATATTGCTTGTGGCTAATGTGAAGGGTGTAGCTTTCCTAATTTCTTCCTCTGCAAGCTTGTCATTTGTGTATAGGAAGGCTACAGACTTTTTGGAGTTAATTTTCTATCCAGCCAAATTGCTGAAAGTATTTATCAGCTGTAGGAGTTCTCT
>CAJRSG010021266.1:44348-85933 GCA_907169655.1 Acomys percivali | reverse complement strand
GGAGGAGGAGAAGAACAACAACAACAAGGCCTCCCTAGTAAACAAACACGACTTAATAATTTAGACACCCACCCTCATATCAAGGCTGCATATGGCAACTCAGCAGGAGAAAAAGGCTCATAGGAGCATGAAAAAGAGTCAGAGACATCCCTGACTTCCACTGGTGAGAGTCCCATAAGACCATCAAGCTACACCACAATAATTTGTATGCAGAGGGCCTAGGTTAAACCCATAAAAGGTTCATGTTTTTTGCTTCAGTCTCTGAATTCTATGACTCCTGTTTAATTGATTCTGTGGGCCATGTTCTCATGGTCTCTTCAACCCCTCTGGGTCCTACAATCCTCATCCCCGTCTTTTGCTGAGTTCTTAGGGTCCCCATGGCTCTACTTTGTGTTGGGCTGTGGATCATTGTATCTGCACTCATCAGTTGCTGTTTGTCACCTTTCTGATGAAACTGGGCTAGGCCCTGATCTGAGTACAGCAGATTAGCATTAAGAATCAATCATTTCATTGATATTTTTTCCCACTTGTGTTCGACTTTATACTGTCTCAGGGATGTCTTGCCTCTATTTCCTTAATATTCAGGCAATGTCAGGCATGGGCTTCCTCTAGTGATGTGGACCTCAAGTTGGATGAGTCATTGGTTGAACACTCCCACGAGTTCTGTACCATCATTATTCTAGCACATCTTGCTGGCAAGATAGTTTGTAGGTCAAAGGTTTTGTGCCTGGGTTGATGAACCAATTCTAGTACTAGGAGATTTGCCTGGTTATAAAAGATAGCCAAAAAGGCAAGCAACAAAGACTTAGAGCCAACCTCCTTATCCATCAAGGAAATACAAATCAAAATGACTCTCAGATTTCCACTTACATACATTAGAAGGGCTAATATCAAAACCTCAAGTAACACCATAAACTGGTGAAAATGTGGAGAAACTAGAACACTCTTCCATTGCTGGTAGGAATGCAAACTTGCACAACCACTTTGGAAATCAATCTGGCTCATTCTCAGAAAATTGAGAATAGTTTTGCCTCAGGACCAAGCTAAACCACTTCTGGGCATACTCAAAGATGCTCCACCATACAACAAAGACATTTGCTCAACTATGTTTAAGGTAGCTTTATTTGTAACAGCCAGAATTTGGAAACAACCTAGATGTCCCTCAACCAAAGAATGGATACAAAAAACTGTGATGCATTTACACAATGGACTACTACTCAGCTATTAAAAACAAAGAAATTTTGAAACGTGTACGCAAATGGATAGAGCTAGAAATGATCATCCTCAGTGAGGTAACCCAGACTCAAAAAGACACACATGGTATATACTTACTTATAAGAAGGTATTATCAATATAATACACAATAACCACACTACAAAACACAGACAGAAATATGCTACAATACAAGAACAACCCTATGGGGGAATGCTTAATTGCCATTTAGAAGGGCAAATAGGATGGACACCTGAAGGAAAAGACAGGACCTGACCATAGAGGTCCTCTGAAAGACTTCACCCTGTAGGGGATCTAAGCAGATGCTTACAACCAGCCTTTGAGGTGGAGTGCAGATAGTCTTATGGAGGAGTTGGGTGAAAGAAGGACCTAGAGGGGACAGGAACTCCACAAGACCAATGGAGCCAACAAATCAGGGCAGGTGGTGGTACTGCTACAGAGACTGATACACCAAACAAGGAAATGTTTGGAGAGGACATAGCCTCTCTGTTCAGAAGTACCAGATAGGCAGCACAGTTTCCTTGTGGGTCTCACGATCTAGGGAGTAGGGACTACCTCTGACCTGGACTCTGGTGCTCACTAGCTGATCACTTCCCCCTGGTAGGTGTCCTTGCCAGGACACAGGGGAAGAGGATGCATGAAGTATAGATGAGACTTGATAGGATGAGGTCAGATGATAGAGGAAGAGGGCTCTCCTTTCTTAGGACTAGGGGAGTGGGGGAGGAGGGAGATGACTGGGGGAGGGTGGCACCAGGAGGAGACAAGTGAAGGGGCTACAACCGGGATGTAAACTGAACAAATTAAAAATAAAATAAAATAAAAGGAAAAGTGAATTTGGCAAATTTCCTTGTATTTCTATATTGTAAAATAATTTGAAGAGCATTAGCATTAGCTCTTCTTTTAAAGTTTGATAGAATTCTGATATAAATTCTCTGGTTCTGGGCTTATTTTGGGGTTGAAAGTTTTAATAACTGCTTCTATTTTATTAGGGGTTATAGTCTTATTTAAATTGATTATGTGACCTTGATTTAATTTTGGTAAGTGGTATCTCCCAAGAAAACTATTCATTTTCATCAGATTTTCCAACTGTAAGGAGTACAGGGCTTTTAAAAATTAATTTATTCAGATTACATCTCAATTGTTATCCCATCACTTGTATTCTCCCATTCCTCCCTCCCTCCCGCTTTCACTCTATTCCTTTCCCCTAGGTCTGTGACCAAGGGGGGGGGGTGCTCCCTTACCCACTATATAGCCATGCAGGCTTCATTCCAGACATGCAGGGATGGTTTAATATATGGAAATCCATCAATGTATTCCACCATATAAACAAACTGAAAGAAAAAAATACATGATCACCTTCTTAAATGCAGAGAAAACATTTGACAAAATTCAACACCCATTCATGTTTAAAGTTTTGGAGAGATTGGGGATACAAGACATGTACCTAAACATAATAAAGGCTATATACAGCAAGCCAATAGCCAACATCAAATTAAATGGAGAGATACTCAAGGACATTTCTCTAAAATCGGGGACCCAACAAGACTGCCCACTTTCTCCACATTTCTTCAACATAGTTCTTGAAGTTCTAGCCAGAGGAGTACAGGTTTTTAAAATATGACCTAATGATACCTTGGATTTCCTCAGTGTCTGATGTTATGTCTCTATGCTTTGTTTCTGACTTTTAAAATTTTAATAGTCTTTCTCTGTCTTTTAATTAGATGGGATAAGGATTTTCTCAAATAATCAACTGTTTGTATCAGTAATTTTTTATATTCTTTTTCTTTCTGTGTTATTGATTTCAGTCCTCAGTTTGATCATTTCCTGATGACCCATAAGTTTGGATATTGTATGCATTCATTTTCACCAAATTCTATGAAGTCTTTCCTTTCTTTATTTCTGCCTTGACCTACTCAGTATAAAATTGTTAAGTTTCTACTAGTTTTTAAGCCATCTGTTGTGACTGTTGTTGAAATCTACTTTTAATCCATGGTGGTCTGTTATTATGCAAGAGGATTATTCCAATTTTATTGTATCTATTAAGACTTGCTTTGTGTCTCAGTATGTGTCAAATTTGGAGAAAAAATCCTTAGTGAAGCAACTCAGATCCAGGAAAATAAACATTGAATGTTACTAACATTTTTGGGACATTAGTTGTCAAGTAAAGAATAATCATGCTACAATCCACAGACCCAGAAGGGCTAAGTAAGAATGAAGGCCTGAGTTGGGTGGAGCCACATTCATCTCCCTGGGAAGGAGAGAGAGAATAGATTTTGTGCGTGTATTGGGATTGGGTGGGGTAAGAGGAAAAGAGAGAGGGGGTTATTAGGAGTGACAACTGGAATTCAGACAGTTGGAGGCAATGTACAAACCTAGTGCAATAGAAACTCCCTGTAATCAATGAGAATCTCTAGTAATGGAGGATATGGAGCTATAACTGGCTAGTGAAAGAAGGAAAGTAAAATCAATGAGGAGAAGAAAGTGAATAAAAGGATTCAGAACTTAAAATGAAGATAGAAGCAATAAAGAAAACACAATATGTGACAGTCCTTGAAATGGAAAATCTAGGGAGGAAGACAGGAATGACGGACACAACTGTCATCAACAGAATACAAGAGATGAAAGACAGAATCTCAGGAGTGAGAGATATGATTAAAGAAAGTGATTGATAGAACAATCACCCAGACCCAGAAGGATACACACGGTATATACTCACTTATAATTGGTTACTATCATAACATCGATGTCCTTTGAGAGTCTTCACTCATCAGGGGATTGGGACAGATGCTGGGACTGGCTATTGCGACTCCAGGTGAGGGAAGTATAGGAGAATACAGACATAGGAGGACCCAGAGGGTCCTGGAACCCTACAAGAAGACCATCAAGGCCAGTAGATCTGGACCCAGGGGACATATGCAAACTACTATACCAACCAAAGACAATGCATGCAGTAACATTCACTCCCTATTCAGATCTAGCCAATGGATAGCTTATTCTCCACAGCTGAATGGAGAGAGGGGACTTTTATATGAACTCTGGTGCTCCCTTTTTGACCACTTTCCTTTGGTCGGGAGGCTTTGTCCTGAATACTTTTTTAGCTTCTTAAAGCTTCCACTTAAAAAAGGTTCTATGTGACTTTTTCCTGGCTGCTGACAAGACTCTTTTACTTTTTTCTAAGTATTTCTTTCCTGTGACAATTCAACTCTAGTCTTCTGATAAGCATAGGAAGATATGGACGTGCTCACCTTCAGCATTGGTGAGCAAGAGGGATACAAGAGGGAACTGGGAAGCTTCTGGAATGAGAAATCTATGCTGACTCTGAAACCCGTGACTGAACAAGTAAAAGAGAAACACCAAGTAAACACCAAAGAACCTGAATCTCACATAACCTAGCACCAAGAAGCAATAAAGACAAGAAAACACTCAGTAATGGGTGCAAAATCACGAGAGAAGATGGGGGATCTCACCAAGCAAAAAGAGAGTCATACTTTCTATAACACTTCTCTTTCAACCTTTGTCTTCCACTGGGACTCCATCAATGGAAGTACCAAACTACTGATTCATAAAGGACACAACACCCTTCCAGAACAAGACTTAATAGGGAAGAACTCCACAAGCCTGAAACTCCATCCAATATCAACAAAAGTTAGGAGTTTGGGGAAAGCACAGGCATACAAGTGGCTGAGAGGGGCTAAGCCTGGAGAACCTTAATGTCTAATAGGTACTGACTCCCCTGTGCTTCTCAGACATTTGGGGAAGTTGAGGCAGAAGCAAGGATATCCTATTAAAAACGCTAGCTGGGAAAGTCAAATCCCTCTCTCCACTCAAGTGTGGAGACTGTCCTGTCCATGGTGTAGATCAGGGTAGGAGTTTAAATTTTACAGCCTGTATTGTCCTTGGCTAGGGCCTTAGTTTGAGCGGGACCCCATGACCCAAATCTGCCTATCATAATGTTCTACTTGTAGGTTTCTAGGACCCACTGGATCCTTCTACATTGCTATTCTCCCATTGTTCTCTCATCTAGAGTCCCAATAGGATGTCCTCCCCTCGGTCCCAGTTTCCTGGTAAGGGAAGGCTTTCATGGGACATGCCCTGATACCCTATGAGCATATACAGAAGGAGGTAATCCCTCTGAGGAACAGTCATAGGGGAGGGGAATAAGGGGAAAATGGGAGGGAGGGGAGAATGGGAGGATACAAGGGATGGGATAACCATAGAGATGTAACAAGAATAAATTAATTAAAATAAATAAATAAATAAATAATAATAAAAAAAACAAAAAAAACAAAACAAAAACAAACAAACAAAAAAATGCTAGCTGGAATAGCCTCTTTTTCTATGCTGGACTGTGTCTGGCTGCTGTAAACTAAAACTACCGCCTTATGCTATCTGCAGTAACTGCTTCTGCTCCTGCAGCCAGTGCTGGTAATAAAACTGCAAACCAAAGCATCAGAGAAGTCAAGCAGACAAGGATAGTGTGACAAAAAAACAGAACCTCCAGCTGGCCTTAGGATCACAGCTTCAGAGCTGTTCCAGGAACTCTATGGCAAATGGACCATGTTTTCTTTTGAAGTTAACATGGCTTATGATTGTAATCTTCTCACTTGGAATCCTGTCACTAGAGCTGTAGTTACAGGCAGTTGTGAGCTGCCAATGTAGGTTCATCAGTTGAACTCGGGTCATCTGTCTGGGTAATAATTCCTTTAAACTGCCAAGCCCTGTCTCCAGCCTGGTAGATCGTTTGTCCTGCAAAGGAAAATTTCTGAAAAGAACTTCAGGCACCTTAAACCTTCTTCAAGGTTAACTACCTAGTAAGGGTTATGTGATTATGAAGTGATTGGAATGTTGTGAGTCCAGAGCCCAATTACAATTTATCTTGCACTATCTTTACTTATCTCCTTCATTATCATTCCTTGCCTGTCTCAGTTTCTGACCTAACACTCTGTAGCTAACGGGCAAAGCATTTGGAATATAATAGCATCAAAGACCACATACTTCTCTCACCCTAAAGGCGAAGACTGTGACCAAATACCATCTAGGACTATAGCAGAGATTTCTTTGCTCTTTTTTAAATGCATCTACCCAATATTTCCATCAATGTGAAGTATGAGCTTCACTGTTCTATAATTAAAGGAAATAATGAAATTGTTGTCATCTTGGAACATAGAAACCAGAGTAACCTGAATCTACTTTCTAGGCCTGGTAACTCATATTTATCTCCAGGATAAATTATCTCACCAAATTTGAGGTGAGACATGTTTTGCATCAACACTATGTAGGACATGGAGGCTACTCACATGACTAAAAATGCTCAGGCAACAAGTAAAATTTATTTATCATAACTAGACACCCTCAAATAAAAAGTTGAATTCCCCCCACTACATTCCCAAAATTGATGAGAGAAGACCATATTCCACACAGATTTTAAAGAAAGATAAAATCCATTCATACACGTTAAATTTTTCACAAGGCATTTAAAATTATCACATTAAAGACCAAAAATTTTAAATACAGATCTAAGTGAAAAGAGTCAAAATTGAAAGTAAAATGAAAAAATATCAATTATTACATAGACACAAGTTTGAAGTGTAAAGCCTGGACCACAGTGTTGATGAGTTTCAGGGAGGTGCAATGACATTTTTAAATCTTAACAGGAGATGCAGTGTAGACTAAAACTAATAACAAACATTCCAGAAAACAACTAGACAAGGGATGAGCCAGTGACATTATCATTATCTTCTCAATAGACAGGAGGCAAAGGAGGATGCTATGAGATTACTCAAAGAGATAGGTGCTGGAAGGTGTCTAAGTTTGGTTAGAGACAAAACCCTACAGATACAAAAGGCTTGGCTGTTTGAAGCAGCATAGATCTAAAATAACTCACACTGGTGTTCAAAATAATCAAAGTTTTGAAAAGCAAAGACAGAGAAAATGGCAATAGTCTGTAAAGTCTGACAGTCTATGGTACCTCCCTGGCCAGCAACTTCAAAATAAGTAATCCAAAAGAAGGAAGCTTTTGTTGTCTACTACAGGCAATTTTACCCTATTTTAGGGTAACTCATTTTAGTTCTTTCTCCCCTACCATACTTATAGACTTCCAAATTATTTTTGAAAGGCCTTCAGTGTTATTTACCTCTCTCCATACTCCTTCCTTGACCCTATGTTCCACTCCCCTACCCCAATTTAACTCTTCCTGCTCCATTATTTACTTTCAGCTATTTATACCAAGGAGTAGTTCCCCACCCCCACCCCTCTCTCTCTTTCCTATCTTGAAAATCTCTGTACATGCTTCCTTAGTCACTTTGTGATATCTGTGGATATTTCAAATGAAATACACATATCTGAAGATTCAAAGCTAACACAGACAGATGAGAGAAAGCATGTAGCATTTGTCCTTGTTGGTCTTGTGCACTCATTCCCAATGATTGTTTCCAGTTTTATCCATTTTCTGGTGAATTTTATCATTTTACCTTTCTTAATATCTGAGTAATATTCTATTGTGTAAATAAAACACATTCTCAATATCTTCTTATCTTTTGAGAAGTATCTACTGTTCATAGCTAGATCAGCTAGCAGATCTTTCTAGAGTAGAATATAGAGTCCTTTGGGGACGTGTCCCCGAATGGAGTGTCTGAATCATGTGATAGATTAATTAATGACATTTTGAGGAAATTTCACATTGATTACAACAGTGATTGTACCACTTTTCACACCCACCAGCAGACAGTGTCTCTCTTTCTCAACATGGATTCCAACATTTATAACCTTTGAAACAATATCAGCCCTTTTGATATGTATAAGATGAAATCATTAATAATTATAATTTGCTTTTCTCTGATACCTAAGTGTGTTGAATATTTTAAATATTTCTCAGAGATTTGTGTTTCAGCTTTGAAAAGTTTGTTGAGTTCCATATCTCATTTTAATTGAATTTCTCCTTGATGTTTAATTTTTGAATTTTTGTATTATATACTAATGTTCTACTATAAGCTGTTAAGTATTTTTGCATTCAATATGGTGCCTTTTCATTTGAATGATGGTATTCTTTACTTTACAGAATGTTTTAGTATCATGAAGTTTTGTCTTAATGCCCATGCAACCTGGGACCTGTTCAGAAAAAAATTTCCTATGCCAATAATTTCAAATGTATTTCTTTATTTATATTATGTCGGATGCATAGTTATTGCCAGGTTTTATGCTACCTTGGGTCCTTGATTCCTCTGGAGGAAATTTTGTGCAGTATGAGAATTAAGGATCTGGTTTCATTCTGTGTGTAGCTACACACTTTGATCACACCATTTGTCAAAGGTGTTGTCCTTCTTCTGAGTACATCGTGTGGGCCTCTTTTGAAAAAAAAAAGCTGATGTCTGTAGGAGTGGAGGCTTAGATGTGGACTTTTATTTCATTGATGAGTGTTTATGTTTTTATGCCAATACCATGACTTTTCTCTCTAACATCGTAATAAAAGTTGAAATCTGGAATGGTTGTAACTCTTGTATTTTTAATCTTTTTTTTGAAATTATAATTACATTTCTCTTTTCCATTTCCTCTCTTCAACCCTCCCATATATTCATTCATGGTACTATTCAAATTCATAGCCTCTTTTTTTTCATCAGTTGTTATTGTATGCATGTAAGTGTTTGGATATTTTTTTATATATTACCAAATATAACCTATTGAACCCACACAATGTTAGTTGTATGTATGTTTTCAGAGATGACTGCTTGGCACTGGACAAGTGTTTTGAGAATTCTTTCCTGGGGAAAGTCACCTCTCCCATTCCCAGCCTTATTCAATTGTCTGTAGCTCTTTGCGTAGGATTGCAGTTTCGTCAGCCTCTGTCTTGTGGCATGTCCACTGATGTCATCCTTGTTCAGCACACACTCATATGCTCACGTAAGTCTTCAGCATTGTTCAACATTGCTTTCAAGTGATACTTAAGACTTTTTACAATTTTTTTAAAGAATTGTGCTAAGATTTTAATGAATGTTACATTGAATCTGTAGATAGTTCTAGGTAGAATAAACACTTCTCATAATATTAATCCTAACAATCATGCCCTTTTCTCTCTTCCCTCTCTCTTTTTCATTCTCCTTCCTTTTAGATAAAAAACCTCTTCCTTTCTTTTTTCTTTTTCTCTCTCTTGTTGAAAATAGATTTTTTCTCATATACTATAGTTTCCCCTTCCTCTACACCTCCTACTTGCTCCCTGCCTCCCATTTCTTCCAGATACACTCCTTTTCTGTCCTTTACTATAAAAGAGAAAACCAAAATAAAATATACTAAGATAAAACAAAAAACTTCACATACAGTGCATAATTACTGACTGTGTATATGAGAACCCTTTTCATTTTCTACTTTCTTCAATTTCTTTCTCCATTTTAAATGAACAAATATGTAATTTTCTTGACTATATTTATTATTATTATTGCTATTATGAATGATGTTGCTTCCCAGATTACTTTCTTTGTATGTTTGTCATTTGTACATAAAAATGCTACTGATTCTTTTTTCTTTTGATTTTTTTTATTTAATTAATTTATTCTTGTTATATCTCAATGGTTATCCCATCCCTTGTATCCTCCCATTCTTCCCTCCCTCCCATTTTCCCCTTATTCCCCTCCCCTATGACTGTTCCTAAGGGGGATTACCTCCCCCTGTATATGCTCATAGGGTATCAAGTCTCTTCTGGGTGACATGCTGTCCTTCCTCTAAGTGCCACCAGGTCTCCCCCTCCAGGGGATATGGTCAAATGTGAGGCACCAGAGTACGTGTGAAAGTCATATCCCACTCTCCACTCAAGTGTGGAGACTGTAAGCAAGTGCTACTGATTCTTATGTGTTGATTTTCTATCCTATTACCTTAAGAAATATGTTTAGAAAAGGCTGGAGTTTTCTGGTGGAGTATTTAGAGCATTTTAGAATTGTAACCATATCATATCTAAAGAGACAACAAGAAGAAATAACAGTGGTCAAAACAAAAACCATCTTCTTCATAAACTTATCCAGACTTACTTGCATTCAAATAACAAGCAAGGGTCAGAGAACCATAAAAGCCTTCCCATCCACTACGAATTTCCTATATTACAAGCACAGGGGCCAGTTAACATGCCGTTGTTTTTGCTGCTTTGATTTTGGCAAGAGTGTTCCTGGCCATGTGTGTCCTTATTTTCAAACAAATGAGAAAAATGATAAAGAAAAATGGATTAATTTATTTCTTTTATTTTTGTTCTGGTTAAGTTGAGGGAGACTGGGAAAGTGCTCTTTTATTGTTTCAACATCCCTGTGGCCATCCCATAATTTACAGAAAATGTTAGGACATAGGCTAGATCATATCTAAATGTTAGGGAGAGCCACATTAGCTGGATTGTTCCTTTGGTTTAAGAGATGTGGAGCCTATGTGTTCTTATTAACTGTAGGCACATGTTTTGTGAGAGGTAAGGTCCTCCTACATTTTTTACATGGTAAAAATTCTTGTTACTAGGATCGTTCCTTTTATGGGAAGAGGGTGAAAACTTACTATTTTTAGAGTACAAATTCAGATACCTATTTTTGTACACTTAATGAGCCATCAAAATTTTAGATTAAAGAGAACAGTCTGATAGAAAAAAATGAGAGGGCTGTATAACTTACAGAACATGTTCTGCTCAGCCAGAGAATCATTGTGGAGTCACGTCTATAATATGTGATGTTTGGTGGATCTGAGTGTTAATACTATCAAAACTGATTCATAAAAACAATGATCCACTGTGGATCTTTGCTTAGAATAAACCAGCAATAAAAAAGAAAATGTTGCCAGATGGCCAGATGAGGTGCTATGCCTATGCTAGAAGTCATCAAAATCAAAGAAAACAGTGTATGCATTTCTTTCCTTAAAGTAAGTGTGAGCAAAGTGATTATACTTTGGTGATACTTATGAAAATATCTTATGGAGAGTTTGAGAGTGTAAAATATTGCTATATGAAATGGGAGTCTGTGGAGGTAGAAATTCTTCCTCAGCCATAGGCCCTTTAAGAAGATTTGTGAACAACAAAGAGCTAAGGGCTACAAGGCCAAGCCAGAGGCTGACAGAACTGCCAGATTTTGGGGCGGAGAACAGTGGATATAGCCAGAAAGAGTGGCAATGTTCTTTCTTGGCTCATGGCAAGACGAGTCCACTTATCCTACAAGGCTGGCTCACTCAACATGCCAGAATGAGGAGGCTGAAAGGATGTGTATTTCCCATTCATGCTGTTTTAACCAACATTCCTTTTCTTCTGGGCAGTATTTTGAAGCTTAGAATCTTTTTCAAGTTTTATTAGACTTTCCTAATTGTACTCTCTTTAAGCTGGTCACTCTCTATAAAATGTTCATCATATAATGTGAACTTCTATGTGGTTTGGTAATTTAGAAAAGCATCTAGAAGAATAATAAGTACAGCAGTAGAAATGGGAAGAAAGCACCTGATATCTGTAGGAAAGGAAGTCATAAAGTTACTGAATACAACCTCAGCTGCTAGATCTGGTTCTCCTCTTGTGGCTGTTGAAAATGAAGACCACTGGGGTTACACATTAAATAGAATATTGTCATTTCTATGGTTGCACATAAGAGCTAAGTGGTAAGACCCTGTTCGCAAATGAGCCATACAGTTTGCTTCTACAACATGAAAAAAAATCAGGCTTAGAATGACGTAGAAGCCCTTTCCACATTAAATGTCTTCCATAGTATGTAAAAGGATAAGCTTGTTTATCAGATAAAACTGCCACCAATGATACTACTTGGCCACTTGTGCTTAGTCCTCAGCAACCTTAGCAAGGAGTGGCCAGTTGTGTAATGATGGCGCCATTTTCCATATGGAACCAAACCATTTTAAATTGATTTATTCTCAGATGCCCAGAGGAAAACTATGTTTTGTTTTATAAGATTGTAAAAATGTGTTCTTGACCAGGTAGTAGATGGTAGAAGGTAGAAGTAAGGAAGCCTCTACCTTTTTTTTTTGTTAAATGAATATGATTGGCTTATTATATTGCATATAGAACATTTGTGTTTGGGCCTGTAGATTACTCTAGCTATCACCTTAGTGTGGAGAGGGAAAATCTTTACAGTAGTTTGTGATTATTTGAAAAGATTCTTATCCATTCAAACTATTGAGAAATTGAAATTGGCCATGGCATTGTAACCTAGTGCTCTCAGAAGAATTGAATACATATTTAATCCTGTAGGAGACACAGGGGACAGTGTAAGAACTTCAGGAATGTGAAGCAGTGTGTAGGAATAACTGATTTCTTTCTGAACTAACATGACCATCAGGCATCTTGAGCAACAAGAAATATTACTACTTAAGAAATGATGCATAGTCATAGCATGAAAATAAGTAAAAGAATACAGATATAGTCAAGTTTGTGGTGATTACTGTTAATATTCCCTGAGGGAGGAGAGTCATAGAACCCTCACCAAGAACTCTAGAATTTCTTTCCTTCTGACACACCGTGTGTGTTGCCTCTGGGGGCAAGCTTCTAGTTTATATAGGAGGAAAAATGTTAGCTAAAAGTAGGAGTTCTGTGGAGTAGTGTTCACCAGTCAGCAACAAGCTCCAGTGGTACTTTTCAGAAATGCAGCTAAGAATAATTCATCCAAGTTTCTGTAAGTAACCTCTTCCCCATGCCTGAATGGAATCCTTTTTTCTTTTCTTTTCTTTTCTTTTCTTTCTTTCTTTCTTTCTTTCTTTCTTTCTTTCTTTCTTTCTTTCTTTCTTTCTTTTCATTCACTGATGTCCTATAGAGTTAATTGGACATTTATTCCTGTCTCATGAGAAGTAACCAATACAGGATTTAGGAGAACTTTTCAATCATTTCTCTAGAGAACAACTGCATCAGGGCACAAAGAGTCTTTAAACCTCATCCCTTAAACATGGTAAGCCACCATCTTCTGGACATATGTGGCAAAATACACATACACATCAGGTTTTCTTAATTGAAGTGAGAGCAGAACGGGAACTGTATTAACAGTTTCCAATAGTTAGAATCCACTGACATCTTTCCACATTTTCCAATGAAGAATGCAGTTCTGAGGACAGGAATATCACAGCTCAGAAATTCACTGTCACTGAAATTGAGAAATTGAACTTTATTCACCACATAAGAGTATTTGCAGATATAAGTGAGTATATACCATTTGAGTCTTTCTGCTTCTGGGTTAACTCACTCATTATGATCATCTCTAGCTCAATCCATTTGTCCACAAATTTCAGGAATTCCTTGTTTTTAATAGCTGAGTAGTATTCCATAGTGTATATGTACCACAGTTTCTTTATCCATTCTTCTACTGAGGGACATTTAGGCTGTTTCCATGATCTGGTTATTATGAATAAGGCTGCTAGATGAGAGAACAATGGGAGAATAGCAATGTAGAAGGATCCAGGGATCCTAGAAACCTACAAGTAGAACATTATGATAGGCAGATTTGAGTCAAGGGGTACCGCTCAAACTAAGGCACTAGCCAAGGACAATACAGGCGGTAAAATTTAAACCCCTACCCTGATCTAGCCCATGGACAGGACAGTCTCCACACTTGAGTGGTGAGAGGGATTTGACTTTCTCATGTACTCTGGTGCCTCACATTTGACTATGTCTCCTGGAGGGGGAGACCTAGTGGCACTCAGAGGAAGGACAGCAGGTCACCGAGAAGAGGCTTGATACCCTATGAGCATATACAGAGGGAGGTAATCCCTCTGAGGAACAGTCATAGGGGAGGGGAATAAGGGGAAAATGGGAGGGAGGTGAGAATGGGAGGATACAAGGGATGGGATAACCATAGAGATGTAACAAGAATAAATTTAAAAAAAAAATCTTAAAAAAAAAAAGAGTAATTGCATCCAATTCCTCTCACCTGCAGGGGAATGAAGCAACATTTTTAGTTTCTGGGGCTCATGTATGAATATACTCACCAGGATCAATTGGCAAGCACTCAGGTCTGAAACATAAGTAGACTCAGATAACAGATTTGATTCATAAACTGCTTATCAATGTGTTGTCAGCCAACAGTTATTGTGGAAGGAAGAGTCGGGTGGTGCTAACAAATTGTCTTTTCGTTGTACATAGAATTTGCATAAATTTTTGTTTGGAGCAAATTAAATGTTTTATTTAAAGGCAATGAAGAGTATATCATTTTGGAGACGAAGCTATGGCTTATGTGGTGTAACACACACAGTATTTTTCTCATCTAGCATCTGTCTATCTAAAATCACCATTGTCACCATCATCATCATCATCATCATCATCATCATCATCATCATCATCTATATGTGTGTGTCTTCTAAAAGTGATGAATTAGCATATGCCTTTAAAAAAAATCCTTTGTGTTATATCTGTTCTTTCTTCCTCTATATTTCCATTCTCTCCTCCCAGTTAAAGTTTGGCATGTCTTTCCATTGCCACCTTCATAACAACTGTCTTCTAAAATCCCTTTTTCTGGATCTCTTTCTTCCTCCACCTCCCTAAAGTCCCTTTCTATGTCCCTGTCTTCTTTAGATATTTCAGGTTTCATGGACTAATACAAAGATTCAGAACCACAAATAAAAGAGTGCACATGTACTCTTTTCTGTAGGTCTGACCTATGTCACTTAGTATATATCATTGGTTCTTCTTCCATTGATTTATGTAAAAATTCAAGATTTTAATTTTTTATAGGTGAATAGTATTCCTTTGAGTATATGGAAAACAACTGCACTATCAGCTAAAATTCATTTAAGTTGTTTCCATTCCCCAGGGAAGAAAATTAGCCAAAACCTTTTGATTAAACAAACTATGCATGAGGTTTTTTTAAATTGCATATCATCAAGTTCAACATATGTCATTTTCATGACAAGATTCTCTTTTTTTTAATTTTTAAAATTTTTTTATTAATTTATTCTTGTTACATCTCAATGGTTATCCCATCCCTTGTATCTTCCCATTCTTCCCTCCCTCCCATTTTCCCCTTAATCCCTTCTTCTATGACTATTCCTGAGGGGGATTTCCTCCCCCTGTATATGCTCATAGGGTATCAAGTCTCTTCTTGGTAGCCTGCTATCCTTCCTCTGAGTGCCACCAGGTCTTCTCCTCCAGGGGACATGGTCAAATATGAGGCACCAGAGTTCGTGTGAAAGTCATATCCCACTCTCCACTGAACTGTGGAGAATGTTCTGTCCATTGGCTAGATCTGGGCAGGGGTTTAAAGTTTACCACCTATATTGTCCTTGGCTGGTGCCTTAGTTTGAGTGGGACCCCTGGGCCCAAATCTGCCTATCATAATGTTCTACTTGTAGGTTTCTAGGACCCTCTGGATCCTTCTACTTTGCTATTCTCCCATGGTTCTCTCATCTAGAGTCCCAATAAGATGTCTTCCCCTCTATCCCAGTATCCTGGTAAGTGAAGGCTTTCATGGGACATGCCCCTTGGGCTAGTGTGCAGATATAAGTGAGTATATACCATTTGAGTCTTTCTGCTTCTGAGTTAACTCACTTATTATGATCATTTCTAGCTCAATCCATTTGTCCACAAATTTTGGGAATTCCTTGTTTTTAATAGCTGAGTAGTATTCCATAGTGTATATGTACCACAGTTTCTTTATCCATTCTTCTACTGAGGAAGACACTAAGTCAGTAGAAGAAAAAGTGGGGAAGAGCCTGGAACATATTGGTACAGGAGACAACTTCCTGAACAGAACACCAACAGCCCAGGCCTTAATGTCAACAATTAATAAATGGGACCTCATGAGGCTGAGAAGCTTCTGTAAGGCAGGAGACACTGTCAACAGAACAAAGCGACAGCCTACAGACTGGGAAAAGATCTTCACCAACCCTACATCTGACAAAGGTCTAATATACAAAATATATAAAGAACTCAAGAAATTAAACATCATCAAACCAAATAACTTGGAACTAAACAGAGAATTCTCAACAGAGGAATATCAAATGACTGAGAAACACTTAAAGAAATTCTCAACCTCCTTAGTCATCAGGGAAATGCAAATTGCAAACAACTCTGAGATTCCATCTTACACCCATCAGAGTGGCTAAGATCAAAAATTCAAGCGACACCACATGCTGGCGAGGATGTGGAGAGAGAATACTCCTTCATTGCTGGTGGGAATGCAGTCTAGTGTAGCCACATTGGAAATCTATCTGGTGCTATCTCAGAAAACTGGGAATAGGGCTTCCTCAAGGCCCAGCTATCCCACTACTTGGAATATACCCAGAAGATGCTCCAGCATACAACAAGAAAATTTGCTCAACCATGTTCATAGCAGCCTTTTTCATAATAGCCAGAACATGGAAACAGCCTAAGTGTGATGACAAGATTCTTTTCAATTCATCGTTGGTGTTAGAAATCCAGCAATCAAGGGTTTATTGTAGTCAGGAATAAAGAGGAAACAAACAGACGACCTGTGTTGTCCTTGTCACATCAGGGACCAAATTCTAATATCAGATATTAAGCTTAAAAAGTTACAAATTCATAGAGTGTGAGATTGAAAATGAGCATGAATACCCTAAACAATAATCCATAACTTAAATCAATGCTCCATTGTAATTACTATGTATGCCTAGTGTTTGCAGCATTCAGAAGGACTGATGGGTGGGGCCTGGGGGTAATCCCAAGCAGGAATTCACCCACTATCAAACTATCAGTGTAAAGGTAATTACAGACCTATATGTAAATAGTATAAGAGTTTTATTCAGCATTCCTGCGATACAGAACCAAATCATGCACAGGGCCCCAAAGATGGCCAAAGGTTTCCTTCATACCATTACTTTTTATAGCCACACTGGTGAGATCAACATGAGTGACACCTCCTTTTATTTAGCAGGGACAGTCCTGGCATGGCTCCTGTCAAGCCTGCTCCTGTGGGATAATGTGGTTTCTGCATCTTTGTGCCCCAGCTGGGACAGTTCCTGCCAAGGGACTCTCACGAATATGTTTGATTATGCCCTGAGCCTGTCTCTTGAAATGCAGAACCAAACTGCAGATATGTTAAATGACTTTGTAAGTATCTCACTTACTTCTACCTTCTTTCTTTTTCTTTTTTAAAGTGCTTTCTCTTTTTTTGGTTTTTAATTAATTCTCTTTTACACATACATTTATATTATTACACACATATATAATAAACTACATACAGCAAGAAGAACCAAAAAACAGTCAGCAACTATATAACTGTTACACTCATAGTGATTTGCCTATTTGTATTTGGCAACATTGAAGAAAACATCTTTTCTATCTTGGTGAGTCTAAAAATCTGAATATAAATCAATATCTATCATATCTCAGCTCTATAAACTTAAAACATCTATCTAGGCCTAAAAGTATTTTAACTCCAAAACAACTAAGTTTAATTGTAAAAGTAAACCATCTGGACTTCAACCCAATCAGAGACCTGAGAAGGGATAAAAATAATTACCTGAATAAACTGGAAGTGCAGGTTAGCAGCTTCCAAAGTGAAAACAAAACAAAACAAAACAAAACAAAAATAAAATAGAAAAAAATAAACAAAAAAACCACGAGAGGGACAGTTTGATGCCTGAACAGTTACACAAAACTCTCGATAACGTTTGAGCATCATCTTCAGCCTTCTGGCCAAGTATATCTGTCATACACATATGCAAGGCAGGAACTATGAAGGACTTGCTTACCCTGTCTTATCAGAAAAGAAAAAAAAAGGGGGGGATATAGAAATATACAGGGATGATAGGACAAGAAGCAGATTATTAAATCTACTCCTCATATTAAGGCCTTAATTGCTACTCACAAAGTTATTTTTAATTCATTGGTATAGAATTTTGTATATTGATGCAAAATAAGCTTAATATTGATACATTGCTACAGACTTCAAATTTAGGATGATACTTCTGCGTTCTTTCTAATGGGGGATTTCATGCCCATGACTAGTTTGGTCTAAAGATTATATGCAAATAGAATCATGGACCAAATTTCATAGGGTAAAGAATCCATCAGTGACTGAGTGGATCAAGAAGGAAAGAGTTTCATGGAGTCCCAAAGTGAATAATTAAGAGAGAAAGAGTCTGAGAAGATAGGAGAAAAAATGTGATTACAAGCCCTATGGTTAAAAAAATAGGTAAAAAGTACATTTTCTTAATTATTTATTTTAGTTTTTAATTCTTTTTTAAAATTACATATCTAACTTTAGGAAAATACATCAGTGGATATGTAAAAAAATTGAGCAAACACAAGAACCTGAGAACTCTAAATAATGTTTGCAAATCATAGCACAATAAGACTTATCTATAAACAATGCCCTTCTGCAGAGAGATGGGAGGAATGGCAGGAGAATTTCTGAAATTAACTGGGCCAGTAGGCTAACTTATTCAGTAGTCTACAACAAAAGACTGTTTCATAAAAAGTGAAAAGCACAATAAAACAACTAAGTTTATCCATGGATCACTGCACTTCTACCTTGATGCACACAGAAGCTCATTTCCATTCATGAATATGCACACATACAGAAACATAATTAAATACCCATACATACATCATTATACACATGAAGATTTAAAACATTATAAACATTGTATGCATTAATAGTTTAGTCATGCATTCATTTATTCATTTTCAAATGTAAGTTAACTGAATCCTTTTCATCAGTTGCAGGATGTACAATACACACCAGGCAGGTGGTATCTTGATGGGGCCCAAAGCAGCTGCCACACTTCCACCTTTGCAATTCTGCTACCTAGGAAGGAAAAGAATCACATTCAAGTGAGTCTTCAGTTTGTGCTTTAATCTAAAGAACTAAGCAGTTTACTAGCTTGGTCTAGAAGTTGGTCACTGTGGGTGAAATCACACATGCGGAAAAATGCCAGATGAGAGAGTAATCAAGGAACAATCTGCATTATACAATTGATCAGTTGTAAGAAAATTAAAAGCTAAGTAACATTAAAGCAGGTCTATAAATTGTTCATCCAGAGAACCTGTTTTTACCAATGCCCACACTTTGGATTGTGTTTATTATTATGTAGGACACTTTGAACTGAATTGCATGCATACTTAAATATATTCAAGTATGTTTATAAGAAATGAAAAGACAGTTTCACTTATTATACGTATAAAAGGCCCTTGTGATCGCAGCTTTGCATATTACTGATCATCAAGGCATTTGTTGACTTTCAAGATCCTCCTTTTTCTATATTTGTCTAACCTCCATGTTTATTCTTCATTGAATTCTCTTATTTCCTTTGTGCTTTAATTGAAAGTCAGTTGAAAAAAAGGTTCTTTAAAAATTCTCAGGATGCAACTATACAGTGTTGTGATAACAAGATACATGTCATTCTGGCTCTGCTTGCATTAACCAAACTTAGCATGATTTAAATGGAGTATCAAAAAAGTACACATCATAAGTAATTTTTCTCACATCAGGATTTTGTTGGTTCATCATTAATTTGTACAATAATGAGAACAATGAGAAAGATGAAGAGTTAATGTGTGTTGAAAAATATTTCGTTGTTAGAAAGGGCACAAAGAAATCTGCTGACATTATTGCATTAGATACTGTTAAAATGTATTACACAAGTTTCAGTTGTTGCAGTGGCTGAGATATGGAAACTGAAGCCCAGAGATTGTACAGAATACATTCCGCATGCAAGCTGACTAACAATCATTGTGTTGAGGTGCATCCAACTCTAGCCCTCACTTTTAACTATGTCATACTACTTCAAGAAAACTACTTTTCCATCACCATTCACTCAGAATTTTATAACAGTTAAATATTTTCTATGTATTACCTAAGGCCCATGTCTGAACTGTGCCTTAAAGGGTATGTGCATGCTAGGAGTGTTATGAATGTAGTTTAAGACATTTGGACTTTATATCCTACCACAATGTAAACATTTTGGATATAAGTGGATCAGTGAAATACTTTCTAATCCTTTTTCCTCATTACCAATAAAGTAGTTATACTAAATCATCAAAGTAGCAGTTTAATTGGAGATAGGTTTTATGTGTTTTCTTGGCAGTGAGCATGCCCAGGATGGTCAAACATTTTTATGATTTCCATCAATTCTCACTCACTTTGGAAATATTTATTTTTGTTTGTATATAATGTGTGTTGCCTGAATGCATTTATGTGTATTACATGTGTCCCTGGTGTCTGAGAAGACAAAAAGAAAATGTAAGAAGAGCAGTGACTGAAGCTGTGAGTCACTGTGTGGGCATTAGGAACCAAACCTCCATCTTTTGAAATAATAGGCAGTGCTCTTAACTTCTGTTCTTTCTCCAGTATATTTATCAATACTCTTAATGAAGGCAATATTGTCTGATTGTCCTTCACCTGTGCATGCTTAAACATAGTTTCCTCAGCTAGAAGCAACGGGTTGCCTTTTATGCAAACTGATAAGATCAGCATTGTCAAGGTCAGGTTACTTTATTGGATGTTTATTTTAATGTATTCAAGTAATCTAAAATTAAATAAATGAGTATATCAATGAACAGCTTGGCTTTTTACTGTACAGGAAATTCTATGAGAAAGGATTTAGGCCTCCACTGGCCCCTGAAGTGTTAGCTTCAATTTTATGTTATTTCTTGTTCTATGACAACCTATTCAGTGCCTGTTCCCACTCCTGGTTCATTGTGGACAAGTAAAGATACCAAAGACTATTGTTTTGACTAAGAAGGCAGATGGAAGAATTTCAGAGAAGAACGAAATACTATTAATCATATTCATTATTAGAAAATGTAGTAAGTCAAATAAGACCTATTTAAATATTATTCAATCAAACTACTAATCGATGACTGAAATTTACATTTCTATAACAGGTAAAATCTAAAAAGTTAATTCACAAAAATATAACACATACATGTTTAATTTAGCTGCTCTTTGTTTTAGCAAGTGCTACATAAACAATGAACATTGTTTTATTTCAGAAAATGTAATACAATTGTTAAATTGTGGTATTATGGTCGTGTAGGCTATATTTCTTCTGCAAGAGATAATCACTATGTTGGGAGCTTGGAAAAACCCTCTAGGTCACATAGTGACTGAGCTGAGGCGTTTGGAAGATGCTCCTACAGCGATCATAGAAAGAGCCAATGTTGTCCGGAGAATAATGAATGGACTTCAAGAAGGTGTTCGGAGGATACTTCGCAGGGTTTGTAGTCTCCTTATTTTCCTTTGTCTTTCTTGTTCATCAAACTGATGAGCTTTGTAATAAGAAATCTGATATCTAAAATTTATTCATCTGGTCTTTTAGAAAATCTTGCTTCCAATGATTTACTGGCAATGCAAAACTTCTCTGGTGTATGTTATTCCATACTTCATGGTTCACAATACACAGTAGACATTCCTCATAGTCCTTTAAGAATCTATCTCTCTGGTGGGGATTGACTTTCATATGAACTAGGGTACACCATATTTGATCATGTCCCCTGGGAGGCCTGGTGGTACTCAGAGGAAGATAGCAGGCTACCAAGAAGAGAATTGATATCCTATGAGCATATACAGGAGGAGGAGGTGCCCCACAGTCACAGTCATAGGGGAGGGAAGTAGGGGGTAAGTGGAAGGGAGGGAGAAATGGGAGGATACAAGGGATGCGATAACAATTGAGATATAATATGAATGAATTAATAATAAATAGAAAAAAGAAACGGCCTCTCTGTAGCAGTGGGAAAGACTCCTTAAAACATCACCAGATCTTCTTGTCACAACAATCCATGGACTATTTCCACCTGAAAGTGTCAAATTCAGTCCTTACTAAATCTGTGATTTTCAATCCAGGTAGTATGTGAACAAAAGATTTACTGAAAACTAGAAAAAAGCAACAGTTCTTTTTAGGATCAGGAAAGTAGAGTCCGGGCCAATGCTGAGGATGTCTTCAAATGCCATCATGAGAGAACCAAAACTATCTTTTGAATTATTTCTAGGCAAGTAGCACCTACCTTGCTTTCATCTGCCTATATCTGAAAACATCCTTAATCTTCAATGCAGGAAGTATATCCAAGTGTCTCTCTTATAGAATTTTGTGGCTGAGGCATTCACACTATTCTCATAAGCGTATATTAAATCCCACGCCTTTGTTGGAAATGTTACAATTTTCACCACTCCCAAATATTCATTCATCATTTAGAATGAATAGTAGCCAGCAAATAATAATGTATAATAAGTTACTTTTTTTTGGTGAACAGATTGATCCTAGATTCAGAGAAGTTGAGGAGTACCCCGTATGGAAGGGCCTGGCATCCCTGCAGTCACCAGATGAAGACCTTCGTGTTTTTGCTTTTAATAGCCAGTTTCAGTGCCTGAAAAGGGATTCCCAGAAGATTGTCTCTAATCTAAAGCTCCTGAAGTGCCGATATGTCTATGACAGATATTGTGTGCTTTATGCTGAGCAGCTCTAATTTTGATATGATTGTTAAAAATATTTTCTTTTAGAAGTTTGTTTTTGTTTTATAACTTTTGGATATAATGGATTCTTTGGACATGAATAAAAAGTTCACTATTTAAGAAGATAATGTCTAAAACTCTAGTTTTTGAAGGTTTCTTTTGTTTATACATAAAAAGTCTATTAATAGCATTGGGATGTCTGTATCAAACTTTGTCACCATTAACTGAAATTTTGTTTGCAAACTTACTTGGAACCACAGCAAGTTACTGTGGGTCATCCTATTAAAGCCAAGATTGAGACTGCTATTGATTCATTCTACTAAGAACTCAGAAAACCCTGGGTTCTTTAAGAAAGAAGACACTGTACATGAGCTATCTTTTGTAGTAAAATAGTAAGTAGTTCATGTACTATGATGACCCACTATGCCTAAGTGCCATTCATTTTTAATTAAAATGTGATGATTTTGTTTGCCTAATCTTCTGTGCCCATTCTTCCATGCATCCCAACATCTCCTCAAATTGATAGCTTCTTTTTCTTGTATTATTATTGTTAAATACTCACACACACACACACACACACACACACACACACACACACTTACATCCAAGTCTGTTTAGTGTTGTTGTATTTGCCTTTCTAGGGCAGACCATTTCATATTAGATAAGCAATTATGGGGCTTATACCTGAAGAAGACTAATTTATCCTCTCAGTAGTGATTAATGGCCAGTAGCTCTGCAACTGGAATTAGAGCCCAGTGAGATTTCTACCATATGCCTTGGAGTGTCAATTCATATTGGAATTCTCTAAGTCTTGTTTAGGCATCAATATTCCTGGTATTTCATAGGTGCAGTTTTCTTGTTATATCTTGAAAACAAAATCTCATACTGACATTCTGGTTCCCTGTCTATTAAAATCTTTCTGTCATCTCCTTCATAATAGTTTCTGAGCTTTAGGTGTAAGGGTTGTATTTTAGATATATCAAGTGATACAGGGTACACACAGCTAATTTTTTTTCTGTATTTTGATAAACTGTGGCTTTCTATAACGGTTTCTGCATGGTACAAAATGATGTTTCTTTGATGGTGATTGCTATATTCAACTATGAGTATAAGGATAAGTGTTTAGAATGCAATTTTTATTTATACTTATTAAAGAAATGGGATCTGCTGTGAGATCCAGGACCATACATCCAAGGGCAGTTGACTATATTTCTAGTACACACATTATTTCCCTCCTATTGACTGAGCCTAACCCATTTAGACAGCTGTTAGTGATGCAAAGATAGACATGACACTCTTGCACCTTTAGGGATATATTTTCATGCTGGTAATTCTTGTACTTTGTAGGTATTGTATCTTAGAAAAAGGAAACAGTGATTGTTTTTTCCCTTTGCACCTTGAGGAACAACTACTGATATTATGAAGGGTAGTTGACAGGTATGAGACTTCCAGAAAATCTTCACTTTGATTCCACAGAGTCCATTGTCAAAGGTGTGTAGTGTCTTAGGAAATAGGAACCTAATTTCAACATCTGTTAGGTAGCCAAAATAAGAGCAATATTGTATATTGCATGAGGCTTCTGGACACCTCAGACCAATAAACTAGGGGAAAGGAGAAAAATGATGGAAGTTTTAATTGGGAAGAGATGGAGTAGGAATAAATAACACTAAGGATACTTTAAAAAGCAATAACAAATCCTAATATTTTATATTTATCTAAAATTATATATAATACATAATATTATTCATACATTTTAAAGAATTATAGCAGTTCAAATGATTATTCTCTTACCCAAAGCTATAAACTAACAAAAATCACTACCTTGATATTTTTAAACAGTACAAAAGAAATGTTAGGATACAAACATGGTATGTCTCAGATTTACTGACATGTTCCTCTGAAATATTTTCTCAATGTCAACCAACACACTACCATGTGTTCTTTTCACTTGTTGTCCAACAGGACTTACTTTTTATAAATTCAACTTAATTTCCTTTAAGTTACTTAATACATTCCACTTGTATTCCTGTTTCTCAAGTTATACCCCAAGAAGACAGAGATGATCAGTCCTGAAAACATTTCTGGACATGCACTCTTTTGATGTTGTCAGAAGGAAAGATAAAAATAAAAAATCCTGAGTTGCTGATCCAAGATATCATGTCAATTGCGCAGAGTATTGACCAGCAGAATATCAGGAATTGCAGAAAGACCGATAGGGTATAGCATCTGTGTTTCCCTGGTGAGGAAAGCCAACAGTGGGGGAAATTCCAGGTTCAACCTCAGGTCACCGAGTTAATCCTGGGAAAAGTCCCTGTGTTCCAGCAGAGCATTGTCTCAACCTCTGGCCACTAGAATACTTCCACCATCCCATGGGGTGATACTGTCCAGTTACCCACGTATACTCCAACCTTGGGTCCCTTGACACCTAACATACATTGAAACAACCCCAGCTACTTCTCCTAAATTCATACCATCTCTGCAAGGAGAGCAACCAGATCTCTGATCTCACTGGTTATCTACTTCCCTGAAAACAACCTACCAGTCAGAGACCAAATCCGCCAATCAGAGAAGGGCTCCTGCAGGAACATCCAGCTTCCTGACCAGGGCTTTTCCAGCAGCCATGTAGAACTCCAACAAGCACCAGGAAGTACCAACCAAGGTCAGAGATAACAAGATGGCTAGAGGCTAGCATAAAAACACAATCAATAAAAACCAGAGAAATATGGAATCCCAGAACCCATTTTTCCACCAGACATCAGGCATGTATACCATTAAACAACTGAAACACAAGAAAATGACATTAATGATATTTTAATGAAGACAATAAGGGCCTTTAAAGAGGAAACCTTTGGAAAAAATTCAAGAAGATACAGTCAAACAGATTGAGGCTTTAAAAGAGTAAATTAATTAATCACTCAAAACAATACAAGAAATATAAACAAACAGATAAAGGAAATCAATAAACTGGTTCAGGATCTGAAGATGGAACTGCAAACAATAAAGAGAGCACGAACTGAGGAAAGCCTGAAGAGGAGGGAATTTAGGGATGAAAACATGAGCTATAGAAGTATGCGTGTAGAAGATGCAATTGAAGAAATTGATGTATCCATAAAAGAAAATGTTAAATCTTAAAATATCGCTAACACAAAACTACCAAGAAATAAAGGACAACATGAAAAGACAAAATGTAAGGATAATAGAAGTAGAAGAAAGAGAAGATTCCCTGCTTCAAGGTGTAGAAAATATTTCAACAAAATCATAGAAGAAAAATTGCCCAATCTAAAGAAAGAGATGCTTATAAGGCCTACAGAACATGAAATATATTGGACCAGAAAAGAAAATCCTCCTGCCACATAATAATCAAAACAGTAAATGTACAAAACAAAGAAAAAATATTGAAAGATGCAAAGGAAAAAGGCCAAGTAACAAATAATGGCAAACTTGTCAAAATCACACCTGACTTCTCAGCAGAGGCCATAAAATCCAGAACTGCCTGAGCAGACATCTTACAATCCTTAAGAGACCACAGATGTCAACGTAGACTACTATACTCAGCAAAACTTTTAATCACCTTAGATGGAGAAAACAAGATATTCCAAGACAAAACCAAGTTGAAACAATATGTATGCACAAAACTAGCACTACAGAAGATACTAGAAAGAAAACGCCCACACAAGGAGGTTAACTACACCCATAAAAAATAGAATATAAATAACTTCACTGTAACAAAACCAAAAGGAGACAAGCACTAAAACACACTACTACCACCAATATCAAAATAATAAAAACTAACAATCACAGGTCAATATATCTCAACATCAATGGACATAACTCTCTAATAAAAAGGCACAGACTAATAGAATGGATGCATAAACAGGACCCATCATTCTGCTGCATACAGGAAACACACCTTGGCCACAAAAATAGACATTACTTGAGAGTAAAATGCTGGAGAAAGGTTTTCCAAGCCAATGGACCTGAGAAGCAAGCTGACGTAGCCAATCTAATATCTAATAAAATAGATATTCAACCAAAATTAATAAAAAGAGATAAGGAAGTATACTTTATACTCATCAAAGGAAAAATCCACCCAGATTTCTCAATTCTGCACATATATGCCCCAAATACAAAGACACCCACATTTGAAAAATAAACATTGATGGAGCTTAAACAACACATTAAAAGTGGAAGACTTCAATATTCCACTTGCACCAAAGGACAAGGTCAAAAAAACAGAAACCAAGCAGAGAAATATTGATGCTAACAGTTGTCATGAATCAAATAGATCTAGCAAATATCTAGAGAACCTTTCACCCAAACACAGAAGAATATACCTTATTCTCAGCACCATACCAGAATTTTCTCCAAATTGACCATATACATATACATATACATACATACATACACACACACACACACACACACACACACACACACACATATATATATATATATATATATATATATATAGTTGATCACAAAGCAAGCCTCAACAGATACAAGAAGACTGAAATATTACAGATTCTTTGACCATGAGACAGGTTAGCTCCTGGCCTCAGGCAACCTACCTCAAAGAAGATGATGAGCAAGGATCTCCTGGGCAAACGTCCCTGTTTATATCTCCAACAGAATCTGCCTGAAAACTGACAAGCTTGGATGCAGGCAGAACTGATGGTCAAACTCTAAAACCTGACAAGCTTGGATGCAGCAGAACTGATGGTCAAATTCTAAAACCTGACAAGCTTGGATGCAGGCAGAACTGATGGTCAAACTCTAAAACCTGACAAGCTTGGATGCAGGCAGAACTGATGGTCAAACTCTAAAACCTGACAAGCTTGGATGCAGGCAGTACTGATGGTCAAACTCTAAAAACTGACAAGCTTGGATGCAGGCAGAACTGATGGTCAAACTCTGCCAAGACAGGGTAAACAAGTCCTCAATAGTTCCTGTCACAGAAATATTTCAGTCAGATACACTAGGCCAGATGGCTGAAGATGATAGTCAAATTTTGTAGAGAGTTTTGGCTAAAACTCAGGTCTAAGTGGATCAATAACTTTAGCAGGAAACCAGAAACATGAAGTCCATTTGAAAAGAAAATGGTGAAAATCCTTGAATTCCTTGGAACAGGAGACAACTTCCTGAACATGACACCACTAGCTTAGGTTCCAAGATAAACAATAAATAGTAGCTCAGTAACTGAAAATCTTCTGTAATATGAAGGAACATTTCATTAAAACAAAATGACAGCCTACAGACTGGGAAAAGATCTTTCCCCATCCTATATCCTACAGAGGACTAATATCCAATATATATAAAGAACTCAATATATTAAACACCAACAAACCAAATAATCCAATTTAAAAAACAAGATACAGAGCTATACAGAGAATTCTCAACAGAGGAATTTCAAATGGCCAAGAAACACTTTAAGAAATGTTCAAATCCTTAGCTATCAGGAAAATGCAAATCAAATGTATTCTGAGAATTCACCTTACCCCTATCAGAAAGGCGAATATCAAAAACTCAAGAGCACATGCTGGCAAGGATGTGCAGAAAGTAGAACACTCCTCCATTGATGCTGGGGATGCAATCTTGTACAACCACTTTGGAAAACAATCTCACACTTTCTCAGAAAATTGGGAAGAGTTCTACCTCAAGAGGCAGCTATAACCACTCCTGGGAATATATCCAAAAGATGCTCCACCATACAAGGATATTTGCTCAACTATGCTCATAGTGGCACTATTTATAATAGCCAGAATCTGGAAACAAACTAGATGTCTCTCAACTGAAGAATGAATGACAAAACACAATGCAATATTATTCAGCTATCAAAAACAAGGAAATGATGAAGTTTGTAGGCAAATGGATTGAACTGGAAAAGATCATCCTGATTGAAATAACCCAAACCCAGGGCATATGGGATATATATTCATTTATAAGGGGATATTAGCCATGTAATACAGGATAACCATGTTATAATTCGAAGACATAAATAATTCAAGTAACAAAGAGGACTCTAGGAAGAATGCCTAATTCTCAATCAGAATGGCAAATAGAACAGACATTGAAAGGTGTTGAAGAGCTGGGACAGGTTGGGAGCCTACCATAGAGGTCCTCTGAAAGACTTCAGGCAGTGGTTGATTGAATAAGAAGCTGAATCTCACAGACAATCTTTGGGCAGAGGGAAAGGAGTCTTATGGAAGAGTGGGGTATAGAAGGACCCAGAGGAGACAGGAGCTCCACAAGAAGAACAACAGAGCCAAGAAACTTGGGCACCAGTGGAGACTGATGCATCAAAAAGGACCATGCCTTACCAGGCCATAGAGGAAGAGGATGTAGGCAGTCCTGATGATACTTGGTAGGTTGGGGTCAGTTAATAGGGGAGAAAGGTTCTCCCCCTCTGAGGACTAGGGGAGGGGTATGAGGGGGAAAAGGAAGGAGTGTGGGACCAGGAGGAGAGAAAGGGATAGGCCTATTGGCATCTAAATTGAATAAATTTTTAAAAATAAAACAAAATTTAAAAATACAGATTCACTAATTTTCTTGGTGATACCAAAACCATACTACTGACAAGGTCTCAATTTTAATTTCCTGTAGCTTATAATGGTCTCTCCTATGGAGCACATTACTGTTTCCTCAAGAAACTTACAAACAGGAATACATTAATAGATAGTGTCTTTGCCAGAAGATGTGCCTAGCTCAAATCTCTTATTGACTCTACTACCCTGCAGTGTATTTCATCTTTTACAGTTTTTATTGTTGCTCTCCTCTTCTGGAAACAAAAACCAACTCTACTGGAGAAAAATGACTCACAAAGTGTTTTCCACTAAATTACATGAGAGTAGCATGCTTCAGGACACGTCAACAAAAAGTCAACACTATTCAGTAATTGCATAACCTTTCCTCACATCTCTACCACTCCCGGTCCCTTTCTATTGTTGTAGAGTTATAGCAGATCAGAAAGTAAAATAATACATGCATTGTAATAAAACTGGAAAAATAAACATAAAATGAAATCAGTCCATGTCTCTACGGGTGCAGCCATAAGTAGAAATTAAAACGTTCACTTTCATGTTTTTTTCCACTTTCCCTAAACATTCCTCATTGCCTTTGCTATTCTTTGGAAGTAGGGTAGCCACAAATATATTGTGCTTTAACAGCTTGGCCTTCGACCTGTGAGTTCACAGAAATCTCACAAGAAACAACATTGTAGAAGAAGACAATGCTACTAGGCGTGCATTAATTCTTGAGACACTGAGATACCAGTTTTCCTTTCCTCCCTTCCTCCGTTCCTCCCTCTTTCCCTTCCTCTCTTCCTCCTTCCTTTCCTCTCTTCCTCCTTCCTTTCTCCTTTCCTTCCACCCTCCCCCTCCTTCTCTTCCTCTTTTCTTATTTCCTTTCCTCTCTTTCTATGTTCATCTCTCCCTATCCTTGTCCCTTCTGTTTTTCTCCTACATATAGTGCCAGTATAGTTTATTATATTGCCATTTGAGCAACGCAGTCTGTTGATTATTGTCAGACAAAAACTGTGAAATAAACATTTTCTCTTTTTAATATTATTTTCTCTAAAATTTTGTCACAGCAATGGATAGCTAACTAATCATCTATTGTTTACAACCAAATCTACATGTTATTTTGGATTTCTCTCACACTCAACGGAAAATCAAGAATGAAATGAATTACTTTGAAGGTTATTTCTACAATGTTGTTTTTGTTTTAAGATTGGTGACAGAAAAACTTTTAAGTATCTGACAAGAGATATCCCCCTAACATAATATCCTCTCCCTAACACCTTTCCACAACACCTAGTAAAACAGCCATATTCACTCCTTCTGTATCAAAGTCTTTCAGCACAATTATGACCAGTACAAATAGAAAGATCAGTCAGAAACTCCAACAAGTGAAGACCTTGGATGCACTTCATCCACACATGGAAATGCTACTTGGTTTAACACAGACCACCACATGCCTAAACACCATGAAAAAAGATGAGTAAGCAGAACAAAGTGGCCCTCAGAAAAGACAGCTCTGTGGGAATTGCTTGTAGAAACTTATCCAGGTCCAGTTTAAATTGATTTCCTGAATTTACTATTCAGAGGCACTCATCTCTTTTAATTGCACCAAGACAAATAGAAGCTGCAATGTTTGACTTAAAACACATCATTTGTACCATTTTATGAACGTTTAACCTGGATAGCACAATAGATTTAACAACTGTTTTCAAATGTAGCTTGGGGTCATGCTGAGAAAGGAAAAAGAAAATTCCTTAATTATGTTAGATTATATTAATACTAGTTTATCTGCAATAACTAATATCTATAGAATCCCCAAATTTAATTGATTGGTCTTAGCAGTTGTCATTGACCCAGTAACTACCATGTATTTCCTTATCCATTTTATCAGGCACTTACACAGTCTTTGTGTCCAAACTGATTAGCAAACATCTGAACTCATTAAACATATATTCTAACTGGAAAAGTCACAGACACAAACAAATCACATAACCACTGTGAAGCAGATGTGCAGGTGACCTCTGCTCTAGAAAAAAAAAATAGCAGATGCCCTAGAGGTTCAGGGAAAGCAGGTGGTGGGAAAGGGATGCCTATAAGGTTCAAGACAGAACTCAAGAAAAAAGTAATCCCCATTTCCTGTGTTAATTCAGATTATAATCTGCTCTGTTGGCTTACAAATCCAGTTTTTGTCCTGAATTTACATCCCTCCTAAGAGATTTCAAACAATGTGTCCTAGCAGAATCTAACCTTTAGATGTGCACTTTACTTCATGTTAATCTGCAGAAGACTTTTTCAATTACTCAAACTGTTTTCACATGAATGGTATATATTATGAATAATTGTACAGAACACTCCTGAAAATTCAGCATATCTTGAATGCAATGATCTAAACATATTTCGAGATTTCAGAAAAATAAATGTTGCTTTATATATAAAGCCCTACCAATACTCAGGTTATGTAACATACACTGTGACACACTATTTCTGTATTATGTGTCTCTTTTATCATTTTTATTATTTTTCTTTTCTTACGTATACATTTCTATTATTACACATATATACAATAAACTACCTACAGCAAGTTGAGCTATGAAACAATCAGAAATTATATAAATGTTACATTCACAATGTTTTGACTATTTGTATTTGGCAACCTTGAAGAAAACATCTTTCCTATCTTGGTGAGTATAAAATTCTGAATGTAAATCAATATCTATCATATCTCATCTCTATCAACTTAAAACATCTCTCTAGACCTAAAATCTTCTTAAGCCTTAAACAACTAAGCTTAATTGTAAAACTAAACTCTCTGGTCTTCAACTCCATCAGAGACTTGAGAAGGAATGAAATTAATCACCATAGTAGACAGGAAGTGCAGGTTGGCAGCTTCTAAAATGAGAAAAATGGCAGAGACAGTCATTTAGAACCCAGTTGTCTGAACTTATACAGTGTTAGTCAGTGGAACTCCTAGAATCCTGTCTTATCATCTCAGACGCTCTCTAAGTGATGTTCAGTCAGGCACCCATTCTTCATGAGTATAGTACAGACAGACAGGAATGACACATGAATATTTACATGATACATACAGCACTTTCTCATTTAAAAATAAAGAAACTTCACCTAGAATTATCTTAACAGAAACCTTTATATAACATAGATATATTGTTTACTGTGCTTTCAAACATCACAGAACAAATATTAAAATGTATTTAGATACAAATGTAAGCAGGTAAGTTCCCTAACCCTCTGAGTACCTGAATTCCACAATTTGTAAGTAGGCAGGATCCCAACTGCTCTTCCAACCCCACACAGTTGAGAAAAATGACCTCACCCCATTGTCTAATATGCAATGTCATCCAATATGAATGGCCATTGATTTTCATACTCCTGTCAACAAAGAATGAATCTAAAGTTAGGAACTCCAACATGGACTATACACAGCAACCAAGCAGGTGAGGTATCACTTTATCCAAGAATATCTAAACTTCCATATTACATAACCAGTCATCTGTTCAACAGTAGCTTCAAATGTCCCTGAATGCATATGTGTTAATGTCTGTGCTGTGAACAAGTCAGAATGTTGGAAGGAAGGACTGGCAAAGGATAGTATGCTGCATCTCAGAACTCCAAAATATTTAAAGATAAAAAGAGAGAACAAACAACTTTAGGGGTCAAAGATGAGCCAGGGATTTTCACTACACTCTCTAGTGTGGGTGAAGAAGTTTTCAGGAGTGGTAACTAAGGCAAAGCCAGAGTAAGGTGCAAATTTCCCCTGCGCACAGGCCATTGCATGAAACCTGTGGATCTTATGTTTTAAAAATGGAATGCAAAGAAAAGATAAGCTGAGAATATTCCAGTTTTTTTGCAAGACCTTGAAACCAAAACCTTCTGAACTATTGACCACAGTAGATGGATAAGTACAGGTAGGTGAAGATGAAAATGATTAAAAGTGTTCTAAGTGTGGACAAAGATCCTTTTCCCAAAGAGCACACTGCGTACAATTCTAACTTGAACACAAAATGCTGCAGCAAAAATGTTGAGCAGGGTAACTGCTGCACATAATATTTGCAGAGTTTTGCTTGACAAAGAAGAACTGTTAAGTGACATTTGATGTCCTGAAATAAATCTGTGAGGATGTGATTATTCACCCAACCCAAACCCTTTCAGAAAACTTTTATTGCAGATGAATGACTCATGAAGACATATGAAGACTCATGAAGTCAGAAATCAGGTGTCTATGATTACAAGAGAGGATCACTGAATGGGAGTGGATACTTTGGGCCAAAGCTAGCCCACCTACAACTTGACCTAACATTACTGAGTCATGTAAATGACTCTGGAGCATAGAGTCAGGAAGGTCAAATTCAATGGCTCCTGAAGACAAATAGTAGAATAAATATTGCTAGACTAATTAGGGTCTGATATCCACATTAGTAAACTCAACTGTGATCTTCAGAAGAAACAATTGATAAGAGAATGCAACTTGATCATATTTTAGAAGAGCCTTATAAAGATCTGGTTTATAATCCAGCTAGATGAAAAATTCAGTTGCTGTTTTACATTACTAGGAATTCAGCGAGATAACTGACTGTCTCCAAAGCAGTCTTGTAAAGTTGACCTCTGCCTGTCATAATCATTTAGCAAATTTATCAGGAGAAAATTCATAGATTAGGAGCTGAAGACAGTTGTTAAGAAGTCAGAGTGATGTTATACACATGCATGGGGAAAGATACTGTTGACAGCTTTAAGGTTTTTTTCATAGAAAAGTGAAAATGCCTGAGATATGCTATCTGATTTATTTATTGTATATCAAAGTCTCAAAGAATACTTTTAGCATGGAGGATGTTGAAACTATAACTGGGTAAGTATCTGTAGGAACTGATTTAACAAAACTGATGAAGATGCTTTATTCTCTGGTTCCATGACACAGGAAACTCAGGCTGTTGTTAAACTGAAAAATTTCTCCATGCATACTGGTTTCCACAGTTCCAAAGATGATAAAGAATTCCTGTCTCAGAATTCACAGCAATTAGAGAACCCAGTTAAATGTTAACGCCAGGTGCAAAGCACAGCAAGGTAGACCTACAAAAACAAATTGTGGCGCAATAATTCTGGTGGCAATCAACAACTTTCTCATTTTACTTAAGACCCCTACTACAAGAAGAAAGAGGAAACCCATGTTATTTTGCATGTGTGTGTATGCTTCTCTGTGTGTGTATTTGTGTGTGTATATGTGTATTTTTAAAGGCAAAAATATCTATCAAATGTGGTTGCAGACTACACTAAGAAAGTATTCTTTCCTTAAATGGATGAAATGTGCCTCACAAATTGCCTTCTAAAAGTTTCTGGTTAGGCCTACTTTGTGCAGAAACAATCTCTACAGTAGTCATACGTTACAGGCCAAGTATAATACCCAGCTAAACTGTTAAGATGAAGCAACTCTTGCTTTTACATAGTGACTCAATATTCAGTAAAATTCATGTATATATAATCTTCTGATGGAGAAAACGTTGAAAAATGTTACAGAAAGAATGCAAGAGTCTGAGGAAAGGGGGTGTGTGGTAAAGAACAACAGTATAAACCTGGCTTGACAAGATCATCATTACTGGTCATGGAGTGGAGAAGGCTTCAGCTGTGTAGATTTTTAAGTCTGTACTCAATAATCATAGCCTGCAAAAGGCGGAAGCATACAGATACAGCAGGTGTGGGATAATAGTGGTGACACTGTCACTATTCCCTGAAGCAGGACAGTAATTATACTCAGAGATTTACATCTCATTTCCTTCCTGTCCCATCTGTGAGGAGCCTTGGGGAAATCTTCCAGAATATATAGCAAGTAGAAGTAAGCTGAGACCAGGACTCCCGTGTGCCTACCATTGTGGAAGTTTTCCAAGATGCAGTTGTTTTCCCTTGAACCTTGCTTGTGTAAGTAAGCTCTGACCAACGTCCTCATAAGTAATTGGTCAGTTAATTGGTTCTCTGTGGTTCTTATGATTTTTTCCCTTAGAGTTCTATGCTGTATACTTGGCGTTAAAGGACATGTATAATTGAAAAATAGCACAACAAAAGGCTTAGAAAAAATTGCAATCTAGCAGGAACCTGCACAGGAGCAAGTAGATCATTTTAGAGCAGTTTCTAAAAAATGAGGATTCTCTTTCTCCTTAATACAAGTGGTAATTCAGCATCTTATCTGCACTAAAGGAAGCAAGAAGGTGATGAAAGGCCTGAGAAGTGGCTGAAGCTTATAATTACAGTTCTGGAGGTTGGCAAACAGAACACTCTAGTCAGTATGTATTGTGTAAGTTTTTTGGGATTCGGATTCCTGAAAATTACTTTTTACTTCAGGAATTATTCAGGTGTAATGTCAAGAAATACAAAAATTGATTTCAGCTTGCTTTTATATCTTATTTCTTTTATGTTTAGAGTGAGATTGTTAATATGTTAGATATTTGCCTGTCCGTCTGTCATCTCTCTGTCTGCCTGTCTGTCTGTCAATTCACCAAATTAAGGAAGAATCCAACATTGAATATTGTCAGAAGTCTGAAGATGATTGTTTAACAGAGCTAGAAATAAATGTAGATAAAATGAAGATTAGGGCTTCTGTGCTCATGTGATCAAAGGTAAAGTTGGTGCTTTAGAAGCAGCAACTTTTGCAGTACTGAGTCTCAGCACCATGGACTGGGTTCTGCTACACATATATTCAAGAGAGCCCAGGTGTGTAAGCCTCATCCCTGTGGAGTAGACAGTCCATGGTGTATGCATCTATTCATAGGACTTAACAAAAATCACCTAACTCGGTAAGACTCTTCTTTCATTGGTACAGTTTGATAATGTTACGTAGACCCATTATACTCACAAGTCTTTGTAAGGTTCGACTTCATAGAAAACTCAACCTAAGGCTATGGTAAAAGAACAGTCCATGGCTTCATTGTGAGTTAGTAATGGCAGCATACAGTATCCTTTCATGACTAGATTCTCCTCACTCTTAGCAGTAGGCAAGATGCAATAAACAATGTGTTTGCTTTTATAAGGCGTGGGACTATAACAAACAAATAAAGTGTACTGTCTTAGTCAAAATGCATCCACTGCATGCTGAGTTAGAGACGTCTTGGAGAATCAGACCGCTGGAGATCAGTGTAAACTCCCAATATGAAAATGTCAGTGGACAGTGATTTTTAAAGCCTCAATCAGAAGGCCGCCCTCACTGCTGGCCCTGCAGCTTCCTGTTCTCTACACAGACTTAGCTGTTTGTGGGCAGAGGCTGCAGATCTCTAGTCACAGGTCCAGAGCTTCAGCTGCATGGACGAGTTCAACTCTGAAGATTCCTCCATGTTAGAAGAGGATTGAGACAATGTGCCATTGAATGAAGAGCACAGGGAAGATGATGTATTAGAGAGAGATGATGACATGAATGGTGAAAAACTGACTGAGGAAACCAAAGGGGAAAAAATTCAGCCCAGAGCATCTCAGCCTGGAAGAGAAAATGAACTGGCCTCTTGTTAGATGATGAAGGGGAGGATGGTGAGGAAGAATCTGAAGGTAGTAAAAATGAAGAATATGAAAAGTAAGAAGGATCCAGAGGGTCCTAGAAACCTACAAGTAGAACATTATGATAGGCAGATTTGGGCCTAGGGGTCCCACTCAAACTAAGGCACCAGCCAAGGACAATACAGGCGGTATACTTTAAACCCCTACCCAGATCTAGCCAATGGACAGGACAGTCTCCACACTTGAGTGGAGAGTGGGATGTGACTTTCTCACGTACTCTGGTGCCTCATATTTGACCATGTCCTCTGGAGGGGGAGACCTGGTGGCACTCAGAGGAAGGACAGCAGGTTACCGAGAAGAGACTTGATACCCTATGAGCATATACAGGGGGAGGTAATCACCCCCAGGAACAGTCATAGGGGAGGGGAATAAGGGGAAAATGGGAGGGAGGGAAGAATGGGAGGATACAAGGGATGGGATAACCATTGAGATGTAACGATAATAAAATAATAATAATAATAAATAATAATAATAATAATAAAGAAAAACAAGAAGGAAGCCTTGGGTCAGATAATGCAAGGAAAAAGTAGGATGATGGACTGTGGTCCAGTTTCCTTTATGCAATAGGACTGATATAAAAAATCTGGACCTAGTTTACAACTTAAGGCAGCAGAGGTGACTGAAGAGTCAAGTTCAAGCTGGAGTCCAAGATGTACAATCTGGAGAGAGCAAAAGGGTGAAAAATCACCGAAGTGTTTGTCTCGGCCGGTGAAGTTGTGACAATGACAAAGGAAGTGGATGTTACATCTAAATACACAAGCAAGATGGGGGAGAAGAACCAGAGGCTAATGTTACTTCAGCTGCCATCACTCCCTGCTGGTTTGGACGCAAAGGTCAAGTGGAGTGAACAGCCATTTGGGGGAGAATTGGATCCCCAAACAAAACAAAACATTAAGTTGAACACCCTTGAGAAGTCCAAATTGGATTGGCAGAGCTTCAAGCAGGAAGAATTGGTAAAGAATTCACATCCATAACCTAAGGCAAGAGGGTACACTGAAGAGGTTTCTGGATCCCATGGGCCACAGGCAGTTTGAAATTAGGGGAGATCTCAGGCTGAGCAAAATGAAACCTTGGCATTCTGGGTATCAGCTTCATCTTCTTGACCATGTGCGCTCTCTGTGCATCTGTGAAATAGCTCTGCTGTCCTTTATCTTGCAGCCCAGTAAAGCCTTTTTTTACATTGCAGTTTAGGTTATGGATCTTTATCTCATATGGTATTTGTTTTGCCTTTTAAATTTTGTCTCTAAATAATTAATCAAATAGAAAAATGTTTAAGAAAGTAAATAAAAATCTTACTAAGAATTGAGTTCACATTGTTTAAAAAAATTTAGTTATTTTGAGAGCAATCCAAAATTTTGACTAATAAATATTTTATACAGCTATGTAAAAATTATATAATTGATTCTTTCATTCATAGATTTTTATTTAATACAACAGCTATTCAATGGCACTGGATAGAGATTTTAATAGTGTTGATTAACTCAAATAAATGAACCTCATCTTAGTTCCTGTTTCTGTACAGCACAGACTCTCAAGATGCTGTTGGTATCAAACCTCCTTATGTGGGAGATTGTGGCCTCTGTGTCCATGCATGCCAGTTGGGCTGGACATGGTCAGATGTCTCTAAATGATGAACTTGATGACGCCATCACATTGTCCTATAACATCACTGACCTCACTGCAGAAATGCACAGGATATTCGTAAGTGTCTCGCTTATTTTTGGCTTCTTTACAAAATGAACCACCAAGTCAGAAGTGGGAGAGTGCTATTTTTTATTTTTTATTTTTTTAGGAAGCCTGCTTCAGGAGATTTAGGTAATATATGCCACATGTAAAATAAAGCATGCTTAAGTAATAAGGAGAACAGTCCTCAAAGATAGTCTTGAAATCTCAAGGAAAATACTAAGTGACAGAACTGTTTGGGAGGTCAGATAGATGTGAGATGAGAAATGATTATTGAATTTTCAAAAATAGGTGAAAAATCGGATTCTTAATTCTCCCATTTAATTTTTTAAGTAGTGCTTATTTTGTAAAGGATACAGCTAGTGAGTGCTAGGGAGATAACGAAGAGATGCTACGCAGGTTTGAGGACCTCACGATCCCTATAGTCCACAGACAGCCAGGACTGACTGCACAAGTCTGTAAGTCAGCTGTACTATGGTGATATCGGGGGCTACAACAGGTTAATCCCTGTAAATGCCAATCCAGCTAGGTTGATGTCTGCTGTGGTGTACAAAAAGAGATGGTGTCTCAAAAAAGATAGAAAGCAAAAACCAAAATCTGAACACAACATCTGATGTCCGTACTTGTAATATGGCTTTCTTACGCACTTGTTAACTCAGAAAAACCTGCATGTGCATGCAAGTGCACATGTGTGTTGTGAAAGAACACACACACACACACACACACACACACACACAAATAAGAATATATAATTAACAAATGTATCAATATTCATGTTATGTATTAATTTACTCATGTCCAAACTAAAATTTTTTTTAACCAGATGGAAGATGTACGATATAGACCAGGCAGATGGTTCCCTGAAAGAGAGCTTATTGGATGCCAAACATCTGCCCTTGCTATTTTGATGCCTAAAGAGGGAGCCCAACAGATGCCGGTGAGTCTACAGTTTGAGCTTTAAGCTGGTGAATCAAGCAGAGCACTGGCTTTGTCTTGCTGAAGAATAGTTTGGTCTATCACACATGCAGAAGAATGTAGGAGGTATTACTCAAAGAACAATCACATTATGCAGTTGATAAATTGTAAGTAAAATCAAATATTAAATAATGTCATAGAACCATAAGATGTGTGTGGAGAGGAACTATTACAAATGCATATACCTAGGATTATATGTGTAATTTTGTAGGACACTTTGAACTGAATTGCACACATGCTTAAATATATTCACATTTAGGTATAGGAAATTCAAATATAGATTCATTAATTATATATATGAAATGCTCCCATACTTTCTGCTTTGCATATTACTTAACACAAAGAAATCTCCTCTTGACATTCACAATCTTTCTGGTTTTACTGTTCTTTCTAACCTGCATGTCCATTCCTCGATAAATTATCTGTCTTCTTCCAGGCCTTACTGAAAGTCGGCAGAACAAGGATTTCCCAGGAAAACACTACAGTCCTCAGGATACAAATACAGCCTGTTGTAATGACAACATTAATGTATCACACCATCTTCAATTTATAATTGTTATATTCTCTCCTTTCTGATTCCTTTCTTTAATCAAACACATATGTACTTGAGTTATATCACAATGTCAAAATATTGGACATTGTGGATCAATGGAATCCAATCTAGCTTTTTTTTCATTTCAAAAAGCCAAACTACCATCCTACAGCCCGGCAGCATTTTATTCAGAGTTTAGCTTCATATATGACCTTGGCAGTGTGCACACACTTGCAGGTCAAAGTCTCTTGTGCTTTTTGTCATTCAGTTATTAAAAAGCAATGCTGTTATATTGCTTTTTCACCTGCACATACTCCCACATAGGCTGCTCAGCAAGAGGCAAATTGCTCATTTCATGTAGCTTTGAGAAAGCACATATATAAAGGTTTATCTTCATTGAATCTTCCAGTGTCTGGAGGTAAATTAAAAATGAAAAAATGAGTGCATCAATAAATAATGTTATATTTTACTATAGAAGCATTCCTATGTGAAAACCATTTGGGCCACTTGCCCAAGATGTGTAACACTGTCATCAGTTTTATCTGAGTCAGGTCCTGTAACCATCTTTCTTGGAAAGCCTTGGCTTTTAGTGAAGAAACAAATAAAGAACTCAAAGACTACTAATTTCACCAAGAGGACAAATAGTAGAGTTTCAGAGAGAAACAACAATATTATTAAACATACTATCATTAGAAAAAGTAGTTAGTCAAATAAGACCTACTTAGTGTGCATAAATCAAACTATAGACAAATGACTACACTTTGAGATTTCAAAAACAACTGATAAATACAAAATTGTTTCACATAAAAATAATAACTGGATATTTTAATTTATTTTCTTTATACATATACTACATGGGCTAACTCTTTTTTTTATTTCATTAATCTTGATACAATTGTTTAATTATTGGTGTTTAGGGTGTTTTCCTTCTGAAAGAGTTGATGAGTATTCTGGGAACTTGGAAATACCCTCTGTATTACATAGTAACTGAACTGAGTCATTTGGAGGACGTCCCTCATGACATCATATCAAGAGCCAGAGGTATTGAAGCAAAAACCCAAGTACTTCTAGAGGCTCTGAAGAGGATACTCAGCAAGGTATATACTCTTATATTCCTTTGATTTTCTCATACATCAGAGAAATGACCACTGTAGTAAGGAATGAATGCAAAAGTACACTTTTACATAGAAAAAAAATAGTCATTCCAGAATCTCAATAGAAACTATTTTTTTTTAATTTTATTAATTTATTCTTGTTACATCTCAATGGTTATCTCATCCCTTGTATCCTCCCATTCTTCCCTCCCTCCCATTTTCCCCTTATTCCCCTCCCCTATGACTGTTCCTGAGGGGGATTTCCTCCCCCTGTATATGCTCATAGGGTATCAAGTCTCTTCTCGGTGACCTGCTGTCCTTCCTCTGAGTGCCACCAGGTCTCCCCCTCCAGGGGACATAGTCAAATGTGAGGCACCAGAGTATGTGAGAAAGTCATATCCCACTCTCCACTCAAGTGTGGAGACTGTTCTGACCATTGGCTAGATCTGGGTAGGGGTTTAAAGTATACTGCCTGTATTGTCCTTGGCTGGTGCCTTAGTTTGAGCGGGACCCCTTGGCCCAAAGTCTTTTGAGCAACTACTTTTCCTTGGCAGGGGGAAATATACCTTAACATCATCATCAGTTCACCTGATCACAGCAATGTCTGGACTATTTGCACCTGAAAATGTCAGGTGCAGTCCTCACTAAGCCATTCCATGAA
>CAJRSG010021266.1:18852-44338 GCA_907169655.1 Acomys percivali | reverse complement strand
GAGAAAGGCAGGATGAGGAACATATGGTCTGGTCCAGTACTGAGGACATGTTTCCTTATGAAAGAACTGACACTATCTCCTACATCGTAGCTTGCTAAATTCCATGTCTGAGGGCAAGCAGGATCTTCTTGCCTGTCTATTTGTCTTATATTTGAGAATATCCTTAGTTGGCCACCTACTGTATACAAAAAAAATGTATCCAAGAGCTTCTCTTGTAGAATTTTCACGGCTAACCCATCCACACAACTCTGGCGCACATACATTAAAATTCATGCCTTTGTCTGAGACTTTATAATTCTAACTTCATCTCAAGAGTTCACTCAGTGTTTAAAATGAATAACACCAAGTAAATAATAGCGAACAATCAATGAATGTGTTTTGCTGGTTAGATTCAGCCTGGATTCCCAGAAAGTGAGGCATACCCTGCCTGGAAAGGACTGGCATCCTTACAGTCACCGGATGAAGAGATTCGCCATCTTGCTTTGTTTAATTTATTCCAGTGCCTGACCAAGGATTCACGTAAGGTTTACTTTAAGCTCAGGCTCCTGAAGTGCCGACTTGTCTATAACACAGATTGTTAATCTCACAGCCATCTGATTTAATTTTGAGGTGATTGTTTTTAATCTGTTTTGTGTTAATCAATTTTTAATTTGTAACTTTGAATCCATTTTTTTTGGCATATGAAGAATCCTTCATTAGAAATAAAAATGGACTCTTAAGGCATATTATTGTCTATGAGACGTTTGTTGACATTTCCTTTTTACTTGTAATACAAAGTTACCACTAGCATAGATATGTAACTATCAAAATTTGTTACCATTAACAGAAGTTTGATTGAAAATAAATCAATTCACAGTTTACTTAGAATCACAGCAAATCATTATGTGTCACCTCACTAAAGCAGGTAAGAGTGTGATTAATCAATGACTCTACAAAGACTAAGGAAAACCCCAGATACTTTAGGAAAGGCACATTCTCTATAGGGAATATTATTCACTATGAAATGATAAACAGTATTAATAGTGTGAAATTGTACTATACCCAAATGCCATTCAATTTTTAAGCAGTGCAGAAATTGTTAGGTTGCAAAAGTGCAACTGTCTCCTATCATGTTTCCCTGAATTGTCTCCTCACAGCTCCTATGTGTTCCCTTTACTTTGTATCTGACAAGGCTTAATTAGTCTAGTTTCAAATTCATCTCATTCAAATTATTTAATACATTCATCTTGTCTTCTGGCTCAAGTCACACATCAAAGAAGAGAGAGGTGATATGTCCCTACAACATTTCTTTTCACCTTCCTGCAACTGAATATATATTCATTTAATGTCCTTTGAATTGGAAACTAGATTAGGAGAAATGGAACAAATGTCCTATTACTAATTTGTGCAATCAACTTCAGCATGTATTACTGACAAGATTTCAACTTGAATTGGGACTATTTAAGGCATAAAAACCAAGCACACTCATTCACAGCTAAACCCTTCCAGTAATCTCAATCATTTTTCTTCCGTTTCTGTCCATAGAGCTTCATAATGGATCTGGAAGTAAAATATGGTATGTGCTATAACTCATTGTATCTAGACTGGGAGAATTAACAAGGATTAGTCTACATCTACATCAGCCACAAGTTGAAATTAAGCTCAATTCTCTTTAAAAGTTTCTCTACTTTTCCTAAGCATTCCTCTTGCTCTTGCTTAGAACTGGGGTAGTTATGTTTTGAAGGCCTTTAGCACTGTGATGAATTGGTAACGACTCACCAAGGAAAAACATGGTGGAAAGATTCACCGGAGTGTGTGTAAAATGACTCTGGATGTGCTTAAAATCCTTAATGACACAGGATTCTAGTTCATTTCCTTCCTCTCCATGCATCTCTTCCACATGGTCCCAGCATAATGAGTTATATTTTGATGGGACAATACATAACCTTCAGGGTACAATGCTCTAAAGCCACATTAAACTGTAAAATGATTATACAATTTCACCTTTGAATGTGATTTTCCATTGTCTCAGCAATGGAAAGCTGACTAGCAATATTTTGTTTGTTTTCTTCTTCAAATCTGTGCTTTTTTTTTATCCAAGTCTTATTATCAAGAGATGGTCATCTAACCAATAATGAAAATAATTATGTTCTACAACTATTTTTAAAGTGTTGTTCCTTTAATTGATAAGCAAAATCACTTTAATATCTTGTAAAATCTATATTAGTAGCATAATGTTTCTATCCTATCACCTTTCCCAGATTCCTAGCAGACATCCAGATATGGCCCTTCTATATAAAAAGTGTTATGCTATGCTCAAGACTAATATGCATGGGAGGATAAGACAAGATCTCCAACTATAAAATTCAAGAGAACCACTTCACCACTGATGCATATAAGTTATTTTACTATATGCTACTGTGTATATAGAACTATTTACTACTGTATCTCCTACTGTGTAGTCACATAACCTGAAGGAATATGAGTGAGTCCAACAATGGTGACTTTAGCTATAATGTCCATTGGAGAATTCTGTTGAGAAGTGTATCTAGTTCAGTGTTTAAAAAGCTTTTCTGAATTCCTTACTCAAAACCACTCATTTAGCTTAATTGCACAAAGAAAACAGAAAGTGTAAAGGTCAAATTAAGCAAAACAGAACCTTTTAGGAATCTTTTTATAAATTTTCATTCTGGCTAGCACAAATGAGTTACAATTATTTTTTAATGTCCTTCATGGTCATGCTGAGAGACTAAAAATAGTTTAACTTTGTCAACTTAAGTGAATAATGCTTCCCCAACAATATGTAGTAACGACAGGACATCTAAACTTAGAGATCACCTCAGGAGCAGTTGTTGACCACTTAACTGATTTGTATTTCCTTGCCTAATTTCTCAACTGTGTAGGCAAGTGTTGTACCCACACTGATGAGCAGCCAAGAGAAGCTAACATGGCCTCATCGAATGTAATTTCTAACTGAGAAAGACACAGTGCAAATAGGAATCAAGCCCATTGTGAAGTAGATGAGCGGAGTGTGGGGGAGTGTGACCATCAGGGAAATCTTCACTTATGTCAGATAAAAGTTTTGCTCTGTCTTCCAGAATTTAAGTTCCTATTTCATGATTTTAAAATGTCTCTTTCTAGCACATGCTAAACTTAAGGATATACTTCAAGTTGATCTAAACAAAAAAAGTTCCATTTATATAACCTTTTCAATTGAATGAAAGATTTATAAATATTTGCTCAGCAAATTCCTGAAACTTCAGTACATATGGAATGCAATGATTTAAATTTTTTCCAGGGTATAGAAAGTAAATCTCTCTTTATTGACCAAGTATTACCAGTACTAGCCATTAAGTAATTTATAGTATAACATACATATTTCTATTATTGCATTATACTGTATAATTTATACAAAGTTTGAATGAAGAACATAGATATATTGATAATAGAAATGGCTATTCTGAAGCATCTTCCAATCAAGGTAAAAAACACTTAATTTTAATATGCTATATATACATAAGGAAACATGAACTTTGTATAGTCATCAAATAGAATAATATTTTATGTGTATTTAAATCTAAGTCTTTATAATTTTAGAAACAGCCTAGAGTAAATTTATGTCTTTATATACATGGATGAGACTTAGATCAGGGACTAATCAACATTAGGCCTTTTAATATCTGATTGCTGTTTTGTCAAATTACAAATTTTATAATTAAAATTTCACATTAGAATCCTTTCTGGAAGAGTGCAAATTTGGAGATATTCTAAAAGCAAACTAATGATATAAACTATTAAATAAACTCACAATGGTTATCATTATACATCTCCATTTGTACAGATGATTAAGGAAGAAATGATAAGTACTCAAAATGGAAGCAATAAAAATCACAATCAGGCAGGGATAAATATTAATGTGTTACAGTGTAGTTTTTTCAGCATTCCAAGACTTTTCAGAGAAAGAATGCTTCTCGAGTGTCCACTTCTATCTGATTAGGGTTTTTCCTTTGATTATACATATTACCTAGTCTTATGTTTACACACAGAATTTTAGTCTTGTTCAGTATCATTCTTCCCAGGAAAGATGCAAAAGAGAATTAGCTTTTATGATATCCAAGGACCAGAATAACAACTGGAGAAACACCTAAATTATACCTAGGAGTAAGTCTAGTGAAGTTAAAAGTCTTTACTTTCAAATTTTAAAGCCCTGAAGCCAAAGTTAGAGAAGATACTATATTTTAATTGGCAGATTCAGTTTTGTGAAAATGACTACAGTGGCCAAAAAACAAAAAACAAAAACCAGTTTGAAGTTTCAATGGTCTTCCTCTCAGAATTCCAGTTTTATTCTTCCAGGAACAACAACAACAACAACAACAACAACAACAACAACAACAACAACAAAAAGCCTGAGAGATGAGACAGGAGTGTAAAGTGGATGAGAAAATAAGTTCTATGTGTAACAATAAATATTTACTGAAGTATTGCAATCAAATATACTATTAAATGAAATCATTTAAAAATCAATAAAAAGAATATATAAATTTGCATGTAGGAAATCAATGGGAAAAAGAAGGATTCCATTATTAATTAAAGAAAAATATCCCTCACAGGCTCATGTGCCTGAAGTTATCACACTGCCTTTCAGTTACACCTCTATGGTAGGTGGTAGTGCCTTAAAGTCTTTAGTAAGATTTTTTAAATCTATATATCTCTCTCAGATTAAGACTTTAAACAACCAACTGATTAATGGAAGTAACAGCACAAAGGGAAACAAAAGTAAAAGAAAGAAAAGAAGAAAAGGAAAAACTAAAGAAAGAAAGAGATGGAGAGATTTTTAAAAGTCAATGAAGTGGAAAAATGGGAAGGAGAACAGGAAAATTAAAGATGAGTGGAGAGTAAGTGAGAGAGGAAAGGAGGGGAGAGCATAGGGAAGGGAAGAAGGGCAAGGGAGAGGCAAAATAGATGAACAGACTATGTGTTTAACTATAATTTTGAATCCAAAAATTGTTTTATGAAGTGCCTGAAAGTCTGATACCACTGGTTCTAGGAGGAGCTGACTTCTCTATTGCCATAGCAAGAAGCTCATCCTCATGTGTAAAGAGGAATCAGTGCCGGCAATTCAGTAACATGTGCTGTTTAAGGAAGATTTCTTACCAAGATTTCATCCAAGGATAGTGTGTGTACTTGTAAATTTGAGGATGTCCTTAAGTGTGAATCCAGGTAGCAAATGCTGATTTGTAGTTGAAGATGAGTTGTCATAATCACACCCAACAATGAATGGTATGTTCTTCTGGTGTGTCTCTAGGAGACCATTATAAGTTTCCTAGGAAGACAGCCTCACACCACCATTAAGAATCATGTTCCCTTCATTCATGAGAGTTGAGCACTGAGAGCCCTGGATTATACTCTGCACATCCAGTAGACCACAAGGTAGATGAATCTCTAAGGAGTTTGTTGCTTCAAGAATTGAATAGTAAATTTCCACAAAGTGAATATTATGTACAGATGAATTCACAAAAATGACACATAAAAATATAGAATGATACAGACAACACTCTAGATTAAACAAATGACTCTTCATTAAAAGATCTCTTACCAAAGCCATCAAGATAACAAGGATATAATATTTTTATGGTTACAAGTACCACAGTATACACATTCAAATCTTTTTTCAAGTTAAAATGTAAAGATCCATACCTTAAAAGGCAAGTTCTTTAACCTTCTGAACATTTTTTCCACAAAGCAAGAATGCTCCTGAAAAGCACAGATCAGTATTGAGGTTTTTTTTTTTTGTTGTTGTTGTTTTACCATAGCAATTTTCAATAATGTCCTCTAAGCAGTGAAATAGCCTTTTCTGAATGAAAATCAACTGTCACAACCACAATTCATTTGCTTAATAGAGTCATATAAAGAAAAGGAACACTGGGAACCATCTTTAGGGCCCAGCATTTCTATTATTGGTGCTCCAAAACTTGCAGGATACACTAACCTCAAAATGTACCTACATTTGAAAACACAATATTTTCAGTTATATTTATTTTCTACCTTTTTATTTTTATTCCTTAAATTTATTTGCTTATCCACTTTAATCTTTATTGCAGGCCCTCCTTCTTTTCCTCCCTGTCCTACCCTCTTCCCCCTTTTGCAACACCCCTTCTCAGCAAAGGGGAGCAACCCCTCACTGACAATCCCCAAAATATCGTCTCATCAGGATTAAGGGCATCCTCATCCACTGAAGCCTGACAAGGCAGTCTGGCTACTGGAAAGTGATTCAAAAGCAGGCAACAGAGTGCATGTCAGGGACAGCTCAGCTGCATTTGCTAGGGGCCCACAAGATCAATCTGTCCACTAACTACATATGTGTAGATGACCCAGATCCAGTATATAGACTCTCTTTGCTTGGTGCTTAGGTCTGTACGAACCCACATAGTCCTTTGTCAGTTGACTATGTTGGTCTTGTTGTGAAGTTCTTGTCTCCTCCAAGTTCCCCTGTCCTTCCCCCAACTATTCCACAAGACTCCCCAAGCCTCACCTAGTGTTTGATTGTGGATCTCAGCATCTGTCTCTATCCACTGATGAGTGTAGCCTCTCAGGGGACAGTTATGCTAGTCACCTGTTTGCAAGTATAGCTGAGTATCATTAATAGTGTCAGGGGTTGGCTCTCTTGCATAGGGTAGGTCTCAAATGGGGCTAGTCATTGTTTGGCTCTTCCCTAGATCTCTACTCCACCTTTATCATTGCAAGGTAAATTTGGGGTCAAAGAATTTGTGAGTAGATTGGTTGTTGCCCCTTTCCCTCCATTGGAAGTCCTACTTGGCTATAACAGGTGGCCAGTTCAGCCTCTATATCCTACACTGCTAGGAGTCTCAGCTAGGTTTATCCTATATCCTTCCAGGAGCCTACCCTGTCTATGGTTTCCATCTTGTCCCGGTTATACCACCCCACCTATCAGTTTCTTGCTCTTGAATGAGGACCATGCCTTTAATATCTTTAAGTCCACCACTTTGGAGGCAAAGTCAAATGGATCTCTATGATCTACAGAGCAAGTTCCAGGGCTGCCACAGCTACACAGAGTAATCCTGTCCGGAAAAAAGAACAAAAACAAAGAAACAAAAAATTACTACAACAACAACAACAAAACCCCCCAAAACAAAACCTAATCACCATGGTAATCTGTCTGGCTTAATGGTCTCCTGACCTTCTGCGCCATTCCATACACCCATTATTCCATCAGGCAGCAAGTCCAAGCATCTGACCTAATCTCCTACTGAACACAGTCTCTCAGAGGACATCTGTGTTGAGCTAATATCCACTTATAAGAGAGTATATACCATGCATGTCTTGCTGGGTCTGTGTTACATCACTCAGGATTATTATTTCTAGTTCCATTCATTTGTCTGAAAATTTCAAGATTTACTTATTTTGATATCTGAGTAGTATTCCATTGTGTATATGTACCACGGTTTCTTTCTCCATTCTTCGGTTGAAGGACATCTAGGTTGTATCCAGATTCTGGCTATTACAAATAAAGCTGCTGTGAATGTCGTTGAACAGATGCCATTGTTGCATGATGGAGCATTTTTGGGGTATATGCCTAGAAGTTATACGGTGGGCACTGGTGGTAGCATTATTCCAAATTTTCTGAGAAAGTGACAGATTGATTTCCAAAGAGGTTGTAGAAGTTTGCACTCCCACCAACAATAGAGGAGTGTTCCTTTTTCTTCACATGTTTGTCTGCATGTGCTGTCACTTGAGATTTTGATCTTAGCCATTTGGGTAGGTGTAAGATGGAATCTCAGAGTCATTCTGATTTGCATTTTCCTGATAACTAAGGGTGTTGAGCATTTATTTAGATGTTTCTTGGTCATTCACTATTCCTCAGTTGAAAATTCTCTATTTAGCTCTACACCGCATTTTTTCCTTTTCTTAATTTATTTAGATTACATGTCAATTGTTATCCCCTTTCTTGTCTCATCCCACTCCTCCTTCTCTCCATCTTTCATCCTATTCCCCACCCCTACGTCTGTGACAGAAGGAGACATCTTCCCTCACCATATGGTCACAGACTATCAAGTCTCATCTTGGTAGCCTTCCTATTTTTTCTCAGAGTGCTACCAGGCCTCCCCAACAAGGGGAAGTGATCAAATATGGGGCACCAGACTTCATGTCACAATCAGTCTCCACTCTCCACACAACTGTTGATAATGTCCTATCCCTTGGCTACATCTGAGTAGGGGTTCAATGTTTACTGCATGTATTGTCCTTGGGTGGTGCAGTAGTTTGAGCAAACACCCCTGGGTCCAGATTCACCCATCATGATTTACCCCATTTTTAATTGGATTATTTGGTTTAGTGGTGTTCAAATTTCTGAGTTCTGTATATATTTTGAATATCAGCCCTTTATTCAGATATAGGGTTAGTGAAGATTTTCTCCCAGTCTGTAGGCTATTGTTTTGTTCTGATGACAGTGTCCTTTGCCTTCAAGAAGCTTTTCAGTTTCATGAGGTCCCATTTATTAATTGTGAATCTTACAGCCTGAGCTACTGGTGTTCTCTTCAAGAATGATCTCCTATACCAATAAGTTCAAGATTCTTCCCACTTTTTATTCTAACATATTTAATGTGCCTGGTTTTATGGTGAGGACTTTAATACACTTGGACTTTAATTCTGTGCAGGGTGATGAATATGGATCTAGTTGCATTTTTCTATAAGTGGACATCCAGTTAAACCAGAACCATTTTTGAAAATTCTATTTTTTATCCACTGTATGGATTTCCCTTCTTTGTCAAAAACTAAGAGTCCATATGTGTGTGGGTTTATTTCTGGGTATCATTTCAATTCCGTTGATCAACCATCTTATTTCTATATCAGTACCATGCAGTTTTTGTTACAGTTGCTCTATAGTAAAGCTTGAGATCAGGAGATTCCTCCTGAAGTTCTTTTAATATACAGGGTTGTCTTAGCTATTCTAGTTTTTGGTTTTGTTTTATTTTTTCATATGAAGTTGGGAATTGATTTTTCAAGGTCTGTAAAGAATTATGTAGATATTTTGACAGAATTGTATTGAATCTGTAGATTGCTTTTTGTAAGATGTCCATTTTTACTATGTTTATCTTCCCAGTCCACAAGCATGGGAAATCATTTCATCTTCTGATATCTTCTTCAAATTCTTTCTTCAGAGATTTGAAATTTTTTTCATACAAGTCTTTCACTTGCTTGGTTAGAGATACAAGATTTTTATATTATTTGTGGTTATTATAAAGGGTGTAGTGTCTCTAATTTCTTTCTCAGCCATTTGTAGTTTATATACAGGAGGGCTATTGCTTGTTATGAATTAATCCTGTATCTGGCCACTTTGCTGAAGGTATTTATCAGCTGTAATAGTTTTCTGGTGGAATTTTTGGTGTCACTTATATTCACTAGCTTATCATCTGCAAATAGCAATACTTTAACGTCCTCCTTTCCTATGTGGATACCATTGATCTACTTTTGTTGTCTTATTGCTCTAGCTAGAACTTTAAGTACTATATTGAATAGATGTAGAGGGAATAGGCAGCCTTGTCTAGCTCCTGATTTTAATGGAATATCATTGAGTTACTCTCCATTTAATTTGATTTTTGCTATTGGCTTGCTGTATATAACCTTTATTATGTTAGGTATATACCTCATAGTATTGATCTCTTCAAGTTATTAAACATGAATGCGTGTTGGATTTTATCAAATGCCTTTTAAGCATCTAAGGAGATGAGAGATGATCATCTGTCTTTTTTCTTTCAGTTTGTTTATATGATGATTGCTTTGATGGATTTTTGTACAACGAATCATCCCTACATGCCTGGGATGAAGCCTACTTGTTCATGGTGAATAATATCATTAATGTGATTTTGGTTTAAGTTTGCAAATATTTTATTAAATATTTTTGCACCAATATTCCTAAGAGAAATTGGTCTGATTCTCTTTCTTTATTGTATCTTTGTGTGGTTTAGGTATCAAGATGACTGTAGCCTCATAGAATTCCTTTTGTTTCTATGTTGTGGAATGATTTGAAGAGCATTGGTATTAGCTCTTCTTTGAAGGTCTGGTAAATTTTTGTGCTCAAATCATCTGTCCCTGGGCTGCTTTGTTGTTGTTGTTGTTGGCAGGCTTTTGATGACTTCTTATATATCATTAGAAGATATATGAAAATGTAGTTTGTTTACCTGATTTTGCTTCAACTTTGGTAAGAGTTTATCCACAAAATTGTCCATTTCATTTAGATTTTCAAATTTTGTGGCATACAGGCTTTCGAAATAAGACCTAATGAGTCTTTGGATTTTCTCAGTGTCTGTTATTATGTTTCCTTTTTAATTTCTGATTTTGTTGATTTGGGTAGTGTCTCTGCCTTTTTGTTATTTTGACTAAGGGTTTGTCTATTTTGTTGATTTTCTCAGAGAACCAGCCCTTGGCGTCATTGATTTCTTGAAGTGTTCTTTTTGTTTCTAATTTATTGATTTAAGCCATGAGTTTGAGCATTTCTAGCCATCTACTCCTCTTTGGTGTGTCTCCTTCTTTTTTCCCCTAGGGCTTCCAAATGTGCCATTAACTTCCTTGGATGAGATGTTTCCAACCTGTTTATGAAGGCACTTAATGCTATGAACATTCCTCTTAGCACTGCTTTCAAGCTGTTGCATACATTTGGGTATGTTGTACCTTCATTTTCATTGAATTTTAGGAAATCCCTAACTTTTTCTTCATTTCTTCTCTTACTCAATTATCATTGAGTAGAGAGTTGCTCAGTTCCCAAGTGTGTGTATTCTTTTCGTTATTTTTATTTTTATTGATGTCCAGCTTTAGTTCATGGTGGTCAGATTTATAAAGGTATTATTTTAATCTTATTTTATCTGTTGAGGCTTGCTTTGTGACCTCTTATGTAGTCAATTTTGGAGGAGATTCCCTGAGGTTCTGAGAAGAAAGTATAATCTTTTGTGTTTGGATGAAAGTTTCTGTAGATATATGTTAGAGCCATTTGACCCATGACATCTGTTACTGTTATTATTTCTCAGTTTAGCTTCTGTTTCATTGACCTATCCTTTGGTGAGAGAGGATTGTTGAAGTCTCCCACTATTAATGTGTGAGGATCAATGTTTGGTTTACTTTATTAATGTTTCTTTTACAAATATGAGTACCCTTGTATTGCAGCATACATGTTCAGAATTGTGATGTCATCTTGCTTGAATTTTCCTTTCATGAGTATGAAGTGTCCTTCCTCTTATCTTTTGATTAAATCAGGTTGAAAGCTTATTTTATTAGATATTAGGTTTGCTACTCCAGCTTGCTTCTTGTGTCCATTTGCTTGAAAGACCTTCTTCCTGCCCTTTGCCCTCAGGTGATGTCTATCTTTGTTCCTGAGGTGTGTTTATAGTATACAGAAGATTGTTGAGTCTTGTTAGGCATCTATTCCATTAGTCTGTGTCTCTTTAATGGGGAGTTGGTACAATAGATGTTGAGAGAGATTAATAACCAGTGACTTCTAGGTCCTTTTATTTTGAATTTGGCTGTGGTAGTGTGTGTGCTTGTTTCGCTAAAGTGGATTTATCTATTTCCTGTGTTTTCCTGGGTTTAATTAGTCTCCTTGAGTTGGAGTTTTCCTTCTAGTATTTTCTCTGTAGGGCTGGATTTATGGATAGGTAATGTTTAAATTTGGTTTTGTTATAAGAGATCTTGTTTTCTTCATCTATGCCTATTGAAATTTTTGCTAGGTATAGTAGTCTGAACTGGCATCTGTTGTCTTTCAGGGTTTGCAAGACATCTGCCCAGGCCCTTCTGGCTCTTATGGTCTCTGATGAAGAGTCGGGTGTGATTCTGATAGGTTTATCTTGTATGTTACTTTCCCTATTTCCCTTGTTGCTTTCTAACATTTTTTCTTTGTTTTGTACACTTAGTGTTTTGATTATTATGTGGCAAAACTATTTTATTTTCTGGTCTACTCTATTTGGTGTTCTGTAGGGCTCTTATGCGTTTATAGGCTTCTCTTTCTTTAAATTGAGGAAATTTTCTTTTATGGTTTTGTTGAAAATATTTTCTGGGCTCTGGAGCCAAGCATCTTCTCTTTCTTTAATTCCTATTATCCTTTCATCTTTTCATGGAATCCCTGATTTCTTGGATGATTTGCATCAGGGAGTTTTTAGATTTAACATTTTCTTTCATGGTCACATCATTGAAGCTTCTATACTGAGATCCTTTCCTCCATCTCTTGTATTTTGACTGAGATGCTTACCCCTGTGGTTCCTGTTCTCTGCCCTGAGTTCTCTCCTTCCAGCCTTTGCCCAGTTTGTGCTTTAATTACTGTTTCCATTTTCATCTTCAGATCTTGAACCATTTTACTGATTTCCTTCACATGATTGTTTGTATTTTCTTGAATTTTCTTCCAGTGACTTCTTCATTTCTTCTCTATACGACTCTCTCATATCCTTTCTAAGCGCCTCAATCTGGTTGTCTGTATTTTCTTGTATTTTTTTATGAATTTTATTCATTTCTTTCATTATCATCTTCATTAGGAAATATTTAGGTCATTGTCTTGTGTTTCAGATGTGTTAGAGTTTCCAGGGGTGATTGCTTTGGGGTCACTGGGTTCTGGAGATGCCATAATACTTTGCCTTTTATTTTTTGTGTTTTAACTCTAGCTTTAGCCATCTTGCCTTTTCTGGCATTGGGTGGTAGTTTCTGTTGTCCTATACTGGCCATTGAGAGCAGCTTGTAGGTGAGTGGCTATAGGTTGGGACCCCTCATCTTTGGGGATCAGGGAATTATTTTGGTGGATAAGGCAGCTGACCTGAGATCACACATGGAAACTTTTTGTGAACCATCTGGGTGGCCTACGGTCAGATCTACCTATTTTCTCTACCATGATATCTCTATCAACAGGGAGACTCAGACACTGGTGTTTTGTAGCCCATAGTTCCTTCTGAGACACCGAGCACTGGTGTTGGGTGCCCTACCTGGAGCCCATGCCCATGCCTGTATGGACCCTGGAACTTACTGTGTATTGGCTGGGTGGCTCAAGGCCAGACTTGATCTTGCTCCACAAAGTGTAGCCCCTTTCACATGGGGATCACCAACACTGTAGTTCTTAGTTTGGTCCTTAGGACCCTGTGGAGTCACTGCTGTCCCACTAATCAGACTTGTGTTTCTTAGGTGCCGCCATCTTAAGCAAACTAATGCATTAAAAAATGAAATAAAAAATCATTACAAGAGAATTGAGGTACCAATTTGCCCAAGTACAGAAAAAAGGAAATTGTTATATTTTTATTTCCTGAATTTCAGATATTATAATGTATTTTGAAAATCCTGAGGAATTTTTCTGTTCTGATCCCTAATTATACAATGGGAGCATATTTGTGTCATATCTTTTGTCAGCATTGTGTAAGCCAAAAATATTGCAAATAGATTTTTCTGAAAATTTTGATTTGTAGGTATATTAACAAGAAAAAATAATAATCGTGATGCAGTTAATTTAACAAAAAGGTATATGAATAAAATCTTGCATTTACATAAATCCAAGCTCATTACACTTTATTCATTGGTGAAGACTCTGAAAGGATCCTAAAGACATCTGTTAAAGAATCTGTGAGAATGTATATACCTGTAGGGAAAGGGATTCCTGTGAACTATATGCTTATTGAATTGAATCCAGGAGATCATCTTGATCCTGAGATCAGAGTTATATTCCCAAAATTTATTGGACAGTTATGCTTCTGAAGTCCCTCTTGCATCTGTATTTTCTTTTGAATGCACACCAGAACTAACGGTTGTCCTAACCACCTTAGGCAGAACTTACTCTCTTTCAACAACAAGAAGAAATTTGAATGGCATTGAAATAAAAGAACACTCTATGTTGATTGGCTGCCAGAATCTGGAAGCCATTGTGGAGGTGAATTTTGTAGAATTGTTACCTGTTAAAGTTATTTTTATAAAATGTTTGTTGATGTTACTGTTGTTGCTTTGCCTTGCTCACTGGATCTTGACCTGTTGCTCACTTTGGGATGTCATTGGGTCCACAAGTGTTTGCTACTCTGGCCTGCAGGAGTCATACCTGCAAGAAACTCTTCTCAAAGGGATTTCGCTTCCTCTCTAGACTAGGAAAATCTGGCTTTGTAAAGCTTGCTTATGTTAAAGAGCCACTGTTCTTCTTTTACCTAAATAAACTGCTTCTCTGGGTGTTGTGTGTGTGTTTGTGTGTGTGTGTGTGTGTGTGTGTGTGTGTCAATTTTTGTTTTCTGCAGCTGGTTGGAGGTGTTGCTGCTCTGGAAGGCTGTCTCCTAATCAGGAATGTGTGTGCTCCTGATTTAGAAACTGCTGTTGCTCTATTTCTAAGCCACAGAACTAAGAAACTGTTCTATACTTTTACTCTTTATGTAAGTTCTTGCTAGATTACAATAAATTCTGCTCAACTTGGTATGCCATTTGTTATAGTTATTTTTATAAAACTATGTTTGTTTCTCAATTTATCTCTTAACCTAGGTAACACACAAATAATTGGGACTACTTTATATTTGTTTAATAATAAGATTCACAGGGCAAGATCTGAGCAGTTATTACTCTAATATTAATTCCCTAAGGTAGTTTGTCTCAGTAACAACACACATCTGAGTGATGCATGCACTTTGTAACTTTCCTGGGCTCCATCTCTGTCCATTTCTTGGACCTCTGCCTGTGGCCAAATCCTCTGGCTCTATCACCTACTTCCTTGTTTAACTCCTTCTCCCCTGCCTGATAGGAAGTAAAACCATATTCTCTAGCTTGCTCGGGGATTGGCTATAAACTGCTTTATTGGCACACAAGGGGGGTGATTGGGGAACAGAGTTTATACCACACTGAGTCAAGAGATTCTCAGATTAAGGCTTGCTGCCACTAGATATGGGAGACATAGCAGTTGATTTATACAATAACCTTATGCCAACAGTCACAGTCGTACTATAGTTAAAAAAATGCTAATCCTAACAGTGAATGTATAAATATATACCCACCAGGGAAATAATGGCACAATTGTCTTTGATACAATAAACTTGTGCTGTAATTAAGACCAATTCCAAGGAAAGAGTCCATACTTGATATTTTAAGCCAATGCACAGTCATTGATTTGAGAGGATACAGGATCTGGACCTAAAGGAGGTTTTTTCTTAAGTATATCAGCTGTCTTTCAAACTGACTTCTAAGTATCTAAATTAAGCAGGGTGATTATTATAACTGTCAGCTTAGTTTATAGAGAATCACTTTTCACAATAGTCAGTTACTACTGGCAAACATTCATGCTAACACTATGGATAATTTACTAATGTTGTGGCATGGTGGTCAAATATTCAATAAAGAGTACCTCTCTGTCCATAAACATAATGAAAAAGATGATAGGAAAAAATAAGAGTCTAAGGAAAAAGAAGTAATTATGAACAACAATTATCTCCTGGTCTGTCAGGACCATCTGTCACCAGGAACTTAAGATGGCTTCAGAAGTATAAAAAAAAATTTAGACAAGAATCAACACATAGGAATGAGAAAAAAATTTGTCTGGAAACAGAAGGTATGTGGCAATATAACAGTTAACATTCCCTGGACTTAGACAACAGTTTTCTCTTATGTACGTGACTTTTTGCTATAGCATGGCTATGCATGCGCTTGGGGCTGTCTGCTATAATAAATAGGAGGAGAAAGCTAGCTGAATGTATGACTTTAGTGAAGCAGATACCCAGAGTCAGCACTCATCCTGCCTGGGAACTCCTCAGCGATGAAGCTGCCGTTGAGTCAACTTCACTTCTGTAAGTTTTTCTCCCCTAAGCCTCTCTGAGTAAAAGGATTCAGTTTAGTGGTTCATTGAGTTTGGTTTAATGGAATTTTTAGTAATTTTTTTCTATTCAATCTGGCATGAATAGATATTTATTCATTGTTTATCAGGAGAAGAACACAGCATAGACTTTTGAATATCTTTTAAAAATATTTTCTTGAAAGCAACTGTACAAGGGGCCAAGAGCAAATTGTATTAGTAATCTCAACACCCTTTAGCTTGAGACTTGTTGTAATCTTTAATGATAATCTGAGTTGTCTTCTCTGATGATGTGAGAGAAGGAAGGGGGAAGTGTTACTGGTATGAGTAGAAATGATGGGGATCATTAAACAGCTCCCAATATGTAGGATACCTTCCAGAACAAATACAACAGACCCAAAGGACAATGTTTTGTAGTTTGAGACACTGGAAATTATTGAGTATAAAGTCAGCAGGTCCAACTCATCTTATGTCAAGGCAGAAGAAACAAACTTTTGATTGTCAGTATTATATATAAATCTTCTTTTTGGGATAAATCTCAAGAATATTAAGGTCTGAAACATGAAGTAGATCAAGATGGCAGATTGTGTCTTTTTTGTTTTACAGTTTAGCACAAGCCAATTGATATCACAAAAAGAAGAGCAATTGGGTGCTCACGAAGTGCAAACTTTGTAATAGAGTTTTCTATAAAAATGAGATCATGGCAGAAGATATTTTTTTAACTAAAATAGGAGGGCATTTTTATGTTTTTAATATTTCTTGAGATTTTCTTTCATGAGTATTGTGTTATATCATTCACTCAATACTTCAAAAGTCCTTTCCCATGGTTCCTCTCAAATTGAATGCCCTTCTCTTTTCCTCAGTAATTACCATTATATAGCTTCCCTTTACTGTAAGATGTTCCCTCAGCTTTATATATAAGGATAATGTTCTGATTCCTATTGAGAAGCAGTTTTGAGGTTGAAACTAACCCTCATCAATGCCAAAACTTTTTAAAAAGTTTTTTATTTTTATATTAAATATTTTAAAAATATACATTTATATTATGACATACAAATAAATAAATAACATATAGCAAGAAGAACCACAAAAGAATCAGAAATTATATAAATGTTACATTAATAGTCTTTGGCTCTTTGTATTAATTCCCAGAACTTTTAAAAGTGAGTGTTTTAGAGAAAAAAGAAATGTATATCAAATCAGGATTCAAAATATCATATAATGCTGCTCTAATATCATAGTGACACAATTATTCTTTCTATGTAATGATAATGGCCTCTGGTAACACTGTGTCTCAGACCTGTGGCTGTACTCTTTGTCTGAAACATGGGCAAATTGGACCGTTTCATGAAATTTCAAAGAACTTAATGATCTTTCTGTATTTTATCTATATTTCTTTAAAAACTTAAAAACATAAAACTATGATCAAAACCTTTAAAATGTGCCTGGCAAAGAACTCTCCTTTCCCATTGTTGTATTCAGATTTATGAATTTCTTTTGGTCATGTTCATTTAGGACACTGCAATATTTACTGTAAAAGATGTCCATCTCACACCCATCAGAATGGCTAAGATAAAAAACTCAAGTGACAGCACATACTGGCGAGGATGTGGAGAAAGGGGAACACTCCTTAATTGCTAGTGGGAGTACAATCTTGTACAACCACTTTTGAAATCAATCTGGCACTTCCTCATAAAACTGAGAATAGGGCTTCCTCAAGACCCAGCTTTCCCACTCCTTAGAATATTCCCAAAAGGTGCTCTACCACACAACAAAGACATATGCTCAACCATGTTCATAGCAGCCTTATTCATAATAGCCAGAATCTGGAAACAACCTAAACGTTCCTCAGTCAAAGAATGGGTAAAGTCAAACTGTGGTACATTTACACTATGGAATACTACTCAGCTATTAAAAACAAGGGAATCTTGAAATTTGCATGCAAATGGATAGAATTAGAAATGATCATCCTTAGTTGAGTTAACCCAGACCCAGAAAGACTCACATGGTATATACTCATTTATAAAAGACACTAGTCCAAAAAAAGGATGTCTCCTGAAAGTCTTCACTTACCAGGAGATAGGGGTAGATGCGGGAACTTCCTATTGTGACTCTAGGTGAGAGAAGTATGGGAGAATGGTAAAATAGAAGGATGTAGAGGGTCCTACAAACTTGCAAGAAGAATATTATGATAGGCAGATATGGACCCAGGTGGGTCTGCTCAAACTACTGTACCAACCAAGCACAATGCAGGCAATAAACACTGAACCCCTACTCAGATCTAGGCAATGGACAAGGCATTCTCCACAGTTGTGTGGAGAGCGGGGACTGACTCTGATATGAAATCTGGTTCCCCCTATTTGACCACTTCCCCTTGGTGGGGAGGCCTACTGGCACTCAGAGAAAGGATGAGCAGCCTCCCAGGATGAGACTTGATACACTGTGACCATATCGTGGAGGAGGAGGTTCCCTTCTGTCAGAGACCTAAGGGAGGTGAATAAGGTCATAGAGGAAGGGAGGGAAAAATGGGAAGACACAAGTGGGGGGATAACAGTTGAGATGTAATCCGAAAAAATTAATTAAATAAAAAGAAAATATGTGCGAAAAACACAACAAAAGACATTAACAGAATCAGTTTGATTGAAATATAAAATGTTGAAATAAAATAGATTTTTATCATTTTAGTGTACACTAATACATTTTTAAAGGGGCAAAAATTGGGTCTAAGTATAATATATATCATAACTATATCCTATAACCAAAAACCTCTAGCGTTCAGATAATATTGGATGGATAAGTAGGGGGACATGAGGATGAACAATGTTGAATTTATCCTAAGTGTAGAAATAATCCCCTACTCAAAGGGTACTTTGTGTACAGTTCTGTCCTAAACATGGGAATGCTGCATTAGGATGTTCACTGGGAATCTGTTGTATATCTTCTGGAAACTTTTCCATAAGGGTCAGAAATGTTAGGCAATCATTTGTTTTCCCAGAAAATTGTTTGTGTGAGGAAGTTGCTCACCAAGATCCAGACCTTTTCAGAAAACATTCATCCCAGTTAAACATCTTACACAGAGCTAATGAAAAGCCAAAATTTGGTAACTGACTGTGACATGTGTGACCTATATTTAGCAAGGTTGATGAAACTATCACAAAGCATCAGCTACAGAAAAAAAAATACCTCATAAGAAAATGGATTAAAGGTTATGAAAAATATGTACAGACATCCATTCTACAACACCTGAATTTTTGCTTTAGAGTAGTGGTTTTCAACATGTGGGTCACAATCCCTTTGTGGGTAAAGCAATTCTTTCACAGGGCTCACTTAAGACCATTAAAAAACACATGCTTACATTACAGCTCTTACCCTGAGAAAATTTATAGTTATGGAGTACCAATACAAACAATTTTATGGTTGGGGGGAGTCACCACAACATGAGGAACTGTATTAAAGAGTCACATAATCAGTCAGGTTGAGAACCACTGCTTTAGGAAAAAACAGTAATATGAGAATGGGACCTGCTCATGATGTATTGAACACTTAGGAGGATTTTGCTTAGAATGCACATAGAGGAAAAATTCAGATGAAATTCTATACTTTTATGAAACAGGCAACAAGAGGAGCGAGGAGAGTATGCTTACCTTCGCCAAAGTTATCTTTACATTAAGCTAACACTATGGACCTTAATAATTTAACAACACATTAGGAGAAAACAGATAAGTTAACATCTAAAGACAGCTGGTAAAAATGAGTACAATATTACAAACAGGTATGGGGAAAAGAGCTCCTGAGAGTTATAGCTTTATTAAATCAATTGCCACTGCCTGGCATATGTTATCTTACTAAGATTTAGTAGACACTGTGGTCTCTATGTCTTCTAATATCATTCATGCAGTTGAGACTACAGGTGGACACATATTGGAAGGAGCCGATTGGACTCAGTTGCGAAGACATTTCATTGTTTCATTACACGCCTTGGAAAAAATGAGACAGGGGTTGAACTGGCATCTTCCTCTATGCAATGTGTTTCATAGTTTCAAAGGCACCAAGGGATCTGCATGGGGAGAACTAACATCAATGAAAGGACTCGCTTGCTTGTTAATACCCAGAACAAGCACAGTACGCCATGTCCAACAAAACAGTTGTGACACAACAACCTGGTCACAGCAGTAAAGACAAGTTAAACTGCTACAGAAATTTGACTGATGCTGTGACATATTGGATCAATATTGAATAACAAAGTGGATACATATGACCCTTTGTCTAAAAAAGGCCTGAAATTTATAAGCCCTAAAAGATTGCAAGAGTATGAGGAAGGGGAAGATGTGACAAAGTACAGAAATTTACAACTGGTCTGATATATTTATCAGTGATCATGTACCAATGTGGCTTTGGAGAGCTCTGAAATGACCTGGACAATAGCTATACCATGCAAATAGCAGATGGATACAGATACAGGGGGTTTATGGTAATTGTGATAACATTACTAATATTTTCAAAAGCAGCAAAGCCATTAGAACCTTATCTGGGGTTCTAAGTTTTATTTCTTCCTGTTACTGCACTGCATGTCCTTAGGGAGCATTTGCTAAAGGATATAGGAAGTAGAAAGTTACCTAAGGTAAAGACACAGTGCAGCGGTGGGCCTTCTTCAGTGGCCCCCATTCTGTTGTGGAACTATTTTCAGCCTAGTAAGAATCTTCACAGGGGTGTTACAGACACTTTTTACAGTGGTTCACCAACATGGGGAAGCTTTTCTTCTGATTTTCTAAGATTCAGAAATGGTAATTTACAAGGAACAAAAGAGTCAATGCTTTCATACTGTCACTACTGAGAAGGAAAATGTAAATCCTTTCTTGTTTCTTGCATTTTAAACATGTGTTTGCCCACTTAAATCAATCTTCAAGACATTAGGTAGAGGCTGAAGACTAGAGTAGATAATGACAACAGATGTGAGTCTTACACTCTTGACCAATCAGAGGTTTGGAGGTTAAATGAATAGTACTGCTATATTTATTAACAGTTGCTGGTAGTAAAACTCTGTAGATGACAAGGGCATGAAAACACAATGAATAGGAGCAATACATTTTAGGAAATAGAGAACAAAAGCCTTTGTCTATTTCATGTTAGATTATGGAAAGTTTTGGGGTAAAATTGGATAACACAAAAGATTTTTTTAATTTCAAAATTAGTTAGGACATATGTGAAGAAATGTAAAATGTAGTTTAATTTGTTTTCTATATATTACTTCTTTTTTGTTCAGAGTATAACGGTCTGTCTGTCTGTTGAATCAACAAATTAGGGAGAAAACCAACAGTAATTACTGTCAAAAGTCTAAAGATTATTGGTTTCATGAAGAAATAAATATAGTTAAATAGAAGATTACTGGGGCTTATATGCTCATGTGATCAAAGGTAAAGTTAGTGCACTAGAAGCAGCAACATCTGGAGAACTGAGTCTCAACACCATCGATGGGGTTCTGCTACACAGATATTCAAGAGAGCCAGGTGTGTAAGCCTCATCACTGTTGGGTAGAGAGTCCATAGTGCAGGCATTCTGCTTCCTAGTATCTATTAATAGGAGATTTGCCTGCGGGTCTCTGCATCTGTTTCCATCAGCTGCTGAGTGAGGCATCTTATAGAAGATATTATAGAGCATACCACAAGGAGACCTATAGAGTCAACTAACCTAGGCCCATTAGGGCTCGCAGAGACTGAACCATTAACCAAAGAGCATAAATGGACTGGTCCTAGACCCCCAGCTCATAAGTAGCTGATGCATGTGATTGGTGAGTTGGTCTTCATGTGAATCCTCCAGCAACTGGATCAAGGACCCTCTCTGATTTTGATGCCTGCCTTTGGATCCTGCTCAACTGACTGGGCTGCTTCCTTGTCTGGCTTGAGTAGGAGAGGATGCACCTAGTTCTGCAGCAATTTAATGTGCAAGGGCCAGTTAGTACACATAGGGTACCTCCCTCTTCTCTGAGGTGAAGGAGAGGGGTAAATGGAAGGAGGAGTAGGTGAGAGGGACTCAGGGGAAAGGAGGGCAGCTGTAATCAGAATGAAAAGTGAGTAATTACTAAAATAAATACATGGAGGAAAAATAGGACTTAATAAAACTCACATAAATTTGTAAGACTTTTTAAAATCAGTTCAGTTTGATACTTTTACATAGACCCACTCCACTCACAAGTTATTATGAAGCCCAATTCATCTGGGGCTTTGGTGAAAGAGCAGTCCATGGCTTTATTGTGAGTTAGTAATGATGATGTACAGTATCCTTTCATGACTGGACTGTTGTTCTTATTACTAAGCACCAAGCAATTATGCATTTACACTTTAAAATATTCACTTTACATCCCAGTCATAGCTCCCTGCCTCCTCTCCTCCCAATCTCACTGTCCCTCCCTCTTCACCCTATTCCCCCTTCCTACACCTCAGAAAAGAGGAGCCTCCTACTAACCCACCGCAGCACATCAAATAGCATCAGGACTGAGTGCATCTTCTCCCCTGTGGTTGGTGAGGCAGTCTCACCAGGGGAAAGTGATCTAGAAAAGGCTATCCTGAGTAGGGTAACCCAGACCCAGAAAGACACACATGGCATGTACTCACTTATAAGTGGATATTAGCTATATAGTTCAGTATAACCATACTACATCTCACAGACCTAAAGAAGATAAGTAACAAGGAAAATCCAAGAGATGTGCTTAAATCTCACTCAGAAGGGGAAATTGAATAAATAGTGTGATTTGTTGAAGAGAGGAAACAGGGAAGGAGAGGGATTGTGGAGATAAATAAGCATTGACATCAGATGTGGAAAGAGGGGGTGACATGCAGGAGGACAGAGGGCTTGCAGAGAGAAGAGAAACTGTCAGCACGGACATTTCTGTGACAGGCTGGAGACCTAAGACAAGGTAGGCTCCTGGAAGGATATGAGGATAACTCTAGCTAAGACTCCTTGTAGCAGGGGTCATAGAAACTGAAGAAGCTACCCTCTAACTAGATAGGCCTCCTAGTGAAGGGAGGGGAACACCAATCCACCCACAAAAAACCTTCTACCGTGCATTTACTAGTATCAGTGGTGAAGATACACAGATAAAGTGTGTTGTCCTTGTTAAAATACAAACACTGCATGTTTAGTTAGAGACAAAGTCTTGGAAAATCAGACCACTGAAGATCAACATAAATATCTAACATTAAACTATCTGTGGTGAATGAGTTGAAGTGGTCCACTTAGAATCTACTTATCATCAAATGTTTAAACTTACTTTTTCACTTCTCATAGCCAACCAAAATTTTACCTTCTCCAAATATATACTGATGTAACTATAGTTATTTACTTAATTTTAGTGTATAATATGGTTATTCTTTAATACAGCAGTACATTAGGGAGCTTTAGCAAAGAGAAAACTAATTAAGTTGATAGCAGTGTTTTTATAATAGTCTTGATAATCTCAGAAACATGGTTCTCAACAGAACTTCTATTCCTGTGTAGCAGGGACTATCCTGATGCTATTGATGTCAAACCTGCTCCTGTGGGAGAAGGTGGACTCTGCATCCATAAATGCCAGTGCATTGGGCAATGGTGAGGTGCACCTCAAAGAACTCTTTGATGATGCCATCATAATGTCTAAGAACATCAGTGAGATGGCTACAGAAAGTCGCAGGCTATTGGTAAGTACCTCATTGCCTCCAGGCATCTTTCAGCATTGGATGGCCCTGACTGTAGTGATAGTACATATTGTTAAACAGAAATCATCATAGGCCAAATTTCAGGTAACACACCTTCATATATGAAAGCAAGCATCCATCCCCAAGAAACAGGAAAAGGAGTATCTTGTGATTTCTTTTTTGTTAAAATAACTTATTCAGATTACACTTCCTCACCTTTATCTTCCCATTCCCCCCTCCATCTTCCACCCTATTCTCCCCCTCCAGAGCTCTTAAAGAAGGGGACCTCTTCCCCTACAATATGATCACAGCCTACCAGGTTTTGTCTACATAGCCTGATTCCCCTTCCTCTGAGTGCCGCCATGCTTCCCCACCAAGACACAGAAACAAATGGCTTAATTAAAAGAAAACACCTGCCTTAAACTTTCTAGAACCTCCAGTTGCTGATGTAGGAAGCCAAACCTATTGGCATCTTCACTAAGGAACTACAGTTATTTAAAGGAGAAATGCACAGTCACAAACTGGGTGAATAGAATTGAGCTAAATTAAACTGTAGTAGATTTGAGATGAGGAAAAATGCCATAGCTTTTCTGGAACTAATAAGTGCTAGGAGGTGTTTTAAAACATTCCTGGTACATGCCTTCAGAGAATGCATGGACAGTAGGAGGGCTGGTTCGTGACAGCAAACAAGTTGTCCCTTTTAGATAAGTGTATGTTATATCATCAAGTTTAGTGAAGATAAAGGCAGAAAGGAGGTAAGGCTTGAGTGCTGCAGTGGGCATTCCAAAATGTGTCTCTACATTTGTAGGATGTATGCATTCATGCAATTGTTTCATTTATGATTTTTTTCTTTCCTCCTGTTTCAGATCACCGATGCCTTCTCATCAAATATATTCCTTAAAATTGTAAGCATTTCCCTACTTCCAGATGATTTTCACAAAAATGCTAGAAGCCAGTGATTGTTCTACACCATACCTAGAGGAGAAACCATCATGAGTCAAAATTTTAATAGTATACTGCCAGGAGAAAGAAAACATCACTCAGGAATGTGGGAACAGCAGCCAAACCATTCAGGGAGTCTCTGACTTGTAATAAATGCTGAGACACCTCAATGTTTTCTCTAAATTTGTCTTACTATAAACTTATATTAAGTATAATATGAATACAATACTTTATATAATATATAAATATAAATATATTGTGACATAAAGCTCTAACAGTTGTCCAAGGGGAAATACTCTGCTGTCCTGATTGGGCTTGTAAGGAGCCAGTCTCCTTTGACATTTTTATTGGGTACACTGCAGATAAACATTAGATGAGAAGTACATTCCTGTGCATTGGACACTATGTATTGAACAGATCTGAAACTGAACCCATGCCAGGTATTTGATGGATTTGCTTTTCACAATATTCTAAATGCTAGGTGTCACTGTATAAGATTTCTTTCTTATAATAGAGTTTATTCAACAGGAGGACTGATTTAGAAGTAGGCATAATCTCTGAATGCTTATCTGTGTATCTTCTTGTGTGTCTAGAAGAAGTCGGTTCCAGGACCCTTTCATCATCTCAGGCACCAGCTCTTTCTTTTACTTTTCAACATGGATCTCTTAGTCTCAATGAGAAAGGCACAAAGTCCCACTCCTAACTGAGGAGATATTTGGAATTGATACCTGCTAGAAAAGGAACAAATCAGTTTTCTCTGATGTACTGCCATTGAATACATAAACCACACTGCAGGACAGGCTGCATAACCAGGATCAGACAGCACCCCAAATTTAATAGACTCTGTGTTGTTGAGTTTGGGGTGCTAGGGAGAATTATGTTTCAATTTGTTGTTTTTTAAAATATTTTTGTCTTTTTTTTTTGCTTTTAAACTTTTTTGTTTTGTTTTGTCTTCAAAGAGAAAGGCAGAAGAAAGCAGAAACAGAACATGAAGTTGAGTGAGTGTGGAAGTGGGGAGATTGATAACTATTTGGAAGAGGATAAATATGATAAGAGAGAGAGAGAGAGAGAGAGAGAGAGAGAGAGAGAGAGAGAGAGA